>QLTV01002981.1:171815-185526 GCA_003457575.1 Thermophis baileyi | reverse complement strand
GGAGCAAACACAGTAGCTGTTGCTTGTTAAACCAATTACCAGAACAAATAGACACAGGAACTAGCCAGATTTCTGAAGCTGCTTCTTTTCAGGAACAGAGATTAACATTTTTCCTTCCAAACAAAGCTGAATAGGGAAAATTATCCCATCAAGAAACACAGGATTAAACATCACCAAGCACAGAATTAAACTTCACCAAAAACCAGTTTTAGACCAAAAGTCAGACAGGGTGGCTGTTGCTTGTTAAACCAATTACCAGAACGAATAGACACAGGAACTAGCCAGATTTCTGAAGCTGCTTCTTTTCAGGAACAGAGATTAACGTTTTTCCTTCCAAACAAAACTGAATAGGGAAAATTATCCCATCAAGAAACACAGGATTAAACATCACCAAGCACAGAATTAAACTTCACCAAAAACCAGTTTTAGACCAAAAGTCAGACAGGCAGGGGTGGGTTCTGACTTACCTCGCTGCCGGTTCGCTTCCTCCCGCGCCATGTGGGCGTGGGCGCATTGCGCACCACATGGGCACGCCACATGGGCGCACATGCGCAGTGCTGAAAATCCAGCTTCTGCGCATGTGCAGAAGCGAAAAACAAGATGGCTGCGCCTATGGTGCTGCCGAGAGAGCCGGTTCGGGAGCGTGTCCAGCCGGCCCTCGCTGCCAGTTTGGCAAGTGAGGGGCAATTCCTGCTACCGGGTCTATTCCTTACAGGATCAACCCTGTAAAGTGAAAAAACAAAACAAAAGGAGATTTCTTCTAACAACCGGTTCTCCTAACTGCTTAGAAAGTTAACAACCAGTTCTAGAGAGCCTGTTAGAACCGGCAGAATCCCACCTCTGCCCAGTTCTATTCTAGGTACAAGTCTTCAGTCATGACACTGCATACACTATTTGCAAGTTTTGACCTTGCTTCATCCCCCTTCACCAGATACGCCTCAGATGGCCTTGTATAATGTAGAAAATCGTGGTCAAACAGAGCTTTTTCTCCCTGTCTCATATTAGATTTTAAATCAGAATTTTGCAATGTTGGCAACTTTAAGTTGTCTGGATGTCAACTCACAGAATGTTGGCTGGGGAATTTGAGAGTCGAAGTCCAGACATTTTAAAGTTGCTAAGGTTGAGAAACCTTTACCATTTAGCACCTGTAAAAGAAAGTACCTCACAATGACCTTGTTCCACACCACTCAGAATGCAATTACCTGCTATGCCAAACAGATCATCTTGATGGTGATTCCAGCAGCACAGTAAATGCTGTAGGTCAGAACCTCCTATTTGAGGAATACAGAGTGTGTACATTTTAAGGAAGTGCCTGGTCTCATGGGCCTCTCCATCAAGAGACTAATGATGGGCATGGTTTAGCCACTGCAGCTACCCAGGATTAGGTGTGTTCAGTGCTGCCAGGTCTTGGCAATGAGACTTGAATTTATTAACCATACTCTCTCTCCATCTCTTGGACTAGATAAGCAAAACAGGTTAGTAGACTGGGTTGGGATATTCCTATGTACATTGACTGAATGGAGATACTTTAACATAGTTTTATTTATAAATGATTGGATCCATTTGAGACTAAAGTTAACTGAGTGGATTAACCAATCTCTTTTTGATCTTTCCTCCAAATATTATGCTCTATTGATCAAATAGAAAACATGGCAATGCATAATTTAGATGCTGAATTTATTACTATTGCATGTAGAGATGGCTTTAAACCAGAACTGGACAAATGTGTGGTAGATCAAATTACCAGTAGGTCCTAGATTTCATTATTAAATACTACCTTCTTAATAATAAAGAATATCATTTAAATACCAACTGCAGGAAAGCAGCCATGGAAGACTTCCATCTATGCTTCTGAGCTTCTTGAATGTATCTAGCTGATCACTGTGTGATGCAGAATGCATTATTGGATGGGTCAGTAGCCTGAACAGGTAGAATTTGCCTAATCTTCTTAAAATGAAATAAATGACTGAAAGCTAATGCATAATCCTACCATAGCAGAAAATTCATTTTTTATTTTATTTTATTTGTTTGTCAAACATGTACAAGATAGCAGGTATAGGTATAAACATAAACATAAACAAAGTAAGTANACATAGTGTTCGAATACATGGGGACTTTAGTACAGGTATGGTAGGCACGCTGGTGCGCTTATGCACGCCCCTTACAGACCTCTTAGGAATGGGGTAAGGTCGACAGTAGACAGTCTAAGGTTAAAGTTTTGGGCGTTTCAGCCATCATATTCCTTAACTTCAGATTCTTAGGGGGGCAATGGTAGTATCTTTTGCACTGTCTTTTGTGAACAGTTATTGTAGTTGCCATGATTCAGCTAAATATTTTTCCTTTTTTGTGGTTGTCAAAGAAGTCCTGGGGACAATTTTAAATGAATGTATTTATGTCACTCAAGGAGAGTTGATCTGGATGACTCATGGCATTCTATGAGTTCTTAAGATTCTAAGATTCTTTCCTTCTGGCCATTGTTCCTTGTGGAACATTTCAAAGCTTCCAGATGGACAGGACAGTGGCAGGATGAGCTGACGCACTTTCCCCCGAGCGATGGTTGGAGGGGAGAGATCATCATTGGGCAGTGCCACTTGCCTTAGCCAAAGCAAACAGAAGGCCCTTGACATTTAGGTATTACAGAACGTGATTTGTTCTTGGAGAAGGTATCTTGAGACACATTTACTATGCTACCGAGAAGTCACAGGACAAGCAGTCCAGGGCCTTCTTATCCAAGGAGTCCTGGATCTCTACGATCAAAAAGCCCAGGATCAAGGCCAGTGAGCCCAGGATACTCAAGAAAAAGGACTCCATCCACAGGATATGCATTGGACCAGCCATCCGGATCTCGAGCATCTTCCAGAGAACGAGGGGTTACCATGGGAAGGTCAAGTACTCCAGAAAGAGGGCGTTCAGTTGTCAAGACAGGAGCTATTGTCATAGATACTGGTACAGGCACATGTAAAGCTGGATTTGCAGGTCAGCAGACCCCCCAGTCAGTCATTGGGACATTAGTTGGACACCCTACAGAAAAATCTATGAGGACTAGAAGAGATAGACCAGATACATTCATTGGAGATCAAGCTCGATTGGAACCTGATACCGATATTATTTTTCCAGTAAGGCATGGCATAATCATAGACTGGGAAGCAGCTGAAGCACTGTGGAGGCACCTATTCTACCATGATCTCAAAGTTGCTCCAGAAGACCATGCACTTTTAATGTCTGATCCTCCTCTCTGTCCAACTACGAACAGGGAGAAATTGGTGGAGGTTGTCTTTGAGTCTCTCAATTCTCCTGGAATGTATGTGGCATATCAGTCTGTACTATCAGTGTATGCGCATGGAAAAATTAGTGGATTGGTGGTAGATACAGGCCATGCTATGACACACTCAGTACCAGTCTATCAAGGATACAATTTGCCACATGCTATAGAAAGGATGGACATTGCTGGAGCCAATATGACATCTTTTTTGATGGATCTCCTCAAAGACATGGGGCATTACTTTGATGAAAGAATGTTGAATGTTATTGATGATATCAAACAAAAATGCTGTTATGTTGCACTTGATTTTGAGAGTGAGTGGAATCGTCCAAAGAGAGAATACATGGTGGACTACCAGCTACCAGATGGCCAAGTAATCACTTTGGGAAAGGAGAGATTTCAGTGTCCAGAAATGTTGTTCAGTCCTCCTCAAATGCCTGGACTTACACTTGTAGGAATCCATGGGATGGCCCAAAAAAGCTTAAGGAAGGTCCCTGAACAATCCAGGAAGGAAATGTATGAAAACATAATATTATGTGGAGGGTCATCACTTTTTGAAGGATTTGAAAGGAGATTTACCCATGATGTAATGTCCAACTTGCACACAAATACAAAAGTCAAAGTCGTGGCTGTTCCACTGAGGCACTATTCCGTTTGGACAGGGGGTTCCATACTTGCTTCCTTGAAAAATTTTCAACCATGTTGGATCAGAAAGGAACAATACCATGAGAATGGACCATACATTGTCCATCGGAAGTGCTATTGAGAAGACCCAAATGAAGCCCAGGATAGCTAGGGCTGAAATGACTGAAAAGCAACTCATAATAAATCTCTGTGTTGCATAGGCTTGAAATGTGGTTTGCATTTATTGTTGAGAGATTCAGCATGGCCTGTCAGATGTCAGCTGTATGGACATAACATGCAAAAACCGAGACCACCTTAATAGCGGAAGCTAACAGAGCAAAAGTAAAATGGAAGCTCCTTGAACAGTACTTAAAATGCCTTGTTTTACAGAGCTATGAGATGTGGGCTGCAAAAATCTCCATGATGAAAAGACACAACAAAAAGATACAGAACATACTGTCTTTCTAGCCTAGATTAATATTGTGGATGGATCCCTGCAAAAGGAGATGTTACCCCTATGTTTTCAAAATGAATTATTCACAAAATCTGGACTACAAAGTTGTACGTAAAATAAAAAGACTGGGTACAAAATGTAAATGCTGCTTTTTATTGTTTTTTTTTTTTAAAACTGTTGTAGAAAAATCAGAGAGAGATTTGATCTTTTTAAAAATAAAAGTAGTATTTAGATTTTGTAATCATCTTCTGTATACAAGTTCAACATTTATTTATTTTTATTTATCATCACATTTATTTGCTACCCATCTAGTGGTCTGAGGTGGCCCTGAGCGACTTACAGTGAGATAAAATATATAAATATTCAAACAATTATAAATATAAAACCAGATTAAAGCTACAAAAAATCAACATAAGCTAAAAAACACAGGTTTGGAGCAGAGAGGTGGGGATACTTTCTCTGTTAGTGCATCAACTACCTCCAGCCAGCAGCTTCTCCTTCAGGACCCCATGACAGCCGGCATGACCAGATTTTAAGGCTTTTCCTGAAGGCTAAAAGAGAATCCCTAACGGGGTGAGCTCCTGTTACTTGTCCCAGCTTCTGCCAACCTAGCAGTTTGAAAGCACGTAATGCAAGTAGAAAAATAGGGACCACCTTTGGTGGGAAGGTAACAGCTGGCAACTTGAAATCACAACAGCGTTCCGTGCGCCTTCGGCATTTAGTCATGTCGGCCACATGACCATGGAGACATCTTCAGACAGCACTGGCTCTTCGGCTTTGAAACGGAGATGAGCACCGCCCCCTAGAGTCGGGAATGACTAGCACATATGTGCGAGGGGAACCTTTATCTTTAAAAGAGAAGGAGAGGACCTTATCTCCTGCAGCAAGATATTCCAAAGGCTAGGACTCAGGGGTGAAATCCAGCAGGTTCTGACAGGTTCTGGAGAACCGGTAGCAGAAATTTTGAGTAGTTCAGAGAACAGGCAAATACCACCTCTGGCTGGTCCCAGAGTGGGTTGGGAATGGAGATTTTGCAATATCCTTCCCCCAGGAGTGGGGAGGGAATGGGGATTTTGCAGTATCCTTCCCCTGCCACGCCCACCAAGCCACACCACACCCACCAAGCCACGCCCACAGAACCTGTAGTAAAAAATATTGGATTTCACCACTGCTAGGATTCATGGCAGAAAAAGCTCTTCTCCTGGATCCCAACCACTTTTCTCACCACCCTCCCTACAAAGGAAGCCTCTCCTGCACCCACCCAGAAGTCACCATCCTGGAAGCTTTCAATAACCAGGAGGGACAGGGATCTAATAAGCAAGTAGTTGCGCTGACAGCCCCAAGGACCCTGCCCATTTCCTCAGGTCCAACAGGATCAAACTACTCCCAGAAAACAGAGTAAGTCCATTTCCTGGGCATCTCTAACAGAATTGTACCAGACTTGGGCTCCAACCAAGAATGAATCTCAGTAATTTAACCTATCAGGTGTTGCACAAACTCTTCCATGCAGCCCTAAAGATGATCATCTAAGCCCTCTTTCTTGACGAGGGACTGGGTGACCTTGAACAGTGACATCCTGCAGATGCAATAAGTGTAGAGCAGCAGTAGTGGGTTCTAAAACCCTTTACTACTGGTTTGTTCGCGCGTGCGCACGTGACACTTCTGCGCATGCGCAGAAGCGTCCTGGGCAGGTGGGCAGAGCCTCCCATCGCCGCCGCTACCGGTTCTAAGAACCGGTCCGAACCGGGAGCAATCCACCGCTGGTGTAGAGACATACTGACATTCTGTCTCTCTTCCCGTTACAAGGTAGGCTTTAATCATGGTTTTAACCTGTGTTTGGTCGGATTCATTCTTTGTTTTCTGACAACAATGCTCTAGCCATCTCTTGGCCCTTTTCAGCATCCTCAGCTCCTCTGTGAGCCATGGGAAATGTTGGGGCCAAAGGGCCATGAGAAGGCCCATAGAGACGATCCTGTCCAGGACTTCAGTTGCTCTCTGATTCCAGGCCAAAGCCACCATAGGAGCATGCAGCAGTGTTACCAGGTTCTATCCCAGTGGAACCTGAGCGGGTCCATCAGTCACTGGGGGTGAGGCATTCAAATTGGTCCAGCCTCCCTATGGAGGGGGAAGCATGAGAGAATCTCAAAGCCACTTGGGCATGACCTGACCAAGACAAAGGGGATATTGCAGATCCCCCACCAGGTCACATTGCTATTGCTCTGACAAGATTATATCCAGAGTATCAAGTTGGGCCATGGATGACCTGGGATATGCCCATGTCTGTTCTGGTGGCCATGAATTCCTGAGCTGCTTCTTAGGCCAGAGATGGCAGATTGAAGTCCCCCAGGACTATAAGCCTGGATAACTCCACTGACAACCTGGAGATGGCCTCCAGTAACACAGGCAGGGAGCTTGCTATGCAGCAGGGAGGCTGGTTCAGCAGCAACAATCTCAACTGATCCCACAAGGCCAGTTTCAAAACATGGTCTCACATCAAGAAACTTGGGGAGCATGACCTCTGAAGTCCAGAAGAGATTCTCAAATGACAACTGCCACTCCCCTTCCCTGAGCGCGACCCTGAGCGAACCGGCAGCAAAAGGATCCAGAACCCACCCCTGGCCCAGACTGATGGGTAAGATCCTTAGATTAGAGACCCCACACACCCACTTCAAGGTCTGTTTCAGTTGCTCCCCTCTGGGAGGAGGTTTCAAAGTATTTATAGCCGGACTACTAGATTCTGTAACAGCTTTGTTCCTTTGGTATTTGAGTTTGTCTTCCTTCCCATCCCTCCTTACTTCATTATTTGACTTGCTTTCAAGGGTTTTTTGCTTGGAATTAGGTCCTGGAGATCCTAAAGATTGGTCACCCTCCCCCCTCAATTTTAGTTTAAAGCCCTCCTGATAAGTTGAGCCAGTTGTTTTCTGAAAACATTCTTCCCAGTCTTTGTGAGGTGCAACCCATCCCTTGCCAGAAGCCCATCATGGAGATAGTACAGACCATGGTCCAGGAATCCAAAGGGTTTTTGGCGACACCAACCCTTTAGCCAGTGGTTCACTTCTAGAATTCTTTGTTCTCTTACCGGATGTTGTCCTTTCATTGGCAGTACAGATGAAAAAACTACTTGTACACCATTGGTATGACTAAGGCTGGTAATCTAGTCTACATCTTCTCTGTCTGACAAAAAACCATTGTTGAAAAGTCTTGATTGACTAAAGCTATGATGGGCATGGAGGGCACTATCTGTGGGAACCATTGCTTATGACTGCGGTATACAGAAGATGGAAACTTGGAATGTAAGAGGACTTAATGGTTAACATCACAAATTGATCAGATGAAAGAAAGCAAACCAAGATGTCATGTCTATTGAAGTAAGAAAAGCGAAAGCTATAATGAAAGTAGGCTAATCTTATGAAATAGAGTTCAAACACCTATGCCAGGAACTAAAGCTGCTTAACTTCCTTGCATAAACTGGCTTGAAATAAAACCAATATAAGAAGTTCCTTTACGGGTTTCAGAGTCTTTCTTCACTTTGGCCACTGTGATAGCAATAGCAATAGCAATTAGACTTATATACCGCTTCACAGTGCTTTGACAGCCCTCTCTAAGCAGTTTACAGAGTCAGCATATTGCCCCCAACAATCTGGGTCCTCATTTTACCCACCTCGGAAGGATGGAAGGCTGAGTCAACCTTGAGCCTGGTGAGATTCGAACTGCCAAATTGCAGTCAGCCGGCAGTCAGCAGAAGTAGCCTGCAGTACTGCATTCTAACCACTGCGCTATCACGGCTTTGATAGCTGAGGTCTGCCCAAACTATGCTTATCATGGACCTTGATTGGTGGGTTCTCCTGCTTCTCTGCCCTCCCATTCCTTCCACAAGTGGCTTGGAAGACGCCATTTGTAGTTTATACTGATAGATAGGACACCCCCCTTCAATGACTTTCCCCTTGTATTTGATACCTTCCAATCTAGTGCATCCACTGAAGGCTTGATTTTAAAAAGAAAACTAAAAAAAAAAAACACCAGTTTTACCTTGGTCACTGGCCCAGATGGGTTAAAAAGGTATAGAGAAAAAAGTTCACCCTTTTCCTGTCCCAGCAGACAAAAAAAATTAAGCCTCATTTTTTTTCTACTGATGAAGTTATTTAAAAACAGCCAATAAAAGCAGTGACTAGCGCTAAAGCACCCAGTAACCAATCGGATTGGAATTACAGGTAGTCCTCAATTTATGGCTACAACTGAGCCCAAGTTTCTGCTGTTAAGCGAGACAGTTGTTAAGTGAGTTTTGCCCCATTTTATGATCTTTCTTTCCACAGTTGTTAAGTGAATCACTGCAATTGTTAAGTTTATAACACAGTTGTTAAGTTAATTGGGCTTCCCCATGGACTTTACTTGTCAGAAGATTGCAAAAGGTGATCACATGGTCCCAGGACACTGCAACCGTCATAAATATGAGACAGTCCTAATTTTCATCATGTGACTATGGCGACACTGCAACAGTTGTTAAGTGTGAACAATGGTCATAAGTCTCTTTTTTCAGTGCTGTTGTAACTTCAGACGGTCATTAAAAGAATTGTTGTAAATTGAGAACTGCCTGTATTTGCTTATAGTGCAATGAAATGAAGTGCACAGGAAAAATGGACAGCACTGCTTGAGCTAACACAAACCAGAAAATGGACAGTATTTTAATGGATACAAGGATCAATTGATTCCCTTCCTGGTAAGATGGAGGGAGGGGGGGGGAGCTAGAGTATGATGTTGTGTATTCCAGTTCTTGGCACATGCTTAGGTGGCTGTGCTTAACCTGGGACAACCTGCTTGTGTTGTTCAGCCTTAGGATTCCCATCTTCAGATGATAGGCCTTTGTTTTAGAAGCTGTGACTTAAACTTAAGGTTGCAACCACAGTGTGAATTTGAATTGAGTTTCACACATTGAGATTTCTAAGTTAGGTCTAAAAACTTATGTCATAAGCCTGAAATTTCTTGCTCCTGCATCAGAGGAATTGAAGGTAAAAGTTAGCACAAACAGAAAAATACATTGGAGATCCAATGTACAACTGTATAGGGTTAAAGATTTTATTCCATTTTATAACCCCCACAATTCAAAAATAAAAACTCAAAAGAGATAGGAAGAATACACAGTTCCAACTGACATACATCAATTCTCCCAACCACAATTTGAGACCCAGTATTCCAGTTTCATGAAGCTAAAAACAAAATTCTTCCTAGATTACGAAGGTGTGAGAAGTCCAATTTGATCTCAACCCAAATATTTCTCCTTTTGGTTTATTATTTTCAGCCGAATTATGTCTACTGAGATTCTTATCACAGAAATTGATGTTTTTTTTGTTTTAATCCTAAGCTTATGAGGCAGAGCAGAATAATTTGGGGCCATCATTGGATATACTGAAACATCTGACCTTATTTCCTTCTCACTGCCATTGTTTTGAGGATCTTCCTTCCCTACCTCACCTGTATTTGGCAACTTGACCGGAAAGTGAGATTTGTCATATATTGGGAAATGGTGGGAATATCTCTGTATAAGTTGGTAGTTGAAGTAAGTAGGAAGGAAGGCAGAACTGGAAAAAGCAGGGTTATTCTTTCCTTGTGAAAGAACCATGTTGTACTGCTTGAAGAAGGACATATGCTTTGGGTTGGAATCAAGCTGTTCTCTTGGGATCCACATGTAATCCATCAACCTTTCTGCTGGAGGAACGGTGCATTGGGCCCTGGACCAGCAGTTACCTTGTTTGCGGAGCAGAGAATTAACACTGGCATTTCGTGGTTCTGGAATATGATTAAGGAGACCACAACGGGCTTTTAAGTCTTGGAGCTCCCAGCGGAGGTGAAAATTCTCCTCCTGGAGTGCAGCCATCTGGCTCTCAATTGCAAAATAGCTGAACCTCCTCTTTTCCCGGGAACGCTTGGCAGACTCGTTGTTCTTTTGCCTCTTCTCCCAGTAGATGGTGTCTTTTTTTTCTTCCGGGATGAATTCTCGTTTCCTGCGTAAAGCCTTGTTTGTGGCATTTTTGTAGCAAATGGCCAGTGGACCAAAAGGCCCTATTATTTCCTGAGAAGGGTTCATGGTGTCAGTGTTTTTTATTCAATTGCTAGCAGAAAATTAAAAAAAAATATGATTAGAGCTATGAACCAACAGCTTTGTAAAAAGCTTGACTGAGTTTGTGGGCTGAGGAATTGAGAGAATCTTGTAATCAGATTTCTCCAAAGACCTCTCCATCAATTTCTCTGCAAAGGGACCAATTATCTATATATTTATGATTTATTATTAAATTTGCTCTACATTGGTTATGGGAGCACATTCTAGTTTCATAAATCCAGAATGCAAGCAACCATCAACAATTAAAAGCCTACCTTACAAAGGAAGCATCATGTCTTTCCTCAAAGAGGTGCTTTAACTACAAATCTTTCTATCCTCTTTTAGGAGAGTGATACAACATACCTGCCATTTTGTTCATATAGGCACCCAAAACTGGTTACAGCAATTAAAAACACCAAATGTATCATTTATGTATTTATTAAATTTATATGCTGCCCATCTCCCTTATAAGGTGACATAGTGATGTATAAATTTAATAAATGCAATAAAATATTAAAAAATCAAGATAAAAGCTTGGGAGAGGAGGCATTTTCTTGCTGGTTAATGTTTTAGCTGCCTGTTCCGCATCAACTGCAAGTTCTGGATACATTTCAAGGGTAGTTCCCCATAAAACACATTGCAGTAGTCAATGCAATACAAGCAACTTATGGATAACTGTCCCTAAATCTGAGTGAAATAGGAAAGGTTGCGATTGGTGCAGTATCTACAATTGTACCAACGTGGCCCTTGCCCAGAGGTGGGTTCCTGCCGGTTTGGACCGGTTCTTTAGAACCGGTAGCGGGAATTTTCCTCCGCTCGCCGAACCGGTAGCGATGGCCGGCTGGACACGCCCCCAAACCGGCTCTCTTGGCGGCGCCATCTTGTTTTTCACTTCTGCACACTCGCAGAAGTTGTTTTTTGCTTCTGCGCATGTGCAGAAGCTGGATTTTCAGCACTGCACATGTGCGCGCACCCGCGCAGCGTGAAGTGTGGCACGCAACGCGCGCACACGCGCCCACGCAGCACAGAAGGAAGCGAACTGGCAGCGAGGTAAATTAGAACCCACCCCTGCCCTTGCCCCTTAAGAATTCAATGACTACAGTAAGCAGAGTGAAAGTCCAGAATTCTGCATTTAAAAAGGACTGAGGTTTAGATCATGCACCCACCTTGAACATCTTTGATGCTATCCCTCAACTGTAGATGCCCCTGCTCAAAACTTATCCCCATACCCTAAGGTGAAAAGTCCCATAAATTGATTGATTGTTGAAAAATCAAAATCAAAGAGCTCCAGCAGGAACTTTTGTGGATGTTAGCAATAAAAATGGATTCAGAAATGAAGCAGAAAAACCATGCTTTCAAAGCTTAGCTGTTTCTCCAGGCTAACATCACAAAAACCAACCCTGCCAGCATTGGTCTTTCCCCAGGTTTACCTGAGATTTGCAACATAATTCAGGTTTAAGCACTTACGGGATGCTTTCTCTTCTTGTTTTGATGTCAATATTGAAGGTGCAGTGAAATCACAGAAGACCCGGGGATGCCTGACCTTTTCAGCCTGCTTAGCGCTGCAACTCTGAATCACTTCAGACCCGCCTGGAAAATTGGTAAGATCAACCACAATTTCCTTTTCACCACCTCATCTGCTACCTCACCCTGGAAGAAGAAAGAGAACAGCAATCTTACCTTTTCAAAGAATGGCAAACATTATTGTGGTTCCCCTGAGCCCTATTTCTGGGATCTCCTATTGCCGGAATTCGTTGGCTGGTTTCTCACAACGGTTTTCTAAACAAGTTGCAATGCAGGCTAAAGCCAGAATAAGTGTCAGGGTTCCAGATAGCATCTGAAATCAAATCAGAGTCCGAGGCAAAGCATTCCTCTAACTTCCAATTTATTAATAGAGCCATGCTGGCACGGCTGTGAGAAACCCGGATCTGAAGTCCCCGGGGTTTCTCCAGCCAGTTGAAAGTTCAAGCCCTTGTCCCCACACCCCCAAGTCCATCACATGAACCAATCTTCATCTGGCACTTGGCAGCAACTCCCATTTCTCCGTGCAGGTGCAGGACAAAGGATGACCTTGGCAATCTGAAAGGAATTTGTTATGGCTACGTGCAGACATCCCTCATGCAACAGCCCCTCCCAAATTCCCATAGTAAAGCAGCATACATTCTAAAGCATAAAGTGTGGCAGGCCAAAGTCTCTAATAGAATATGGCTTCGGCCTGACAATAAGATCTGTTTATTAGGCCATTGCACATGGCTTAAACAGCAATTAGATTTTGTTAACCCAGATTTAAGTTTAGGGTGATTGTGTGAACCCAATATATATAGATATAAATATATATTGTCCTGGCCTAAATTAGATGGCACATTGCAAATGTTATGAAAAATGAATTGCCTAATGAAATCTGGAAGTGCATAAAAACAAAAGAACTCTTGTGATTCATGTTGATTCATAATTAGCATTTAGGCAGAAGTGTTATTTCAGTGTTCCAAAATTTTTGCAGAAATCTGACAATCTAAAAGGGGGACAGGATTATGACACATGCAACTTGCTGCAAAGGGCAAAATCTAGGGGCAGCTTAGAGGGAACACACGTTTTTTTTTAAATTTTATTTATTTATTTATTTTGTCAGGCATGTATTAGATAACAGATATAAAAACATAATTATGAATACATGAAATGGATACGAATAAACGGGAACATTAGGACAGGGACGGTAGGCACGCTGGTGCGCTTATGCATGCCCCTTAAAGACCTCGTAGGAATGGGGTGAGGTCGACAGTAGACAGTCTAGGTGTTATGTTCTAACTGTTTCAACTGTGTTGCATGGTTCCAACCAGGTCCAGCGTTTGAGCGGGAAAAAGCTCAGACGCCATTGGCTGGTCTGTCTGACAGCTCCCTATAAAAGGGCAAGCTGTCAGACTGCTCTTTGCTGGTTGCTTACACAAGAGCTGAAATAAAGAGCTGCTTTGGAAGTCTGTCTCCTGTCATCTCTACCCACTATCTAACAGTGGCGACGAGGGCTTGGGCCAGGAGAACTGTGACTAGCTTCTTCAGCACTTTCAACCAGCCAGGCAGACATCTTCCTGCCTCCTTCTGCCGCTATGTCAAACTTCCACCCGCCGGCGCCTTTCGACGCGACCCGGGAGAAATGGGACTCCTACATGCGGCGATTCGACTGCTTCCTGGAAGCAAACGATAGGCTGGGTCTGACCGACATCCGCAAAAGAGCTGTGCTCTTGAGTCACTGTGGCCCCGAGGTGTTTGACACCGCGGAGTC
>QLTV01002981.1:155682-168572 GCA_003457575.1 Thermophis baileyi | reverse complement strand
TGCTTACACAAGAGCTGAAATAAAGAGCTGCTTTGGAAGTCTGTCTCCTGTCATCTCTACCCACTATCTAACACTAAGGTTAAATTTTGGGGGTTTGGGGAAGAAACCACAGAGTCAGATAGTGCATTTCAGGCATTGACAACTCTGTTACTGAAGTTGTATTTTCTGCAATCGAGTTTGGAGCGGTTTACCATAAGTTTGTATCTATTGTGTGCTCGTGTATTGTTGTGGTTGAAACTGAAGTATTCATTGACAGGTAGGACATTGTAGCAGATAATTTTATGTACTATGCTTAGGTCAGGAGTGGGTTCTGACTTACCTCGCTGCCGGTTCGCTTCCTCCCGCGCCGCGTGGGCGCATAGTGNACGTCTCTGTTACTGAAGTCGTATTTTCTGCCATCCAGTTTGGAGCGGTTTACCATAAGTTTGTATCTATTGTGTGCTCGTGTATTGTTGTGGTTGAAACTGAAGTATTCATTGACAGGTAGGACATTGTAGCAGATAATTTTATGTACTATGCTTAGGTCAGGAGTGGGTTCTGACTTACCTCGCTGCCGGTTCGCTTCCTCCCGCGCCGCGTGGGCGCATAGTGCTGAAAATCCAGCTTCTGTGCATGCGCAGAAGCAAAAAACAGCTTCTGCGTGTGCGTAGAAGCAAAAAACAAGATGGCGGCACCTATGGCGCCGCCGAAAGACCCGGTTCAGGGGCATGTCCAGCCAGCCAGTGCTGCCGGTTCGGCGAGCGGGAGGAAATTCCCGCTACCGGTTCTAAAGAATCGGTCCGAACTGGCAGGAACCCACCTCTGGCTTAGGTCAGTTTGAAGACGGCGAAGTTCTAAGTTGTCTAGGCCCAAAATTTCAAGCATGGTGGCATAAGGTATTCTGTTGCGAGCAGAGGAGTGGAGGACTCTTCTCGTGAAATATCTCTGGACTCGTTCAATTGTATTAATGTCCAATATGCAGTGCGGGTTCCAGACAGATGAGCTGTATTCAAGAATTGGTCTAGCAAAAATTTTGTATGCCCTAGTTTGTAGTTCAATATCAATATTAATATTAATATTCAATATTAATACAATATTGTAGTTCAAACGTATTACGAAATACATTTTCTTAATTCTGTGGGTCAAAAGTGTGCCTCATTCAACTGAAACTCCAATTGGCAGGCAGCGTTACTATCAGGTGCTAAGAGGCACTTTTGAGAGGAAATTTTAGGGTAGATTTCTCAAACTAGATGTCCAGATGGTTGAAATCATACATGTTTTATAACACAATATTTGGAAATTATACTGGGAAGATAGAAATTTATTACTTATTATTTGACTCTAAAGTTATTCTTTGCCTTGTCAAGTTGGCCTTTGCTTGCCTTCTGGAATTGACAGGGTTACTAGATGTCCACATTTTCTTAGACATGTCCCACTTTTACTCAGTCATGTTTAGTACAGCCAGGAGAAAAAATATGCTCAAATGCTCAGAATTCAAAAGAAACTTAAGATGGTGCTTCCCAATTTCTACAGGAAAGAGTGTCACTTCTGTTGTTTCCTGATTGGTACATGAAGGAGAGGAGGAGTGGCCAGAAGATACTAGAAGGTCTAATCCAGGATCTGGGGAAGTTTTAGATTGTGTCTTGCTTTGTTACTTGAAAGAAAGATTTGGTAAACGAGAGACACAGAGAAAAATCTAAACCAGTATTTTTCAAACTTAACAACTTTAAGATGTGTAGATTTCAACTCTCCAAATTTTCCAGCCAGCATGAATGGGAATTCTGGGAGCTGAACTACACACATCTTAAAGTTGCCAAGTTTGAAAAACTCTGATCTAAATCCTAGTTTAGGTGTCAGAGATTTGTGGTTTCATATCATAACCACTGAGGTTCATGGCACAAACTAAGTTTACTACCATAATATTGGTTTAGTGGCAGCATAAGGTCTTAGTGTATCACAATACAGATAGTACTCAATTTACAACCATTCATTTAATGACCATTCAAAGTTACAATGGCACTGAAAAAAAGTGACTCATGTCCATTTTTCACACTCATTTCAGCATCCCCATGGTCATGTGATCAAAGTTCAGATGCTTGGCAACTGACTCATAAATATGACGGTTACAGTGTTCTGGGGTAATGTAATCCCCTTTTGCAACCTTCTGACAAGCAAAGTCAGGGGGGAAGCCAGATTCACTTAACAACTGGGTTACCAACTTAACATCTGCAGTGATTCACTTAATAACTATGGCAAGAAAAATTGTAAAATGGAGTAAAATTGACTTAACAAATGTCTAACTTAGCAACATAAATTTGGGGATCAGTTGTGGTCGTAAGTCGAGGACTACCTATATACTGATTGTGTTTGCAGAGACCTGAAATTCTGCAGCACAAACACTGCTTTTAATGACAGAGACTTTCGATTTTGAAAGATTGCTTTTAGAAGAATCAAAGGAATCATAACTGATTTCGTGAGGCATGCTAAGTTTCACTCTAGGTGAGAAACACATTTTAAATAAATTTTATACGCTAATGAACAGCATATTACATAAACAGCTGATTGTGAGAATGTCCTCTTTTTCAAAACCTAGAACTAGAGTAACTCCAGAAAAGATTTCTTTACCACTTTTGAATTTTCTCAAGCAATTTTATTTTCTGGTATCCACACACAGTTCCTGACCTGAGGGTGCAACTTTTTGGCTCTGCATCCATGAATCCACTCTTGACTTGAGTGGATTCATGAGTCCCAGTCTATGATGTCAAGCTTCTAACTCCTTGTCATGGCATACAGCCCATGATTCTGAGTTCTAAGTCCTATATTCAAATCTGGGCTTATAGTAATACAAGAGTTATGATTCCTGGTAATTGTACATTTCTGATTCTTAACTTGTAGCTTCTAGATCCGGTTTCTGATTCCTAGCCATCTTGTAGCTTTTTATGATTTCTGATCCAGACTTTCTGCTCATGATCGATCCATGATTTCAGACAACTAGTTCCTTCCCAGCAAGCTGAATTTATGCCTTCTAAATCTTGCTCCTTAACTGAAGATATTGGATTCTTTGGCCATTGAAGTGGGCTTAGAAAATCAGCTGTGGTGTGAGAAAGGACCATGAAGATTATCTAGGCCAATTTTCTGGCAATGTGCAGGAACACCAATTGAACCATCCTTAAGAGATGACTCTCCAGACTCTTGATCTCTAGAGATGAAAAATCTACACTCTATGAAGACAGATTGTTCCACTGTTGTATAGACAATTAGGAAGTTTGTCCTTGTATTTAAACAAAACCCCAGTAGCTGCAACTTCTGCCTATTATTTCTGACCTACTTTCTGTGGCCATGATAAAGAGTTTCTTGCTGTAGTCTGTATAACACCCTTTTATATATCAAGATGCTGAGTTCTCGACATATAGTCCATAATGCCAAACTTCTCAGCCTTAATAGTGGGAAATCCAGGTATTGAATATTGTGTGGGTGGTAAGAGCAAATAGAAATTGATGAACATGCTAATGGAAAGCACCCTGAATTGTGTACAAAAACATATGAACTCACGAACCTCAAATATTATTTGTAACTTCCTGTTACAGCAAGCTTGTCTTTTGATCCACTGCAAACACACGTAAGCTTAGAATTATGCCACAAGTCAAAGTCCACTGACTAGACCAGATCATGGTTGTTCATAGTCCTATGTCTGAAGCAAAGCCAGACCGCTGGAGAAAACTGCTTCCTGACTAGACAAACAAGGATCTCCTAATTGCATATTGTTTATAGCAGTTTTCCATAGGATGCATCCTTCTTTGTCAACTTCATGGAAGGAAGTCAACTTCATGGAAGGTCTATCAAGTCAGGCAATTCTTCTCCAGGGTTTTCTAGCTATATCTGGAACCAAAACTTAGATCATCTTCATATATCTAAACTTTCTCTAAATATCAGGGCTCTGTTGTCTATGATTTTGAAGAAAAGAACAAATTATTTAACTTGTTATAGGATATAGGAAGCCTTCTTGTACTGAATCTCATCATTAATCCATCCACCTCAATACCATCAGGCCACGATCCCTCTAGATTCCCGATGCTATTTGAAAATATCTGGGGAATTCTTCATGCATGCTTCCATCCATAGCAGGATATTGATATAAATATATTTCTTCTCTAGTTCTGGAAGAAAAAAGGAGATCTATCCTTTAGAAAAAAACTGGCCAACCCTGAGGTGGATTTTGTTACCAATGGAGGCAACAATAGAAATCCAAGATTTTTGATGATCAGAGAAAACCACATCTGAAATGAAACCTGCCTCACTGAATGAAAGTTGAATGTCAGTTACCTAGAAGTGATGTGTAACAGTATTAGGAAGAACTTTGCAACCTTTTAAAAATGCCACGCACTCCCCTTTTAGCTCTAACCACAGCTACTACTTTTATTACTGATATAAATTGCAACTTGTGTGGGAGAAGAGGAAATACTTGAGGTTATAAAGCAATACTTATGGTTGAAAGAACTTTCAACAACATGTTGATAAATTTCATATTATTGGCCTGAAAAATCACAAGCTATCAAAGTCTACATGAAGACTCATTCCAGTTTTTGCTTCATAACTATTGTTTCATATCCAAGTTCAGAAGCCATTGATTACCTCTGTACTCCTGGATAGAACATTGTATCTCCTCAGTCCTCATATATTCACACAACAACTCCAGAAAGAATGATAGTGAAGGATAGCAATTTTGTATGATGTGCAATTCCAATAATTGATGGTTTATTCGGTAAAATAAGATATGAATCATAGAACTGGAATAGGCTGTTTGGGTTACTGAGTGGGCACTGTTGATCTGCTTCCTTACTTTTATATAGGTTTTTTTTTCCCTGACATTCAGCTAGAATCTACCATCCTGTATTTTAAATCCATTATTCCCCATTCACCCATTTCCCTGAATCTTCCTTAAAATGTAGTGCTTAGGAATTGGACAGTGAACTTGAGATGTGTAGTCTGATCAAACTAGAATAAACTAGAACAATTAATTCCCAAGATAGGGAAACCATCTAGTTTCTGTTGAGGCATCCTAAAATAGCATTCACCTTTGTTGCAGCTACATTGCACTGCTGACTCATATTCAACTATTACGTCAATATCTTTTTCCACAATGACTACCACCAACATAAGTACCCACCTTTTTATTCCTGTGCATTTGATTTGTTTGTACAAAACTATACAACACCCAGCTTCTATCTGATGGTGGACAGTTAGGAGGAATTTTCTACTGGTAAGAGTTGTTATCCAGTGTAATAGGTTGACTCGTGAAGGTTTAATTTAAATCGAACCATTTAGGGAACCATAATGCTCACCTCCCAATGAAACCAATATTATGAGTTCATAGCTATTAGCTTTGTAGGCTTTGAGAATACACATTTTCTCTACAAATAAAGAACAGAGGGGAATGTTCAATGCTTTCAGTTTAGAAAAAAAGAGAGATAGCAATATTTATGAAATCCTGACTGTTGTAGAGAGTTACAGAGAAAGGCTTCACTTCCCAGTCTTTCTAATAATGAGAGTTGAGCTTTGACTCACTGAAATCTGGACCTAAACACTACAGTTGGTAACGTGTTTTTTTTTCACACTTGTAATTCATTTATAAATGTTGTGACCACAAGGCCACAAACAGATTGTTGTTTTATTTTTTAAGCATTTGATCAATGCATGGAGGCAAGGAAGTAGGTAAGCTCTTCCCTGAGTTGTTGTAGGACTCAAGACACACTTAATCAAGTTTGTGCAAGAGCTGAGAAGTGTGTGAAAAGCTTGGTTCATTTTTAACCTTGGTTTAACCTTGGTTAGTAGCTTTGGATGTATGTTTGTATGCTTTGAAGTATCTCGGCAGATATAAAAAATATTCAAGATGGCAGTCATGATGCAGATTTTAAAAAGGGAGGTTGTTGCTTTGTGTGGTTTTGTCATCCATCTTGAATTTTTGGACCTTTCCTTTGCAGACACCCATTTAAAACATTTCCATTTTGCCACCTTCAGAAGGATTTCTGACAATTTACAAAAAGCTGAACATTAGGAATGGTATAGAACAGGAGGGCATTTGGAAAACAAAGTTCAGAACCTCGTCCCATTCTCCGATTAACTGTCAAAAGAATAGCTATTGAGTTAAAGTGTTCAGAAATTTATGTAAACTAATCCTTTTAATCTTTTCAATACATCTTAAAACCCTCTGTGAGGCTCTTGTTTTTCAAAGGTATGGTATTGTTGTAACTTTGCTGTCAAGAGTCAGCCTCGTATCTGCACATATTTTTGCAACCTCTTGAGTCTTGCCCCACAAGATATTAGGAGAGTAGTTCTGCCATATTAGGGTGATCAGAATCCAAGGGAGATTAGTTAAAAGTTAGAGAAAACAACTCTTTGCAGCTAGCTAGAGGTTCTTTCAATTTTTGCAGTGCCGATGATGTAGAGAATGGGAGAGGAACGGAGCAGGCAAAGGCTGACAAAAGATGGAGGTATATGGAACTAAATTTTTAAAAATCTAGTATAATGCTGGACCTCAGGCCAATCTTTTATTGGGGCACAGTTTTGATGTGTTGGAACTGCATGGCTGGAAAGTGTAAGAGCTGGAGTCTCATTGAATTTGGAGGATATCTCATTGAGAATTCCTTATTAGGGATATGAAAGATACCCTTCATTTATTTCTTCTGTCTCAGAATACCATGGTCTACCAGACCAACACTTGCTATAATTGATTCATCAATTATTGTTTGTAACTATGATCTATGACCTATTACTTGCTATTTGTATGTACACTGTGAGCTTATGCACTGGAGACAAATTCCTTGTGTGTCCAATCACACTTGGCCAATAAAGAATTCTATTCTATTCTGTTCCGTTCCATTCCATTCCATTCCATTCCATTCCATTCCATTCCATTCCATTCCATTCCATTCCATTCCATTCCATTCCATTCTATTCTATTCTATTCTATTCTATTCTATTCTAAAATAGCAGCTGCTTTCCACTGTTCACAGTTATTGGGGGAAACAGACCATTAAACATAATATAAATTCAGAAAAGTTGCATAACAATTTAAATTGCATTTTTTAAAAATTAAACTCCATGAGTTAAAGGTAGATTAACTATAGTTAAGGAAGGAAAGTTATTCTGAAAACTAAGCACAATTTATTTAAGTAAATAGTAGACGTAAACATAACTCAAATTAAATTTACTTAATTAAATGCATCTCATACAATTCTTAACTAATTGACTCTAGACGTTTACATATTAATTAGGTCCTTAAAGATAATTCATTTGAATATTACTGCCAATAATTTATCTATTGAAGTTTTAGCTAAAATAAAGGAAAATTCTATTACTTTCTGACTATGATAATTCACCTATTGCTCTTTTGATTTCTGATGTTCAGAAATCTTTTCTAATTTTGCAAGAGTACAAAAAATTTAAGGAAAAAATAGATACAGGGGGTGGAACCAAAACTAGATACATGTATGGTGATGGAACTGGGTGTTGAAAGAATTTAGAAGAAGAAAGAAATGAAATGATAAAGCCAGAATCTTAAAGAATAACTCTTCTATAATAAAGCAAATGGTTTAAAATTTAATTTAAAATTTAAAAGCCCAATTTAAGAATAAGCTTGTATATATCTTCTGGATTACTTTTGTTGTTGTTATTACATCTTGGAAAATGTATCTCCTTTTTCGTTTTTTTTCTCTCTTTCTCTTTTCTTTGATCTGGGGTCAGCGAATCCCATATCAAGACTTATTAAAACCACCAATGTTTAATTCTCTTGTATGTTGTTGGTTCATTTAGTCCATCGATCACCCCTTATTCATAACTTAAACAGTATTAAGTAATTTTGGAATTCAATTTCATGCTCATATTTCTTAAGTTTACCTCCAGTTATCAGGGGAATTAAAATAGCACTTAGCTTCCATTTTTGTCAAATAGATTATTCAAAGGTCAGCAGCACATGCTTATTTAGTAGCATTTCTCTGTGGCACTGCTTCCAACAGAACATAGTAAAACAATAACAATACAATTAAAACAAATGCTGATATAATTCCTCATAACAAAACAGATATAATAAAGACTTTTGTGGGTGAAAAGCCAGGAAGGAGGGAGCTGCGTACATCATTCTGGGGAACAGAACACCGTAAACTATGGGGAGTCAGTGAATGTTCGCTCATGTTCACTTTTAGTGAATGTTCACTTTAGTGAATGTTCAGTGCAAAAGGAAAACTATCCGAATCACAAAAGACTGCAGTTGGGCCAGATTTAGATAGGATGAGGCTCTAAACCAGTGTTTTTTTCAAACTTGGCAAATTTAAAATGTGTGAACTTTCGATACCCAGAATAATGGAGAATTTGGAAGGTTGAAGTCCACACAAATTACTGAGATTGAGAAAAACTGTTCTAGCCCATCCTTATCTACCTTGAGGGCTAAGAGGACAGCAATGATTAGATCGCAACCAAATAAATTAAAAGTAAAACGAACACCTCTATTTTTTAAACAAAACAGTGTAACTGTAATATACAGCCGATCTCTAGATGCTGAGTAATTATACTTACACTGAGTAAGCATCAAAGAAGCATCTAAAAGATCTAGGAGCAAGAGAGGATGAGAAAATATCAGACCGCAAAAAATAAGGTATTCAAAAAAATTAATTTAAAAGACCGATTTAAGAACAAGCTTCTACCAATTTTCTAGATTACATTTTTGTTGCATCCTGGAAAATTTGTTTCTTTTTCATTTTTTTCTCTCTCCTTTGGTTGGGGATCAGCAAATCCTACATCAAGATTTATTAAAACTGCAATGTTTAATTCTCTCTTTTTTAAAAAATGCTTTATTAAATTTCTAGAAAAAATAAAATATAGCAAATAAATTAAAAGGAAAAAATAAGGAGGGGGTACAATAGAATAAAGAAAGAAAAAATTATTTGTGAGGGAGCTTCCAACTTTCTTTTGATACAGTTACAAAAGCAAAATACCTTAATCTTTTGATTTAAAATTCAATGATATGCTGTATTCCTTTTACCATAAACAATTCTAATTCTCAATTCCTAAAATTAATATAGCATTTCTTTTGGTTACAAGCAAAAAGTGCAAATGGTTTCCACGTAGAAACAAAGCTAGACAAAATCTTTTCTTTAATCAAAGTAAATAATTTTTCCATATCAGCCAGTTCCATTAACTTCCATTATCCCATTGTGGGAATCTATAGGTCTTTCCACGTCTGTGCATAACCAATGTTACATGTTGCTGGTTTGTTTAATCCATTGATCACACAACACAAAGTCAAAGATGCCAGGTTGAATGAAACGTTGGGCTACAAATATCTCAAATAAATATCTCCCCAACTATATTCTACCATTTGACCACCAAATACTTGGAATAAGTAAATCTCTTTTCAGTTATGTTCATCAGTTCCAACCAATTAGGATTTCTCAAATGTTTCCCCCTCCTGCTCAATGTCTGTTTGGAAAGAAACAATGTTTGTTGTCAATATTCTGACTATTTCATTCTGTCTTATTCCATTTTTAACCCGTTTTTTTTTTTTTAAAGATACAGGATTTGTAAAGAAGGTTTAAATGATAAAGTAGCTTTATTACCAATTGTTTCAATTGGCGAAAAAGGTCATTCTGAGTTTATTTTATGTTAAGTTGAAAACCAAGCTAGACGTTTTATAAATAAAAAAGGGAATTTCTTCAATGTCTTTTCAATAGCATTCCATTTTTTTCAGCAGCGAATAAATGGAGGGTCATTTTTTTCTTAGAAAGTTCTGCAAAGGCAACGTTTCTTCTAACACAAAAATTTGTTTCAGAATTTTAACTATCCAGTGTGTAATTGTGAATCCTTGGACATTCTAGATTCAAGTTAGTACAATTTTAGCAGCAACAAAATTACTTCAAACATTAAGTTTTTGCTGCAAATCAGTTTTGAAATTTAGAAGTCCCGTTTATATAGCTAGATGTGTACATCCCTGGACAACTCCCTGGAGGTTTTTTGGCAGCAAACATATTCCACACGCCTTCCTCCTCCTATTTTCCCCACAACAACAACCCTATGAGATGAGTTGGGCTGAGAGATACTGAGTGGCCAAGGTCACCCAGCCAGCTTTCATGCCTAAGGCAGGACTAGAACTCATGGTCTCTCAATTTCTAGCTTGGTAACTTTAACCATCACCAGGCTATCTCTTAGCTAAATTTTACCCTATACTAGGTATCTGAAAAAAAATGGAATACTTTACAAGGCTGTCACTGTGCCTGATATAAAAGCAATTTACTAGATCAGATTTCCAGCATCATGTTAAATCTTGGCTGGACAGTAAGTCATTGCCAAATTCTTTCATACATTTTGGACATTAGTTATCTTAACCACCCAAATCTTGTCTGATCTGATCCAACTAATTTAATGAGCTAATAAACCAGAATAATTCCACAAGACCATACTTGTTTCTTCCTAAATATTTGCTAATTTCTGAATCCTAAATTACAAACATTTAATTTAGAAATTACATTTCTGACGGCTACTTTCTGGCTGCTCGCAAACAATTTCTAAGAAATTTTATATGATAACTCCGAAAAGAGGAAAACAGTGGTTAGCGCGGATAACAACAAATGTGCTTTGATGGAGTCAAGGAAGAGGGTCTTGATGTAATAAAAATACATATGGGATAATTTAGGACTTAGTGAAAATCTTCATAGATAAATAATTTTGTGATCCATTTCCTAAAAATATTGCCTTTTTTCAGGATCTCTCTGTGGAGTTTCAAAATCCCTTCTTTGGTGAAATACCTTCCTCTCCTATATGCTAATTTTGAAAAGAAATTTGTTGTACAATTGCAGATTCAGATTTAATATGATTTTTATGATCTCCACAAAGCCTGCTCCTTGAGGCTCTGCTTGCTTAGCAAAACAGACCCATCCATTTAATTAGGATGGTTTATGAAATAGTGTAATAAACACATACATTACATATGCCGAGCAAATATTTTAAGACAAAATCTCTGGCTAAGTATCCAAAAACATATATAATAATAATTTGAATAATTTATTAAATTTATATGCTGTCCAACTCCCAGCTACTCAGGGCAGTCATATCAAGTAGGATGGAGTCAAAGTGAATCATTTACTCCAAAGACTCTGAATAAAATCCAAAGAGAATGGAGAGAAAGAAAGTGAAAGAAGTTGTATGAAGGGAGAGAAAGATGGAAGAAAGGTTAGAAACGATTAAGGAAGGACAGAGAACTGAGGAGGGCTTTTTTGGGTGTTTTTTTTCCCACATACAAGGAGAAAGTCTGCTAAATTCAATGGAATTTGTTTCCATCTAAACTTGACTTCGTTGTGGTACAAGTATGTAATATCGTACCTACTTATTTAGAATTTAAATGCTGAATAAATGCATGGGACTATGCTGAGCAAAGGCCTTTTTGGAGAATACAGTTCATTTTCTCTGGACAATTTGGACTTCTCAGTTGCCCCTAAAGAGAAATAAACAATAGTTTCATTTTGTACATTCTGTGATGGTTTTTACAAATGCTCAATTAAAAATCTCCAAGTTATAGATGCCAAAAATATGAAACTTGGTCAGTGTTGGTTGCTTTTTGCAGGAAGGGAAGGGTGGCTTACTATTTGGTTAAAATCTGGTCTGTTTGGATGGTTTGTGTTTCAATGTAAGATATGACCAGAAAACAGGTGAACCCAAAAGTAAAGATAACCTGCAAATGCAGATCTTGAGATCAAGGGAAGAAAAGAAGACAATGCTTACCTGCCAACACCAAAGATTGAATGCGAGATTACAGACTCTGAAAATGAGTTAGTAGTTAGTAGTACCGGTAGTAGTTAATAGTCTTGAGCAACTTGCTTGCTTGCTTGCTTGCTTGCTTGCTTGCTTGCTTGCTTGCTTGCTTGCTTTGACCTGAAAGATGGCATTGATGTCACTGTTATGTAAGGAGGGAGGACACCCCAGGTTTGATGGGATTGCTTTTATCATAAGAAAGTGGAAAATGAGTCATTGGAACAGAATCTCTCTCTCTCTCTCTCTCTCTCTCTCTCTCTCTCTCTCTCTCTGTGGGTGGGTGCACACTAGAGAGAGACCTATCCTTTCAGCAAAGCTGTGTTTCAGATTGCCAACACTATTCTTTTAGAACAGAACAGAACAACAGAGTTGGAAGGAACTGTAGGAAGTTAGCACCCACCCCTCTCCTGGAAAAATGAAATATCCTAGGAAAAATTAAAAAGGCAGAATATTATGTAGAATATCCCTAGAGAAATTGAGAAACATGCCTTTAGAAAGGAAACAGACTCACTCTTAGTAGCCCCCACCTTTGTCAATGGGCCATCAAGGAATGGCCCAGCTCACTCATCCCCCCACCTTTGTCAATGGGCAGTCTATTCTACATAAGAAAGATAGGATTAGCCCTCTGCCTCATGGCACCTGGGAAGATTGCATCAGCCAGCACTCAAACTAGCTTGGTATTCAGGACAGCCTACAGAGTTGCCCCATGGGAGTCTGACAGCCAATGGGATACATTTCTGTACAGGAACAGGAAACTAAGAGTTGGGGCCCAACAGAGGTCATAAAACCAAGAGTCTCAGCATCTTTTACTCCCTTTTCTCTTCACCCAACATCTGGAAGCATGTGATCCACCTTTTCTGTTCAGGAGCCCATGCCATGTGCTCCTGTCCACCATTAAACCTTCTTTCCAAGCAACTTCCAGGAATCCAGTGTCTTTTTCCCCACTTGGCACTGAACCCAGAAGGAAATTCCTTACAAAATTACAATGGCAGTGAAAAAAATGACCGATTACCATTTTTCACACTTATGGCCACTGCAGCATTTCCATGGTCACGTGATCAAATGCTCGGCCACTGACTTGTATTTATGACGGTCGCAGTGTCCTGGGGCCA
>QLTV01002981.1:131133-153595 GCA_003457575.1 Thermophis baileyi | reverse complement strand
TATCTTTGGAAGGATTTGCACAGTTATAATAGCCAAGATTTCCTCTGCAAATTTTACAAGATGTCCATCATACTTGAGGAACTACCCATGCAGGCAGAGGGGGCATTCTGCAGATCCTGTCAGCCAAGGAATTTTGGCTGGCAGATTCCAGGAGAAGAGCCTTCTCTGCCATGGCTTCTGCTCTCTGGAACATCTTACCCATTGAGGTGAGATTGGCTCCCATCCTCCTGACATTTCGAAAGAGCCTCAACACCTGGTCTGAAGGATGGCTTGGTGACCTAATGGGGGAGTTTCATGCTGGAGTGGTTGATTAATTAAAACCTTATCTCACCTTCCCAACCTCTGAGAAGTCCAGGTCCCACCTTTTCCATCTGATTTTAATGGTGTGTAATTGTGTAGGAAGTTAGCACCCACCCCTCTCCTAGAAAAATGAAATATCCTAGGAAAAATTAAAAAGGCAGAATATTATATAGAATGTCCCTAGAGAAATTGAGAAACATGCTTTTAGAAAGGAAACAGATTCACTCTTAGTAGCCCCCACCTTTGTCAATGGGCCATCAAGGAATGGCCCAGCTCACTCATCCCCCCACCCTTTGTTAATAGCCTGGAGCAGCCTGGATTCTACATAACAAAGGTCTCCTTCAGACAGAACCATATTAGGAATTGCCCAAAGCCCTTTCATTACACCACATGGGACGATTACATCAGCCAAGCCAGGGACTCAGGACAGCCCACAAGAGTTGCCCCAACATGCCCTGGGAGTCTGACAACCAATCGGAGTGCATTACATACACAGGAACAGGAAACTAAGAGGTGGGGCCCAACAGAGGTCATAAAACCAAGAGACTCAGCATCTTTTCCCCCCTTCTCTCTTCACCCAACATCTGGAAGCATGTGATCCACCTTTTCTGTTCAGGAGCCCATGCCATGTGCTCCTGTCCACCATTAAACCTTCTTTCCAAGCAACTTCCAGGAATCCAGTGTCTTTTTCCCCACTTGGAGCTGAACCCAGAAGGATATTCCTTACAACAGAACCTTGGAGGTCTTCTAGTCCAACCCCCTGCTCAGGCAGGAAACCCTATACCGTTTCAGACAAATGGTTGTCCAATTTCTTCTTTAAAATTTCCAGTGTTGGAGCATTCACAACTATGCTGCAGTTTCTCCCCATATATCTTGAACTGCAGATGAGTCCAGAGAGGTTACATAGAGTTGGGTGACCCTATACATTTTCTTAATAAATAAATAATAAATAAATAGATGTTTATGTACTCCATGAAATGGAGAGTTTTGGCTGTCATTAAAAAACAGTTTTGGTAATTTTAGCAGGATTTCACACATAGTATTCAAGGTGCAAATTGGATCAATTGATTTAGTTCATTCTCTGAAACCTTTGTGGTAGAGCAGCACTATTTATAGATGTGTTTTTGGTTGGTTTATTTTTAAATTATGCTGCAGGTTTTGTGGCTGCTATTTATGAAGCATAGACATCATGATGAAAGAGATTGGCTGGCATTAGAGGCTATATGAAAAGCTGGGATTTAGAGCTCCTAACCAAGTATGAACACCAACAGTGGAAAATCTGGGTCTGCTGCAAAACATTATATTTCAAATAAATCTCTTATTTGTACTCCAGAACTTAGAATTCTTTATTGGCCAAGTGTGATTCGACACACAAGGAATTTATCTCCAGTGCATAAGCTCTCAGTGCACATACAAGCAACAAAGTGATAAGTCATAGATCATAATCATAAAATACAATCATCCCAAATCATAAGATACAACACTCAGTGATAGTCATAGGATACTAAATAAAAGCAATCAACATAAATCATAAGATATAAACAACAAAGTGATAGTCATAATATGCTAAAGGAAAAGGTAAAAGCAAAGATGAGAAGGATAATAGTAAAACAGTCCTACTAGGTGGTTTGACATCTTAAGGCATAAGACAGTGTTGTGAGAATTAGTTGTTTAGCAGAGTGATAGCATGGGGGGGGGGGGGAGAAACTGTCTATGTGTCTAGTTGTTTTGACGTGCATCGTCTTGAGGGAAGACGTTGAAACAGTTTATGTCCAAGATGTGAGGGGTCTGTAGATATTTTCTCAGCCCTCTTTCTGACCCGTGCAGTATACAGCTCCTCAGTGGAAGGCAGGCTGGTTGCAACTAATTTCTAATTAATTAAAATTAATCCTAATTAATTAAAATTAGGAAAGTAGGGGCTGCCACAAAGAAGAGGGAGTCAAGCTATTCTCCAAAGCTCCTTGAGGGTAGGACAAGAAGCAATGGGTGGAAATTAAACAAGGAGAGAAGCAACTTAGAACTAAGGAGAAATTTCCTGATGGTTAGAACAATTAATCAGTGGAACAACTTGCCTCCAGAAGTTGTGGGTGCTCCAGCACTGGACGTTTTTAAGAAGATGTTGGATAACCATTTGTCTGAAGTGGTGTAGGGTTTCCTGCCTAGGCAGGGGGTTGGACTAGAAGACCTCCAAGGTCCCTTCCAACTCTGTTATTTCTAATTCTAATTTCTAACTATTTTCTGCAGTCCTAACTATCCGTTGAAGTCTGTGTCTGTCTTGTTTGGTTGCTGTCCCAAACCAGACAGTTACAGTATAGAGGTACAAATGACAGATTCAATAATTCCTCTGTAGAACTGTATCAGCAGCTCCTTGAGCAGTCTGAGATTTCTGAGTTGGCACAGGAAGAACATTCTTTGTTGTGTTTTTTAATGACATTTTTTATGTTTTATGTCCATTTCAAGTCCTGGGAGATTATAGAAAGGTCTCTACTGTTGATATTGTGTTGTCTGGTACTGTAAACGGTGGTAGAATAGGAGAGCTTTTCCTAAAATCTACTATCCCCTCTACAGTTTTAAGTGTGTGTGTTCGGTTCAATATTGTTCCAGCCGCACCACAGGGCCAGTTGTTCAATTTCCCGTCTGTATGCAGATTTACTGTACTTAACTGTATATCCTCCTCCAATTTTAAGAACATGTTGGGGAAAAGTGAGTGCCTTGGATCTAATAAATGTAGAATTCCTGTTCTGATTTAGTTTAAAAAGAGGAAAAAAGGTCCTTTTTGCCATTGCTCCTCCAGGAAGATCAGTAGTAGATCCACAAAGGTCCTGGCAGAAAAGTGGGGAAATACATAAAGATGGTCTTCTTCTCCATCTATGAACATGAACTATCATCTAGGAATGTAGAGATTCCCACTGTCTTTTATTCCCAGGATCACCATTCTAGGGAATAAAAAGTTTGAAAACTAAATTATCCAGACCAATGGGGACTATCTGTACTATAGTCCGTGTTTCCCAAGCCCATTGCTGGCTGGGGAATTCTCGGACTTGACATCCACAAATCTTCAAGTTGCCAAAGTTGAGAGACACTGGTCCAGTGCTCCTCAACCTCTATAACTTTGAATATGTGGGCTGGCTAAGGAATTCTGGCAGCTGAAATCCAGAAATTTCAAATTTGCTGAGGTTCAGAAACACTGCTGTAGTCCTTCAGATGCTCTAGCCTTGTGTCCTTTTGGGGTTCAGGAGGGTACTTTTTCTAGTTCTAGTCAGAATTTTACACTTGCTCTTTGATAACTGGAGATGAGATTGCAAATAGAATGGGTCTTTCCGACAGCATCTAGCTGCAATTATAAATAAATACGTTGCTCCCCAAATCCTGTCCATTAGAAGCATGTTTCCCCAAAAGAGAATTCCATTCAGTTATATAAAGATTGCAATCCCTAACACACCTGCCTAGCAATAATCCCATGTTGGTTGTAACAAGGCTTGTTACCATGTTTCAGACTGCAGTAGTAGAAGATGCTAAAGTCAGAACTTTGCAAAGGCCACCAATTTTGACCAGGCTAGATGAGAATTATAAAAGTCATAATTCCAACAAATTTAACTATGTAAAGATTTAACCGGTGCATTCACACATCATGCTAAGCTTGTTTAGTGTTTATTGTGATTACATTCTTTTTCCAATATACTATGTTAGGTGAGCCCATCCTGTTTGGTTAATTTATAGTTAAATGTATTGGAAGAACAAGAACATTGATTAATTCAGTAATTAGGTTAAATATATTGTACAGGTAGTCTTCAATTTATGACCACAATTGAGCCAAAAATTTCTATTGCTAAGCAAGACAGCTGTTAAGTAAGCTTTGCCCCAGATTATGATCTTTCTTGCCACAGATGTTAAGTAAATCACCGAAGCTGTTAAGTTTGTAACAGGGTTGTTAAGTGAATCTGGCTTCCCCATTGACTTTGCTTATCAGAAGGTCTCAGAAGGAAATCACATGACCCCTGGACACTGTAACAGTCATAAATACATGCCAGTTGCCAAGCCTCCAAATTTTAATCACGTGACCATGGGGATGCTGCAACAGTCATAAGTGTGAAAAATGGTCATAAGTCACTTTTTTCAGTGCTGTTGTAACTCCGAATGATCACTAAACAAACGGTAGAAAATTGAAGATTACCTGTATGAATACCTCCATCAGGAAGGAATGCGGTGTGGAAAAGTGCTTTATACAGGTACCTGCCCTTCAAATGAAGAAAGCCTCTGGATTTCTCTGTCTGTAAGGGAGGACTGCTAATCAGCACTGTTCCCTTTGAATCCTCAGATCCTGCCCACCCCCTGTTATAATTATTAATTTAATCTTTTCAGTATAAAAATTACAACCCTGTTTTACCTGGTATAACTTTATCATAGCAGGAAAAGGAAGAGAAATCAACAAAAAAAACCTGGAAAATTAAAAAAAACAGCTTCCTGCTGTGGACAATTGGTTTGTAAAAGGTTTCCATTATGCACTCAGTGTACCATATTACAAGAAAAAGCAGGATCATTTCATGGGCCTTTCAAATAGTTTTAATTATTGATAATATCATTTGGTCCCTAAATGGGATTGCTGAGGCATTTTCTACAGATACAGATTGAATATAATCAAAGAGAATAAAATTATCAAAAAGTTAAAAATCAGAACCAGCTAAAAAATATAATTCTACAATCTGCACACAGTCACACAACAGACCCACAAAACCACAAAAGATTTCTCAAGAAATTGACAATGTGATACAGAAATACTGAAATGGCTGCATCGCTATTACACGGAAGGAACCCCTTTCTTTCTTTGTAATTTAACAGAAATCTTGGGTGTAAATTGCTTGCAATATGTTGTCTGCTGGCAACTGATAAAATGCTTTCTTTCAAAAAAAAATAAAACAATAGAGTGGATTATATAGATTCTGAAAATTGATGAAGAGATTTCTCTCATTGCTTCATATCTATGAGCTAATCTCAACACATATCTGAACTACTTTATAAAAAAAAACCCATGGGAAAAAAAATAGTAAAAAGATTTGACTAGGTTTCCAGTAAGAAAGTCATTTACTTTATTAAGACTGAAACTGTGAGAGTTCATCACCCAAAAGAAGAATCCAATTTGTACATAACGGTTATTGCCCAATGAGAGTTGCCACAAACTATTTAAAGGAAGATATTCTTCCTATGTGAAAGAGGAATGCTCTGCTCTTTTTATTTTTCAATTCCATTCACTATTATTCTATCAATAAACAAACAAGTTGTGTATTCTCCAAATTAGGCAACAATCGGTTCCAACAATAAACCATGTTACACATTCCAATAAGAGATCTCCAGGTAGTTAATACATCTTTTTAAAACCTGTACTGTATTATTTCAACAAAAATTAAAAAGTCACCATACTGCCCATAAAGATTGATTCTGTGCCATCCAATCTGGTGTCAACTCTTAGCAGCCACATAGATTTTTTTCCATGGCTATATGACCCCAAACTGATCCTTTAGATCAAGGGTATCAAACTCACGTCGTCACAGCAGCATCACGTGACGTATCAGGACTTTTTTTCCCCCTTCACTAAACCGGGAATGGGCGTGGCCGGCGCATGACACATCCGGCCCGCGGGCCAGGAGTTTGACAGCCCTGCTTTAGATTTTCCAACAGAATTTCCAATGCCACTTTGCTACTGTAACTGAGTCTATCCACTTTGTTTTCGATTATCTTCTTCTCCTCTTTTCTTCCACCTTTCCCAGCATCAGATCCTTCTCCAGAGAATTAGGTCTTCACCTAAGGACCTAAATTGAGCTTAGTCATTTAACCTTGAGTGGGAACTCTGAATAGATTTATCCAATGTTCCATTTGTTTGTTTTCTTGGCTGTCCACAGTATTTTCAGGATCTTCTCCAACACAAAAATTCAAAAGCGTCAACACTATTATCAAAGTCCAACTTTTCATAGAATGCCACATGGAAAACGTTGCTTGCATGATTCTGATCTTTATAGTAGACACATCATAACATCTCAATATCTTTGCCAAGATCTTCATAGCTGCTCTACCAAGTGCTATAGCACATTTCTTCACTGCTTGTTTCTTAACTTGTTAGTTGATCCTATCAGCTAGTCAGGAACTATCTACCACTTCAGCATCTTCATTGCCAATTCTAAAACCAGTCCCACAAACCACTAAGATTTAGCATTGACTTTTCTTAACTCCTGCAGTCACTCTGGCTCTTTTCAGTTCTCAGTCAAAATCCTCTTTCTTATACTTTCATCTCATTCATTGAAGGGATATTTCCAAACCTCGGGTCAACCCTCGGGTTGTTTGTCCTAAATAAGAGAAACCAATTCTTCCCTGCTCTAAGGTAGCTGCTCCTTAAAACCACTGGACCTTATTCTGCAAGTATCACATTTCCACGAAGAAGAAAAAATTGATAACCAGAGGATGGTCTGCTTGTGAACTTGAAGGCTCCTTTCTCATAGACTTCTTGGAATGAATAAACTGTGTCTGAGAGGTTCAGTGATTGGAGCTGTTAGAAGTATTTTTAAGATGGAGAAACGTTGCAAAGAGATCCACTATTATATTATGCATTACATTTAAAGGGGATCCAAATGATACTGATATCACTACTTAGGAAGAGTATGTTTAATAAATAGGTGAAGCAGATAGCAAAAGAAATACATTCCCCAATTCAGGGTTTAGCTTCTTCACTCTACTGGTTTTTCTGTCTTACCCACATTAGGTCCTAAATCCAGATTCAGGTCCTAAATCCAGATTCAGTAAGAGGGAGGGAGGGAGGGAGGGAGGGAGGGAGGAAGGAAGGAAGGAAGGAAGGAAGGAAGGAAGGAAGGAAGGAAGGAAGGAAGGAAGGAGCTAAATTTTTCTAAGAAATGTTTAGTACATTGTTTTGCAATCAGCTATCAGAGGAATTGTGCAAAAGTCACGTTTTCATTCTGAAATTTCCCCCAAAAACATACTATATTTATGGAAAATTATAATGACTTACAACTGAAAAACAATTATCTACCTAATAAACTTGCAGAACTGAACATAGTTGCAACTTTTAAAGTCAGAAAGAACATCTTCTGTTTAGAATGTAGACCGATTTCACCTACCCTACCTTATGTTTAGTTTCATTTTGCAATTTTTATTTTTAAAAAATGATATATATCTTAGCAAATACTGTTACCAAATTAAGCCTGTTTAATTTCAGAAGGATAGGTGCAGAATCTAGGGAAGAGTTCCACTTTGATTTAAGGGGTGCTCAAGAGATAATGTGCTTCAGAATTTGGCCAATCCTGATAGGAATCCATAACTATTATTGTGAGATTAAGGACTTCTTTCCAGGATATGAACTCTATAATTAGGTTGGTGATACCATAAAATGTTCCATGTATGCAGGATATGGTCAAAAAGATTAGGATGGCAGCCATGATAGTGCCATCAAAGCCCCACCTGATTTTTATAGGGTTGTGTAGAGCCGAGGTGGCGCAGTGGTTAGAGTGCAGTACTGCAGGCTACTTCAGCTGACTGTTCAGCAGTTCAGCGGTTCAAATCTCACCGGCTCAAGGTTGACTCAGCCTTCCATCCTTCCAAGGTGGGTAAAATGAGGACCCAGATTGTTGGGGGCAATATGCTGACTCTGTGAACCGCTTAGAGAGTGCTGTAAAGCACTGTAAAGCGGTATATAAGTCTAAGTGCTATTGCTATTGCTATTGTGTTGTGTGGCTGATGCACATAAAAAACAGGCAGAGCTTTGATGTCATTGTTGCAGCTGCCATCTTGATTATTTTTGACCTTACCCTGACCATTCCCCCCATTATCCAAAATATGGAATTTGCAGCAGCTTTAATATTATACATTAAGATAATTATTATATTTATATAAATATAAATAAATATAACTATTATATCCCCAATATCCTCTCAGGGATCTGCAAAATCAAAATTATTTGCCAGCCAATGTTGAAATAGAATACAATATTAACATCCCACCAAATAATTGTGAGAACCGGTAGCAGCAGCAGGCGCATCAATTTTAATTTTTAATACAGTACATATTAATAAATGTAACCTATAAAAAGAAGAACTCTTTTTGGGTCTTGCATAATTTTTAAAAGTGGGAAGGAGTCCTGAGAGAAAAACAGTGTAAGAAACCCTGATTATATTATTGCAGATTAAAATATATAAAAATAAATATTATTCTTGCTTTAAAAAAGGGATTATTTGCTTTCCCATTTTTTGCAATTTACTCTGCACAAAAGTACACACACACACACACACACACACACACACACACACGAACATCATACAGAATTACTGTATGCTCATGACCATCTTGATCCAGCATTTCTCAGGACTAACTTTAAAATATTTTTTGTAGCAAATATTTTGAGAATTATTCCTATACCTATTCACTTCCAGGACATCTTTTTAAAAACATCATGAAATGGCCAGAGGTTTTTCCTGCCAATCGCCAGCCAGAAAAGCATCAGGGAAACCAGAACATCCATGAAAAGCATAATTGTTCCATTTGTAAAACAAAAGAGGAATCAATCTTTCCATATTTAGCAGATTTCACGTTTAGCTGACCAGGGCTATCTGCAGAACAAAAACATCAAGACAGCTATAGTGATCTTAGCTCCATCCATTTTCTACACGCATTGCATATGCAAGATACACTAGAAAACATCATGGTTGCCATCTTGACATTTTTAACCATATTTTGCAGACACAACGTGGGAGCCCTGATATTGCTGGCTTTTGAAGAGGGTATTGATGGCCTGTCATACCAGGGGTGAAATGCTACTGGTTTGGGCCGGTTCACCCGAACCGGTAGTAAAAAATGCTACTGGTTTGCAGAACCAGTAGTAAAAAATACTAAAAAAAAGTAAAAAAAAAAAGTTCCGACGATCGTGCGTCGCACAGCTGATCTTCGGAATTGTTTTTGCCCTGAAGCCTGCTAGGCCAAAAACAGGGGATGGGGGATGGAAAGAAATTTTAGCTCATTACCCTTGCATTTCTTGTTATGTTAACAGTGCACAATGTTTAGGACAACATAGCAACAATCTGCAGATGAATTTACCCAGAGATCATTTGGGTAACTATTTGTTTTCTTATTGCAAACTAAACCCAAAACATAGCTAGAAGAGTAGAAAAAAAAAAAGAAAAAAAGAAAGAAAGAAAGAAAGAAAGAAAAAGAAAGAGAAAGAAAGAAAGAAAGAAAGAAAGAAAGAAAGAAAAAAAGAAAAAAAGAAAGAAGAGAAAGAAAGAAGAAAAAGAAAGAAGAGAAAGAAGGGAGAAAGGGGAGAAAGAAAGAGAAAGAAAGAAAGAAAGAAAAAGAAAGGGAGGGAGGGAGGGAGGGAGGGAGGGAAAAAGGAGAGGAAGGAAGGACTACAAATCTGGCACTAGACACAGCTTCAGAGGATAATCCAGGGCTGGAAGGGACCTAAAGGTCATCTAGTCCAACCCTGCTCCAGCAGGACATTGTTAAAGTGAGTTTCTGTCTTTTGATCCCCCAGTCACATGACTACATAGCCACGCCCACCCATTCACATGACCCCACCAAGCCACGCCCACCAAGCCACGCCCACAGAACCAGTAAGAATTTTTTTTAGATTTCACCACTGTATCATACCCTTTTGTTGTGACCAATCTCACCTTCCAATTGTCCCTCCCTCTGTCTGGAACAGCTGACTAGGAATTCTGGGATTTGCAATCCTAAGGCATCAAATGGGAGCAGATGTAGGGAAGCTGCCAGACTCACTGCCCCTAAGATTCAGCAGTCTAAAGCATATGAAGAATTGGATATGTCTAGTTTAATGAAAAGAAGGACTAGTGGTGACATGATAGCAGTGTTTCAATATTTAAGGGGTTGCCACAAAAAAGAGGGGGATCGACCTATTTTGAAAACCACCTGAAGGTAGGACAAGGTAAGACAAGAAGCAATGGATGGAAATTCGAACTAAGGAGAAATTTCCTGATAGTTAGAATAATTAATCAGTGGAACAGCTTGCCTCCAGAAGTTGTGGGTGCTCCAACACTGAAGGTTTTTAAGAAGAGATTAGACAGCCATCTGACTGAAATGGTATAGGATTTCCTGCTTGAGCAGCAGGTTAGACTAGAAGACCTCTAGGGTCCCTTTCAACTCTGTCATTCTGTTATTCTGTCTGTTGCAAAGGAGAAAGCATTGAGGCACTATAGAGGAGAAATGGATGCTTTTCATTTTTATTTATTTTACAGTGCTGATCAGCCAGTCCAATCGAAATGACCCTGTGCAGCATATACAATTCCCATTTTTGTACATTCCCGTCCGAAATAATTAACAACAATCCAACAAATACATAGGAAAAACAACAAAAACAAGCATAAAACAGAAATGGCCCCCAAATTAAAACTCCTTTCCTTACCCAAGGGAGCTCTCACAACATTCTAATCCCCACAGTCTCATTAACAGATAACAAAAGCTGGAAGGTACACATTGCACCCAAGATATTTCCTTGGTGAGTGTTCCCTATGATTTGTTCAATATATATATATATATTCACAGTATAAATAGTCATGAGCGTCCTGCTGTCCCAGGTAAAAAGGAAGAGAGAGGGAGATTCTTTGAATGATTGAAAAATTGGAGCTCTGCAGCACACTATCCCTTCAGAAATGCTGAAGCTGGCAAGAGGCGATGGGCACATGTGCCTTCCAACCATTTTCATTAATCCATCACATTTTTTCCTACAATGTCTCTTCCTTCTTGTCAACAATGCTGTAGTAATACGTGCGGATCAGTGTCTCCACCGCAGCAAAGTTTGGGCGGTCTTCCCATCTGGGGACAAGAAAGTAGACATGTCAGAAATAAGGGGAAAATAATCTTGTCTGAATGACACACCTACATACATTGCAAAGTTCCCTCCTGGATGAAATCTCGTCTCTAGCATGGAGGTGTTTGCAGGTATGGACAAAACATCAAGATGACAATTGCAACAATTTTTGCAGATGTTTCATTATCAAACTAGGTAACACCATCAGGTAATGAAACATCTGCAAGAAAATCCCAAAGGTGCTTTTTTCAGTAAGCAATTGGACTTTCTTGATTTTTCTTTGAAGACGTTTCGCTTCTCATCCAAGAAGCCTCTTCAGCTCTGACAGGATAGTGGGGAATGGAACTCACTATCCTGTCAGAGCTGAAGAAGCTTCATGGATGAGAAGCGAAATATCTTCAAAGAAAAACCAAAGTCCAGTTGCCTCCTGAAAAAAAAGCACCTTTGGGACAACCATGACCTGGATGACTGAGAATCTCTACAGACATCTGCAAAAAAACAACCAATTTCAGAGAGCACCAAGGACTCCTCATTTCGGCTTTGAGCTACAAATATTCTCCTTTATCGGTACAGAAAAGCATGTTTTCTGAGTCTAGAAATATGATCCTCCTTGGCTGAGGGACTCTTAGCATGCCTCTGCTGCCAAACCGAAAGAGAAGGTGGTGCTCTCGCCTTACTTGTAAGTCCAACATAGATTCATCAACTTGTACATCTCTTCTGGACAGCTGGATGGACATTCCATACGCTTCCCTTCCTCGAGGAATGCCATGACTTCGGGTCCTTTCATTCTCTAGAAGGGGAGAAAGAGATTGGTTAATGAAGCTGAGCATCTGTTTTGGTAAAACGCTAGAGTCAGCCCCACTAAAGTAGACCAGACCATGAAATCAAGTGCACAGGAAAGCTAAAACTACTTTGATTGACACTGGCTATAATAAGAGTTTTGCAAGTGATTGTGCTATGTGCCTCCTTCTCCTTCTTATACTCTTGTGAATTAGGGAGGTGTTGCTTTGAGCGGTTTACTAATGTGTTCTGGCTGTTGTGAACTTTAAAAAAGCCGCCCAGAATCCTTTGGGAGTTGGGCGGCATAGAAATACAATAAATAAATAAATAATAAAAAATGCTTCGGCTCCTTTTGCCTATGCAATATTTCCATCAAAAGTCATCTTCCTTACTATACAGAGTGACAAAACCCAAAACAAGCCAGAGGGCTCCTACTTTCTTGGCCATGAAAACCTGGGTTTTCCCCTGGTTGCTGGGCCAGGATGGGAGCTGAGCCCAGCACATGAGCATCTGGGGTAAAATGTTTTGGTGCCTTGGTTGTCTCTTAGAAAGGGTGTATTTCTTAATATGTTATATGGGCTTGATTGTTGTTAGCTTCCCAGGTTTATATTGTGCAAGATGGGCATCTCTTAAATAAGCAAACACACAAACCCTTGTGACCAATTCAGCTTCCTACTTCCTAGGTTCTTTGGAGACATCAAGACACTTGGCAATTCCTTCCTTGATACTCACCAGATTCCTTGCCCCACCTAATCCTTTATCTAAAGATCGTTTTAATGTTAATAGTAATTAAGTGGAAGCTAACATGCTACAAAGCAAGCTTTATATTCAAGTAAAATCTGTATTTCCTCCATCACCTCTGAGCCATAGACAGTCAGCTTGGTCTAATGGTTAAAGCACCAGGTCAGAAAGCAGGAGACTGTGAGTTCAAGTCCCACCTTAGCCATGAAAGTTAGCTGGGTGATTTTGGGCCAGTCACTCTCGCCCAAGCCCCCTCACAGGGTTATTGTTGTGGAAAAAATAGGAGGAGGAAGGTATGTTGGATATGTTTGCCACCTTGAATTATTTGTGCAAATAATAAAAGCAGGATACAAATAAATAAATAGAGATCTCAAAGCTATTCTTCGAAAATAAAATGATGAAATCAGGTGCTTTGGCTGGAAAGGTGTCTTGTGTTTAACCAACACTATTTTCACTTCCAGTCTGCAGCAGACACTTAATAAAGTTTCATATGAGGGAAATAATTTTTGCTGAATCCTGTTTACAAAAAACCTGGAGCCAATTGCACACATCCAGAAGCAGGTTCTAATTCAGAGGCACCCATGGGGTAAGGCCAAAAAGTCAAAATGTATTTATCAACTGCTAAGAAAACCAACAGAAAGCAATAAAAATACAATTAAAAAGATAACAAAAATAAAAAATTCATTTAAGGTGGCTTCACAATCGTACAATTGCAGCCTCATTCTTTAGAATTGTGTGATCACGGCACCACCTTAACTTTTTTGAGCCCTCCCTAGTGAACGCCCAAATTCTATCCATATTCACCTTGTAGGGTTTCTGACCATAAGAAAAGGCCTCCCACATAGTCACCCCATAACTCCAGACATCACTCTTGCTTGAAAACTTCCGAAACAGGATGCATTCTGGCGCATACCACTTCAATGGCCACTTCCCAGTGGTCTTAGCCTGTGGGTGAGGACAGAATGGAAATTTCTCCAGGGAAAAACTATTTGGATGAGATGAATTATTTAGCAATAGCAATAGCACTTAGACTTATATACCGCTTCATAGTGCTTTACAGCCCTCTCTAAGCGGTTTACAGAGTCAGCCTATTGCCCCCAACAATCTGGGTCCTCATTTTACCCGCCTCGGAAGGATGGAAGGCTGAGTCAACCTTGAGCCGGTGAGATTTGAACCGCCGAACTGCAACTAGCAGTCAGCTGAAGTAGCCTGCAGTGCTGCACTCTAACCACTGCGCCACCTCGGCTCTTTGAGAAGACCAAGTATGTAGTCCTTGACTTACAACCACAATGGAGCCAACATTTATGTAGCTAAGCGAGAGAGTTGTTAAGTGAGTTTTGCCCTGTTTTACAACCTTTTTTGCCACAGTTGTTAATTGAATCACTGCAATTGTTAAGTTAGTAACACAGATGTTAAGTGAATCTGGCTTCCCCATTGACTTTGCTTGTCTGAAGGTTGCAAAAGGTGATCACATGACCCAGGGACACCACAACCGTCATAAATATCAACCAATTGCCAAGCATCCCAATTTTGATCACGTAACCATAGGGATGCTGCAACAGTCGTAAGTGTGAAAAACGGTCATAAGTCACTTTTTTCAATGCCGTTGTAACTTTGAACATACACTAAACAAATGGTTGTAAGTCTAGGACTACCTGTACAAGCACATATTTATTTCTCCTAAAATACAAATTGATGGGGGAAAGTGACGTAGTCTCCTTTGCAACTCTTGAAATTCTCCTAAATTCTAGATACCTCTAGACGCAGCTTTATCTTAAAGGTCATAAAAGGTATCCATCATAGATTTCTATCAAGGTGGATTTTTGATATTCAATAGGACAGACTCTGCTGTGGCACCCACACAGACAGGTGCACTTAACAGAGTTTACCAATTCATTTGTTTATTTATTTAGGTATATAATGTATATCACCCCCCATGATAGATAGTTTTGTTTTTCAAATAATTTTATCACATTTTGCAAAGCCTGCACATAAAAAACAACATAAACTAATAATCAAGAGCCTCTCTTTGAAGGAGATGGGAGATGAGCAGCTTTGAAAAAATGAAATATAAATAAATAATAAATAAAGAGAAACGATAAGAGACTAGGGACAGAAGTGCAAAAAGGTATAAAGAAAAAGAGATAAATGACTTTCTGCTGTGTTTTTTATGTATTCAGGAAGCGCTAACAGGGAATGCTTGCATTAAAGTGAGAATGAAATCATCCTTCCCACCCTCTTTATCCTTTCAACAAAATTCTCTCTGAAAAGAGGGGTCCTTGGTGCTCTCTGAACTTGCTTGTTTTCTTGCAGACATTTCATTACCCAAACTACCGTATTTTTCGGACTATAAGACGCACCGGTGTATAAGACGCACCAAGATTTCGAAGAGGTAAGTAAGAAAAAAAAAGTTTTTGCCCTCCCCCAGCCCCCAGGAGCACTCTGCAGACCTCCCAAACACTCTGTGCACCCCGTTTTTGTGAAAAATGGGCCATTTTTCAGCCGTTTTTTGCAAAAATGGGGGCATTTTTGCCCTTCCCCAGCCCCCAGGAGCACTCTGCAGACCTCCCAAACCCTCTGCGCACCCCATTTTTGTGAAAAATGGGCCATTTTTCTGCCGTTTTTTGCAAAAATGGGAGCGTTTTTGCCCTCCCCCAGCCCCCAGGAGCACTTTGCAGACCTCCCAAACCCTCTGCACACCTGTTTTCGCACGGGGCGGGGTTTCAGGAGGCCAAAAATGGCTGTATTTGGTGTATAAGATGCACCAACATTTCCACCCTCTTTTAGGGGGGGGGAAGTGTATCTTATACTCCGAAAAATACGGTAGGTAACATCGTCAGTGCTAGTAATGCACTGATGCATGAGCACTGATGATGTTACCTAGTTTGGGTAATGAAACATCTGCAAGAAAACAAGCAAGCTCAGAGAGCACCAAGGACCCCTCATTTCAACCCTGAGATACAAATATTCTCTTTTATTGGTCTCTCTGAAATGCTGGGACGATTGATTTCCCATCTTGTCTTCTTGCTCACCATATAATAACTGTCATCAGCTGCCAAAGCTTTGGAAAGCCCAAAATCGCTGATCTTGGCATAATGCTGGTTGACAAGCAACACATTTCGGGCAGCCAAGTCCCGGTGGACAAAGTTCTTTTCTTCCAGATACTTCATTCCAATGGACACCTGATGCATCAGTTCGACCACGTTATTCACAGGAACTTCATTCCTAAGGGAAAATGAAGAGAGAGAAATCTCACAACCGTGTTCCCTTACAGGTAGTCCTCGATTTACAACAGTTCATTTAGTGACTGTTCGAAGCTAGAAAGGCACTGGAAAAAAGTGACGTATGATCGTTTTTCATACTTACGACTGTTGCAGCATCCCCAGGGTCACATGATCAAAATTCATGCACTTGGCAACTGACTCATGTTGGTTGCCGTGTCTCGGGGGGGTCATGTGATCACCTTTTGTGACCTTCTGACAAGCAAAGTCAACGGATATGCCGGATTCGCTTAACAATCATGCTACTAACTTAACAACTGCAATGATTCACTTAACAACTCTGGCAAGACAGGTTGTAAAATGGGTCAAAACTCAATTAACAACTGTCTCACCAACAGAAATTTTGGGGTCAATTGTGGTTGTAAGTCAAGGACTGCCTCTACTTGATCTGCTCCTTATGGACTGGAACTTCACCTCTCCACTTGTTATATTCTAGGATTTGTAGACCAAATACATTTGGAGAATTCCAGATAATGGAAGGTTTATCTTACAAGCACCGCATAACCCTGCCCTCACTCATTTCCTTATTAGCAATAGCACTAGCAATAGCACTTAGACTTATATACCGCTTCACAGTGCTTTACAGCCCTCTCTAAGCGGTTCACAGTGTCAGCATATTGCCCCCAACAATCTAGGTCCTCATTTTACCCACCTCGGAAGGATGGAAGGCTGAGTCAACCTTGAGCCGGTGAGATTTGAACTGCCAAACTGCAGCTAGCAGTCAGCTGAAGTAGCCTGCAGTACTGCACTCTAACCACTGCGCCACCTCGGCTCCTATAACAGGTAGTCCTTGACTTACAACCATTCATTTAGTGACTGTTCGAAGCTACAGTGGCACTGAAAAAAGTGACTTATGACTGTTTTTCACATTTCGACTGTTGCAACATCCCTGTGGTCATGTGGTCAAAATTTGGACACTTGGCAACCTATCAGGGAGGATTTTCAGGCACTGAGCAGAGAGATACTCACAGGCCTCCCAGGTCCTCTCCCACCCCACTGAGCTGAAAGGTGGAGTAGCTGACATCAAAGACCCCTTCCAGAATATATGACTTTGTGATTATCTCAGCGACACTGAACTGATGGGTCATAAATGGTTCTAAGCCAGTGGTGAAATCCAATTTTTTTTACAACCGGTTCTGTGGGCATGGCTTGGTGGGCGTGGTGTGGCTTGGAGGGTGTGGCTTGGTGGGCGTGGCAGGGGAAGGATATTGCAAAATCTCCATTCCCACCCCACTCTGGGGCCAGCCAGAGGTGGTATTTGCCAGTTCTCCGAACTACTCAAAATTTCCGCTACCGGTTCTCCGGACTACTCAAAATTTCCACTACCGGTTCTCCGAACTACTCAAAACATCCGCTACCGGTTCTCCAGAACCTGTCAGAACCTGCTGGATTTCACCCCTGTTCTAAGCCCACATCCTGGAAAGGTATAAATTTCTTGCATGATGTGATGGCATCAACTCACTTCTTGGAAGACAAGAACTTGTGCAGGGGGCCACCTGATGCCATCTCCATCACCAGCATGAGGGCTTCCGCATGACACACTCCAATGAGACGGACAATGTAAGGATTGTCAAGCTGGTGCATAATCTGGGCCTCCTTCATCATTTCATCCTGCTGTACCACTCCGTTGCCATCTTTTAGCATTTTGATGGCTACATCAATTTGCTTCCTGGAAGGGAGAGAAAATGAGAAGATAGAACATAGAATAGAGTTGGAAGGGACCTCAGAGGTCTTCTAGTCCAACCCTTTGCTTGAGCAAGACACCCTTTACCATTTCAGACAAATGGCTGTCCAGTCTCTTTTTGAACGCCTCCAATGATGGAACTCCCACAACTTCTGAAGGCAAGCTGTTCCACTGGTTGATTGCTCTCACCATTAGGAAATTTCTCCTTAGTTCTAGTTTGCTTCTCTCCTTAGTTAGTTTCCATCCATTGTTTCTCATCTTGCCTTTTGGTGCTTTGGAAAATAGTTTTACCCCCTCGTCTTTGTAGGAGCCCCTCAAATATTGGAACACTGCTATCATGACCAACCCTAGATGGAGATGCCACTCATGATAACAAAAGTAGGGAACAGTTGATGTGAGGAGCCTGAATTGTTTCAAAATGAATGTAACTCCGAAAAAAAAAAAAAATGAATATACTGTAACTCCAAACAAAAAAAATTGAATATAACTCCAAACACAGGTGATTCATAGTTGTTCTCTTTCTGTCTAGAAATGTCAACTATTTTGGGCAGTCATCCCTAATGAGTGCAATTTTATTTCCCAAACTAGCCCTGAAACAAAACATCTCTGGCATTCTGGGAAAAATAAAATGGCAGCCATCAGAAAATAGCTGCCAACATGGCTCTCTTATCTTGGTCAAAGATATATATAACAAAAAATAACCACAGCAAACTCCATGAAAGAGAATGAATGTAACATAATTTCCTAAAAACAAAATGTGGGGTTTTAAAATAACAACCAAGAAGAGAACCTCAAAGCAAAGGAGCATATTGACTGTAACACCCCCATGTTGTGATTGTGTGTTGTATCCCACTCTCTGTGTAGACCACTTGAGGACCGTGCCAGGCTTTCATGTCAAGTCAAGGATACCGTCCTAAAGTGGGTGAGGCTATTTGCTATTTTGGAAAGAGGGACCTAGGAATGCTTACGGGGGCAAAAAAAAAGGGGCCATAGCTACTTTCCCTCCACCAAGTTAAGACATCCACCCCCAAATTATCTCCAAATTTAAGGAATCCTCTGCAAAGGACAAACAAAACAAAATTTGATTTTTCTCATAGGGAATAGCAACTTCTGAAAACTGCAGAGATCTTGTCTCATCACATTAAGAGAAATTTATCCAAAAAACATGGCATGCACTTACTTCCTCATTTTGTAAACTCCTTTCCTGACACACCCAAAGTTGCCCTCTCCCAGGTCCACTTCATCTATCATCAGACTGCTCCTTTTTAAGAATAGCTTCCGGTCCTTGAGCTCTTCAGGGTCACTGTATGGGCTTTCGTAACATGATGTGTCCATGGGCAAGATCCGAGTCTTCTTCCCTGCTCCTATTCCATCCCCAAGGAAATAAAGTAGATTAATTGTGGGTTTCATGCAGGGGTGGGTTCTACTTACCTTCCCCACCAGTTCGCATTGCGACAGAAGTGCACGTTTTGCACGCGCGCGCACGCGCGTTCACTTGTACAATTTTGCTTCAGCGCATGCTCAGTAGTTGAAAATCATCCCGAAACGCAGCTGAGGAACTGATCAGCTGGGCTTCGGAAGAAGGAATAAAGGTCAGTATAAACCCGGGGACGGGAGGGAGGGCCCACTTTCAAGCTGCAGAACAGGAAAAAACTTCCCAAAAGTAAAAAATTCACAAAAAATAAAAAATATGGCGGTGCCCACGGACCGGCACCGACCGATCCAGTTCAGTGATGTCACCAGCGGGTCGCTACCGGTTCAGGGGAACCGGTCCGAACCGGGAGGAACCCACCTCTGGTTTCATGTTTGAAGATCCCCTTTCTTATTTCACAATTCCCCCTCCTCCTAGGTTCAATGCAAGCTACCCATGTTATATTAGTGACATCGGCTCCTGTAAGATTGAACAGTAAGCCAATTTATGTTTCATTCAAATTGAACAGAACTTTGATTAAGCATAGCAATAGTCTTCTGATCATCAAATAGTGGGATTAAATAACAGGGGGAAATTATGGTCTACATGCCACTCTGTGAGGCATCTTGCAAAAATCTAAAGGGAACCAGAATGTGAACGAAATTATGCATTGATACAATCCGTTGGGCTTACTTGGATTTTTGCTTAGACCAATAGAGACCTTAAAATATTAGAAGCTTCTCACAATGCCTGCACTCTTCAGCCTTATGGGTTCCTTTCTGTTCAATTCAGGATTTCAGGTAAGGATTTCAATGACTTAAATCCATGGAAGAAAAGCCTACCAAGGCATATCAGTCTTGAAGATGCCATGATACCTCTAGATTGAAGGTAGCTGGCCTCCAACTATGACCTGAAGGAGAACAATGCTGGGAAAAATCTTTATTTCCTAGTGGTGAACATCCCAAGAAGCATTTAATTGGCCACAAGGAGCATCCATGTGTATGTGTCTGTGTGAAAATTTATCTAATTTCTACCCCACCACAAGCTAAATAATCTCTCCAGGGCTTAAAAAGCACAAGATATACAAAAGTACAAAATCTAAAATGCAATATCTAAAAATACAATATCCAGAATACCTAAAACCCACTAGCAACAATTAAGACTGTTTCATACCTCCCTTTCAGAAAAGTCCAACTTCTTCCAGAAGGCAAATGGAGTTAGAACTAAGCAAACCTCCAACAGGAGGACTTTACTCTGGGGGTCTCCCGGGGAAGTATTAACCAGGTACTTGGCGCTGAGCTTCTGAAGTCGAGAGTAATTTTATTTAAAAGTAACTCCACAAGTGGCCACAAGAGGGTGATAAAGTAACACATACTGTACAGTGTATCCTAATGTTGTTCTATTCTATTAGGGATATTGTGCAGTATGTATTACTTTACACCCTCCTGTGGCCACTGATAGTACTACTTTTTATTATTATTTTTTAATGGAAAGAAAAATAAGTTTCAAATGCTTATTTATGAAGTGGCCAAAAAGAGATTTTTTTCAACCTGAGATTACATAGAGACTAGCGGAAAGTAAATACATGTTTTGGGTTCATGATGCTGTGGGGTTCTATTAAAAGCACAATAAACTTTTTTCCAAAACAGGTTGCAGCCTGAACAGTGGATGGGACCTTATAAACAACAAACTAATAAGATTTTTAAAATTTTAATTTAGGCTGGCTGAGCACCCTTTGGGGAACAGCATTCCTCGCAGGAATTGTGTTGCCATGTCTGCTTTTCAGACAGAAGATTGCAACAGTAATTCTTAGTACAAGTAAGAGTTGGTCTTGGTTTACCCATTTTTATTCATTTCTGCATTGACTCTGCCAGTGTGCTAATTTGTCAAGGACAGGGAGTCACAGAATGCCGGATTGTTCAAGAGAAGTATTAACAGAATAACAGTCTGAAATGGTATAGGATCTTTTGCTCGAGCAGGGGTTGGACTAGAAAACCTCCAAGGTTTCTTGCAACTCTTACAGGTAGTCCTTGACTTACAACAGTTCATTTAGTCACCGTTCAAAGTTACAACAGCGCTGAAAAAAGTGACATGACCATTTTTCACACTTATGACCATTGCAGCATCCCCATGGCCACGTGATTTACATTCAGACCAGGGGTGGGTTCCTCCTGGTTTGGATCGGTTCTCCCGAACCGGTAGCAGCCCGCTGGTGATGTCATGATGACATCACTGAACCAGATTGGTCAGTGCCGGTCCGTGAGGGCCGCCATCTTTTTTTTTGAAATTTTTTTGAATTTTTTTTTTATTTTTTTTAAAAAAAATTTTTCCTTCTGAGCATGCACAGAAGCCGACTTCCGGCACTGTGCATGTGGTCGCCATCTTTTTTTTGGCTTTGTTTTTTGGATCTTTTTTGGATTTTTTGTTACTGCGCATGCGTGCATACGTGAAGCACGCATGCGCCCACGAGGCGTGCCCATGTGATGCGGGAGGGAGCAAACTGGCAGCGAGGTAAGTTGGAACCCACTCCTGATTCAGACGCTTGACAACTGGTTCATATTTATGACAGTTGCAGTGTCCCGGGGTCATGTGATCATCTTTTGCAAGCTTTTGACAAGCAAAGTCAATGGGGAAGCCAGATTCACTTAACAACTGTATTTAACAACTGCATTGATTCACTTAACAACTCTGGCAAGAAAAGTCGTAAAATGGGGCGAAACTCATTTCTCACTTAGCAACTTAAATTCTGGGCTCAATTGTGGTCATACATCGAGGACTGCCTGTATTCTGTTAACCTTCAAAATTATGACAGCATTGAATGAGGGGGAATCTATGATTGGTCCATGAAGTTGTGGCCATTGCAGCATCCCTGCGGTCACGTGATCCCAATTTGAGCAATTGGGTACTTTGCTCCCAATTATGATGTCACAGTGAGCAACAGTCACATAAATGCCATTGGTGAACTTCCCTGCCAATAAAATAAACATTTTATCTTTATGCTGTATCTGCTAATACTGTTCTCAAACTCACCAAAGGGCTCTGGTGTGTATCCATCTGAGTTCTGAGGTGTGAATCTCCGACCAGCCTAGGAAAGTCAGAGGAGAGGTTACACACTGGAGAAATTCAGGGCAGAAAATATGCATCTGTGCCACTCAGTTGTGCCCTAGCTCTGCAAATAAAAAGAGACAAAGGGATCCTAAAGCTAGCCAGGGAGTTACACACACACACACACACACACACCTGACATATATGGGCTGCCTATACTAATAAGTTCCAGCAAGAACCAAAGTGATCATGTAGTGCCTCCTAGTGGTCAGTAGCATATTTATTTCTTAATTCATTCATTCATTTTTGGCCGTTTTTCGGATTTTCCTGGCAACTGGTGGGTATGGGGCTCATCATAATAGCAGTCCACTAACAATATCTTGCTTGCTCGCTCACTC
>QLTV01002981.1:24809-74414 GCA_003457575.1 Thermophis baileyi | reverse complement strand
TGCTATTGCTATCTTTTAGTTAGGTTATATAATTTAATAGGTGCTCAGGATGCTTGTTGTTTGTTCCTTTAATTTTTATATATTTTGTATTTGTTTGCTTTATCTTGTCATACCATCACAGTTGCAAGCTGTTGTTTATGTGAGCAGAAAGAATTTATTCATACTTACCCATGAGAAAAACACGCTATCCTCTACCTCAGTTGCTTTTTTATTTTATTTATTTATTAGATTTTTATCCCGCCTTTATTACTTTGTAAGTAACTCAAACATACATAATACTCCTTCCTCCTCCTAATTTCCCCACAACAGCAACAACCCTGTGAGGTGGGTTGGGCTGAGAGAGAGGGATTGGCAGGACTAGAACTCACTGTCTCCTGGTTTCTAAGCCTGATTCTTTAATCACTAATGAAACTGGCTTTTTTTTAACTGGAAAGAAAGTGGTACTTTGAACTAACCATTACAAATGTATGGTTAATGCAAAATGGTATTTCAAAGAATGAGCCCTTACTTATGTACCTATTCAGGCCTTTAAGCCTTTCCAGGTGCTTTTCTTGTAATACCCAGCCCCTCCCCAAAAATCAGACTGAAATTGAGAAAGCCATCTAAGTTGTAAGGCCTTGATGAGCTCATTCTCTGCCAGCATATCTGGTATACAATTCATGTCCCTTTTCTCTCTAGATTTTTGCTTTCTCAATTTCCTTCCCTATCAAGAGGGTGCTGGACTGACACTGGGAGATTTAGGTTCAAATCCACTATCTGCTGTGGAAGCTTATTTGGTGACCTTGGACAGTCACTTCTTCTGTCCCCAGCCTATTTCATAGGAGTGTTGTTTGTGGGGGAAATAAGATGAGGGAGTGTTACATACCGGTAGACAGGGGTGAAATGCTCCCGGTTCGCTCTTACCTGCCAGTCACCGTAGAGCCGGTCACCAAGGTAGCGCGAGGCGCTGCCCACCCGCCCGGACGCTGCCCGGACGCCACCATTTGGGTTCTTTTACCCTCTGCGCATGCGCAAAGTGTTCTGTGCATTCGCAGAGGGTAAAAGAACTCAAATGGCGGTGTCCGGGCGGGTGGGCGGCGCCTCGCACTACCTTGGCGACCGGCTCTACGGCGACCGACAGGTAAGAGCGAACCGGCAGCATTTCACCCCGGCCGGAAGATACATATCTTGCCCTGAGCAGGCAAAATGATCTAAAAAAATAACCAAGTCTGCGTCTGGAAATCACCCCACTTAAAGAAAGTGGGAGAACAGAGACATCAGACTGAATCTATTAATTGTGTTGTCTCAAAGGTGTTTTTTTTCCAAGAGGCAACTGGACTTTCTTTGTTTTTTCCTTGAAGAGGAAGGTTTCGCTTCTCATCCAAGAAGCTTCTTCAGTTCTAAGAGCCAGTTCTTCAGTCAGAACTGAAGAAGCTTCTTGGATGAGAAGCAAAATGTCTTCAAGGAAAAAACAAAGGAAGTCCAGTTGCCTCTTGAAAAAGCATGAATTGGATGACTGAGAATCTCCATAGATATTAATTGTGTTCTTTTTATTGAATGCAAACATACAGTTTCCTGCCTCTCTTTGTTCCAGCATGGTGTGATAATTGCAGAAGATGATGAGTATTTTATTGAACCCCTGACACTTGGGGTCAATATCAGTGAGGAACAAGGAAGAGAAGGAAGCCCTCATGTGATCTACAAACGATCGTCTCTCCAGCACCCACATATGGACACAGCTTGTGGTGTGTTAGGTAGGAACTCTATTTGACTGCATTTGATGAAGAAATGTCTTATTGTGATTTCTATTATATTTTTATATTTAGAATAAATAAGTATCTAGCCCTCATTCTTTTTTTTTTAATGTGCTTTAAAGCAGGGGTCTCCAAGAGGAATTCGGGGAGTTGAAGTCCACAAGTCGTAAAGTTGTCAAGGTTGGAGACCCCTGCTTTAAAGGACATTTGGATCAGGGGTGGTATTCACTTACCTTCGCTACCAGTTTGCAAATGAGAGCGCCCAGAGCCTTCCGCGCATGCGCAGATGGTAAAAAACATGACGTGATGACGTCTGGGCGGGTGGGCAGAGCCTACCTCAGCGCCGCTACCGGTTCGCGTGAACCGGATAGAACCGGCTGAATACCACCACTGATTTGGATGCTTATTATCTGAAATTATTTAGAGAGAGAACTAAGACTTAAGGGAGAGGGGAAGTTCTTGGAACATTCTTATATTTTCTACCCTTCCTATGATTAGCAAAGCACACAAAAATTATGCAAAGTGAGAGAGGCTGGGGGCAACAGAAGGTTATTATCAACATGTAAGACTGTTATTCAAGTTCCTATTGGCAACCACAAAGCCACACTTATTTTTTTTTCTTTGCATTAAATTCATGGTAGTTAATAGGCTGGATTAGATTAAATGTAGGAGACACCACAAATGTCAATAACATTAAGGCAGAAACTTTAAAAGCCATCCAGCTAGTTTTAAAATGTTTTACTCCAGCAGACATTTGGTTTGAGGATGTAGTTGTGGATTTGAAATGCGGCCAGGGAGAAGGGAAAGAGACACATACCACCTCTAAATTGTGATGCTGGAATTCATGGGATTAGATTCCCAGTTTCCGGAAGGAGGAGAGGAGAGCGAGCCAGCTGACCTTGGATGTCTGACATTTTTTTCACATTAAAGCTGCCAAACTTACCCTTTGTGTATTGATACTGCGTTATATTCCCCGGCTGAAAAAGAGGGAAAATCTGTTTCTAATTTGTTTCTTGGAAAACAAGAACTACTGGACAAATGTAATCTTGGAACAAGAAGTGGGCGCTTTGCATTCAGGTTCTTACCATCAATAGCAATAGCACTTAGCAATAGCACTTAGACTTATATACCGCTTTACAGTGCTTTACAGCACTCTCTAAGCGGTTCACAGAGTCAGCATATTGCCCCCAACAATCTGGGTCCTCATTTGACCCACCTCGGAAGGATGGAAGGCTGAGTCAACCTTGAGCCGGTGAGATTTGAACCGCTGAACTGCTGAACAGTCAGCTGAAGTAGCCTGCAGTACTGCACTCTAACCACTGCGCCACCTCGGCTCTTTTAAAGACCGCCTCGCCTCCCTCCATTCCAGATTTGGTTTTACTGTTGATGTTTCATGCAAAATCCAACATGCGTGCCTCTTTCTGAATAATAATGGCTAATCCAGATAGTCCCTTGGACTGCAAGGCGATCAAACTGGTCAGTCCTAGAGGAGATCAACCCTGACTGCTCTTTAGAAGGCCAGATCCTGAAGATGAAACTCAAATACTTTGGCCACCAAATGAGAAGGAAGGACTCACTGGAGAAGAGCTGGGAACGATTGAGGGCAAAAGAAGAAGGGGACGACAGAGAATGAGGTGGCTGGATGGAGTCACTGAAGCAGTCGGCGTGAGCTTAAATGGACTCCGGGGGATGGTAGAGAACAGGAAGGCCTGGAGGAACGTTGTCCATGGGGTCGCGATCAGGGGTGGGTTCTAACTTAACTGGCTGCCGGTTCGCTTCCTTCCGTGCCGCGTAGGCGCGCATGTGCAGTACAAAAAAAAAGCCAAAAACAAGATGGCGACGCATGCACAGTGCTGGAAACTCGGCTTCTGTGCATGCGCAGAAGAAAAAATAAAATAAAATAAAAATTAAAAAATAAAATTAAAAAAAAAGATGGCGGCGCCCATGGACCGGCACCGACGGAACCGGATCCGTGACATCATCATGACGTCACCAGCAGGTCGCTACCGGTTCGGGCGAACCGGTCCAAACCGGGAGGAACCCACCTCTGGTCGCGATGGGTTGGACACGACTTTGCAACTAACAACAACAATCCAGATAGGTCAGAGGAAGTCTGTGTCAGGGTTCCAAGTAACACCCCCAACCGAATAAGACTCCGAGGCAGGCATTCCCTCAAAGTTCCATTTTATTAGAGATGTCATATTGGCACATCTGGGCAAACCCAAATCTGAAAGTCTCCTGGGTTTTCCTCACCCAAAGGAAAGTCAAAGCCCCTTTCCCTGCACCCACATGTCCATCACAGACATTAGACTCACAGCTGAGATTAGATCAACATTTGACAGCTGTGGCTGGGGGACCTTTGCACAGGTTCACCTGGTGCACCAATTGCGACTCTACTTGGATCAAGAGGCTCTCCTCACAGTCACTCATGCCCTTGTCACCTCAAGATTAGATTATTGCAACGCGCTCTACATGGGGCTACCCTTGAAGAGTGTTCGGAGACTACAGTTGGTCCAGAATGCAGCTGCACGTGCCGTCGTGGGTGCACCTAGGTACACCCACATTACACCAATCCTCCGCAAGCTGCACTGGCTTCCTATTGGTCTCCGGGCACAATTCAAGGTGTTGGTTATTACCTTTAAAGCCCTACATGGCTCAGGGCCAGTTTATCTTCGAGACTGGCTTCCCCGGCTCTCTGGAACCAGTTACCTCCTGAGATCCGGACCACCCCCACCCTATTGGCCTTCCGAAAAGCAGTAAAGACCTGGCTTTTCCGGCAGGCCTGAGGCCGCGATCTCGCGGTTGTAATCTGCGAGGTCCGGCCATGGTGGGATATGCGTGAATTTTAAATTGTTTTAATGTTTAACGTTTTTAATGTTTTATTATTGATTAGGATGTTTTTAATGTGTTTATGATGTTTTTAATGTTTTTTGTTTGTTGTTAAGCCGCCCAGAGTCCTTTGGGAGTTGGGCAGCATACAAATAAAATAAATAAATAAATAAATAAATCACATGGTCCAATCAATCCACCGTCCCAACTGGAGATGTCTCCCAGTCACGCCTCTCCAGGTGTAGGCTGCACGTCCTTGACTCTCAGAGGAAAGAATGTTGTTGTGGCTATACATCTCTATCCACTGCATGCAACCCCCCCCCCTCCCACATTCCCACAGCAGGCCTGTGCACTAATAAATGTGGCAGCCCTGAAGATCCAAAGAGAAAGATGGCCTCCAGGGCTGACAGGCTGCTTTTGAGGGTGAACAGCAAACCACTTGGTTTCTGGTGGCATCTGGAGAAAAGAGCATTTTAGTTTTTGTGAAGGAAATTATCCCCAGATTTAATCATTTCATTCCTCATTATTTACAGCAGGGGTCCCCAAACTTGGCAACTTTAAGGCTTGTGGACTTCAACTCATAGCTGGCTGGAGAATTCTGGGAGTTGAAGTCCACAAGTCTTAAAGTTGCCGAGTTTAAAGACCTCTGATTTACAGTAACAACTTCTTAGCGATATCTATACTTACATTTTATTTATTATATACGTATCAGATTTGGAAACTGCCCATCTCCTTTATAGAGGGACATATACATCTGGGTAAATAGAAGTAGTCCTCAACGTACGACCACAATTCAGCCCAAAATTTCTGTTGTTAAGTGAGACATTTGTTAAGTGAGTTTTGCCCCATTTTACGACCTTTCTTGCTACAGTTGTTAAGTGGATCATGCAACTGTTCAGTTGTTGTTAAATTGAACCTGGCTTCCCCATTGACTTTGCTTGTCACAAGGTCGCAAAAGGGGAACACATGATCCCGGGACACTGCAACCGTCATAAATATGAGTCAGTTGCCAAGCATCTGAATTTTGATCACATGATCATGGGGATGCTGCAACGGTCGTAAGTTTGAAAAACGTCACTTTTTTCAGTGTTATTGTAACTTTGAACTGTCACTAAACAAACTGTTGTAAGTCGAGGACTATCTGTAAAATGACCACAGGTGTCACTGGTCAGCTTTCTTGGGCATATATTCAAACACTAAAATGCCCGGCACTTAAATTTTTGGGAGGCCTGAGGGCAGAATGTTTCTTTTTGAAGTTCTCTACTCCTGTATAGAATAGAATAGAATAGAATAGAATAGAATAGAATAGAATAGAATAGAATAGAATAGAATAGAATAGAATAGAATAGAATAGAATAGAATAGAATAGAATAGAATAGAATAGAATAGAATTCTTTATTGGCCAAGTGTGATTGGACACACAAGGAAATTGTCTTAGGTGTATATGCTCTCAGTGTACATAAGGAGAATAAAATACATTCATCAAGAATATATTACAGTATATTACAGATAGTCCTCAACTTACGACCATTTGTTCAGCAGCCATTACAGCAGCACTGAAGAAAGGGACTTACGACCAGTCTATGAAGTTATGGCCATTGCAATGACCCCACGATCATGTGATCATAGTTTGGTGGCTTGGCAGCCTGCCCACAGTTATGAGTGCAGGGGTCTTTTAACTCCCCCCACCCCCCTACCTCTCTGCCCATCTGTGCTCTTTTGGCCCCCTGCATTCCACAGCCCTTGCTGCCCTAACTGACCTTCACAATCTACTTGCTCCCACTGCTGACCAAGCATGGCCGACCGTCCTTTCACAAGCCAGCTGCTGCTGCATGAGACTTTCTTCCCCAGGTTACCCACAGCTGTTTCCTTGCAAGACCTGGGGAAGATGGCCAGCAGCTGCCTCCTGAAGGGCCAGGGCGAGCCCCATTGTCAACAGCTGGAGCAAGAAGACCTGGGGTGCAGGGTAGTAGGAGCTCTCAGAGTACGGTACAGGGAAGCAAGGACGGCTGGGCTGGAACACCTGGGGTTTCCTGGCGTGGCAGCAGTGGTGAAATCCAATTTTTTTTACTACCGGTTCTGTGGGCGTGGCTTGGTGGGCGTGGTGTGGCTTGGTGGGCGTGGCAGGGGAAGGATACTGCAAAATCTCCATTCCCTCCCCATTCCAGGGGAAGGATACTGCAAAATCCCCATTCCCTCCCCACTCCAGGGGAAGGATACTGCAAAATCTCCATTCCTACCCCACTCTGGGGCCAGCCAGAGGTGGTATTTGCCGGTTCTCCGAACTCCTCAAAATTTCCACTACCGGTTCTCCAGAACCTGTCAGAACCTGCTGGATTTCACCCCTGGGTGGCAGTTTTGCGTTGCACCTGGGAGGCTTCCTGGGGTGGCTGCAGCTTCCTGGGGTGGCTGCTTTGTGCATTGCTGCTGGCCTGGATTGGGGTTGGGTTTTACGCTGTGAGGGCTTTGCATTGCACTGCAGTTTAGGGGATTCTTGCAGCTTCAGAGCTGTGGCATGACAAGAAGCCCCTGAGCCACAGGGTGCACCCACAAGGCAAGGTGCAGGGTGGCCAAAGGTAGAGATGAGACTGAAGATAGGTGAGTGGGGGAGTAGAAAAGGAGGCAGTCCCTTACCTTACTGAGACTTGGGGCTAGGAGGGACCAAGCCCGGAATGACTTGGATTGGGGTGGGTATTTACCTAACAATCTGAGATCCTTGGTTAACAATAACAACAGGGAATGCCAGCATTGCTGCTGTTGAGTGATGCGGTCATGTGACATCATGCTTTATGACTGTATAGGTTAGCAATGGAAATTCTGGTCCCAGTTGTGGTCATAAGTCAAGGACTGCATGTATTTTCTTCTCATTACATCATATATCAGTGGAATATTTTCCTTTTCCTTTTTTTCCTTTTCCTTTTCCTTTTCCTTTTCCTTTCCTGCAAATTGTCCGGAGAAACCCAATTTTTTTTTCAAAAAAACCCCCTTTGAATTCCATTTTATCCAATTGCTTTAATTTCCTTTGTCAAATGATATTGACCCATCCAATAATTTCAACCATACTTTAATGGGTGCCTGTAGTTATACTGAGAGGAAAGAGGAAGTTCCTTTTATAGGATTCCTTTGGCATTAACCTAAAACCAAGCCGCCATGATGGCTTATTGTTGAATTTGTTGAATGTGTTCTTTTGGAAGCAATTCTAGGCATAAGTCAATTGGTTTTGCTTTGCAAAGTATTGGGGGTCCAAGGGGAGAGGAAGAAGAGAGAATGCTAAAGACGTCATCACCAGTGGTGGTATTCAGCCGATTCTATCCGGTTCGGGCGAACTGGTAGTGCTGACTGCGGGTGGCCCCGCCCACCCACCCAGATGTAATCACGTCCCATTTATCATGTTTTCGAGGCTGTGCGCATGCACAGAAAGCTTTGCGCGAAAGTGGGCTCACATTTGCGAACCAGTAGGGAAAGTAAGTGAATACCAACCCTGGTCATCACTATTTCCCTGCAGATGAGAAGCCATGGAAAGGTAGACCCTGGTGGTTGCGGACACTGAAACCCTCCCCTTTGAAGACCCTGGGCAACTTTTCTCAAAGGGGACAACTGCCTCTGAAGAGGTCAGTCAGCACTGAGCGTTATGTGGAGACTCTTGTGGTGGCTGATAAGATGATGGTGGGCTACCATGGCCGGCGAGACATAGAGGAATACATCCTGGCTATCATGAATATTGTAAGTATTATAACCAAGAATGCTATGTGGGAAGGTCCTTGGGAGACAGGAGGAGGACCCACAGCTTAGGTGCAGGTTTGTCTCCCAAGGTCACTCGCACATACCTTACCATCATACACTACGGGTGGTCCTTGAATTATGACCACAATTGAGCCCAAAATTTCTGTTGCAAAGCAAGACACTTGTTAAGTGAATTCATAAGTCACTTTTTTTTAATGCTGTTGCAACTTTGAACGGTCACTAAATGAATTACTGTAAGTAGAGGACTACCTGTATTACCATAATTTTCTACTCCCATTTTTGTGACCTAGTGGTCTCCATAGCTGACTAATCCCTGGCAGCTTCATTTGTGGATATTGATTTCCACATTTTCTTTTTACCAGACATTCTCAACTTAGTGCCATTTGGATATGTCAGGACTACAGCTCCCCAAATTCCTCTCCTAGGTTGGAATTTTGGTAGTTACATGCCAAAGACCTTCAAAAGGCAAAACAATGAAAAAAAGCTCATTACAAAGGCTGACGTATCCTTCTCACATTCGTTCTTTATGCAGCTGAAGGTTTCCAAGTCCCCAGTACTTTCTCAGATCTTCATAGCAATAACAATAGCATTTAGACTTATATACCGCTTCACGGTGCTTTACAACCCTCTCTAAGTGGTTTAGAGAGTCAGCATATTGCCCCCAACAATCTGGGTCCTCATTTTACTGACCTCGGAAGGATGGAAGGCTGAGTCAACCTTGAATCAGTCAGAATCGAACTCCTGGCAGTGGGCAGAGTTAGCTTACAATACTGCATTCTAACCACTACACCACCATGGCTTTTCATAGCTAGAAGCCAAGTTTAGAAGAAAGAGGATAATGCCCAGGACAGTGAAATCTATTGGTGGGCCACAGTGGTGCTTGATGATAGAGATAGAAGACTGACCTTTATGAAAAGAGTCTTCTGGGTAGGAGAGCAGATTGGTGGAAGTGAGATATGGTTAACCACAAAATCTCCCTTAAACATGCCTCATTCCTCTACCCTCTCCTTAAAATAAAGTATTTTTCCAGAACTACATCTTCTTTTAAAGCTTCCAACAAAACTTTTTGGGTTTTTTCTCCTAATTCCCAAAGGTTTTCTTCATGATTTTAATATGCTTGTCCCGCCGCTAATCTTTAACTTCCTTATTTCTCCCCCTCGTATTTTTGGGGTTATTTTTGAAAAGCAAACAATCCTTTTTAGCCCAGATCGCAAATCACTCACTTTTTTCTCCTGCTCAGTCTTGGTGTTTCTGGTCCTCCTTCAGCTTTGTGGCAGCCATATTTGCTGCCGCGGCTCCACACCGTTGGCTAGGGGCTTTCCAGCTCGGGGAGGGGAGATGCGGCTCCCCTCTACCCTCCTGGCGGTCCCCCTTCGCTTCGCCCCCTCTCCAGGCGTGGAGTGTTCGGAGCCAGCTGCGGAGCTCGCGGTCCCGGCTTCTGATGTCGCCGAAGGAGGAACCGGAGGTCCCTCTACCCTCTCATTTTAGCTTGAAAAGTTCTTCCGTATTCTGCCAATCCTGGAAAGGATGCCATTTCTGATCAATCATGATGCTGAATCCATCTTCTTTTTAACACTGGTGTTTCCTTGTTTCCTGGAGGTCAGGTTGCTAAACTTTTCCAAGACTCAAGTTTGGGCAATATCGTGAACATTCTGGTAACCCGGCTTATCCTGCTGACAGAGGACCAGGTAAGGAAGGAATTCCCAAAGCAAGGAGGAGGAATAGATTATTTTAAATATATGTCTATACAGTGTTTTCATAAAGACTAGGCACACTACAAAGTAACATTCAATCACTATACTACAGGCAGATCATTCATTCAGCATCAGGAATGAAAGACTATTTTGTAGTTGTTCAGTTGCTAAGTTGTGTCTGACTCTTTGTGACTCCATGGGCCATAGTATGCCAGGCCCCATTGTCCTCCATTGTCTCCTGGAGATGCCCAAATTCATGTTCATTGCATCAATGACACTATCTAACCCTCTCATCCTCTGCCATCTGCCCGCTTCTCCTTTTGCCTTCTATCTTTCCCAACATCAGAGTCTTTTCCAATGAATCCTCTCTTCTCATCTGGTGGCCAAAGTATCTGAGCTTCAGCTTCAGTATCTCTCCTTCCAAAGGACTTGATTTCCTTTAGAATCGACTGATTTGATCTCCTTGCAGTCCAAGGGACTCTCAGAGAGTCTTCTCCAGCACCAAGCTTGGAATATTAGGGAAGATCATAATAGACTGTGAAGAATCATCGCCAATCCCAAGGCTAATTCTTGGAGAGATGGACCAGAGGCACAAAGCAATCTAGTTATATATGAAAAATGTTTTCACCCCCATCGTCTGTAGAGATTCTCAGTCATCCAGATCATGGTTGTCCCAAAGGTGCTTTTTCAGGAGGCAACTGGACTTTCTGGTTTTTCTTTGAAGACGTTTCGCTTCTCATCCAAGAAGCTTCTTCAGCTCTGATTGGATGGTGGGGAATGGAAGGATTTATATTCTTTGCAGACAGCTGGTCATTTGCATCCTTTTAAAGGGTAGTTGAAGCCCTTGGAGGTTTATCTGTGTCCTCAGGGTCACCTAAGTAGTGTTCCTGGTTCCTGTACTCTGCAATTTTTTTCCTCTGGAAATCCATTCCTACTCCCACACCATTCAAAGGGTTTTTCATCCCAAATTGTATAGCTAAAAGTCTAGAGATTCTCAGTCATCCGGGTCATGGTTGTCACAAAGGTGCTTTTTCAGAGCACAGATAAAACTTGAGATCCTAATAAAAAATGAGGAGGTTCCTAGAAGGAAAGGCTCACATATAATTTCCTCTCCAATGCAGGAAGTTATTCCCCAGAAAAATCTTTCTGGAAAATCGGAAATTACTCCAAATAATGTGGGAAAGGATGAGGAGGTAATGTAGGAATATGGGAGGGGGAGGAGATTGTCAACATGAAGGGAGTTCCAATAACAAAATGTAGTTGCAAAGAAGGCCCCATCGTATGTTCCAAAACAGACAAAGGTGCCAAGGAAAGTTCTTCAAAAATTGAGGGGTCCTTGGTTGGTGCTCTCTTAGCTTGGTTGTTTTCTTGCAGACGTTTCATTACCCAAACTAAGTAACATCATCAGTGCTAGTGATGATAGCACTGATGATATTGCCTAACTGGATAATGAAATGTCTGCAGGAAAACAGCCAACCTCAGAGAGCACCAAGGACCCCTCATGACAACCCTGAGCTACAAATTTTCTCCTTTACTGGTCTCCAAAGACCAGTAAAGCTCCTCATAACATCATTCATGTTCAGATTGACCTGTTGTCTTCTCCAGCCATCCCTGGAAATCAACCATCACGCTGGGAAGTCCCTTGACAGCTTTTGCAAGTGGCAGAAGGCTATTGTGAGCCTCAGCAGTGATGGGAACGCCATTCCTGACAACGGCATCGCTAACCATGATACTGCGGTTTTGATCACCAGGTAAACCTCTAATTTCGGGGAGGTAGGGTTGGAGTGGATGGGGATGAAAAGCCATTACAGATAGCCCTCAAGTTACGACCGTTCATTTAGTGACCATTCGAAGTTATGATGACAATGAAAAAGTGACTTACAACAGTTCTTGCATGATCGCACGATCAGAATTTAGGTGCTTGGTAACCAACATGTATTCACAGCGGCTGCAGCATCCTGAAGTTACATGATCACCATTTGCAACGTTCCCAGCCGGTTTCGGACAAGCGAAGTTAATGGGGGAAGCTGGATTTGCTTAACAATTGCATGATTCACTTAACAACCGCAGTAATTCACCGCAGCAAAAAAGGTCATAAAATCAGGCGCAATTCATTTAATGACCAGCTTGCTTAGCAACAGAAGTTCTTGTCCCAATTGCAGTCATAAAGTCAAGGACTATCTCTGGTGCTTACGTTGAAATACAGTTTCTTCTCATCCTTGTAGTTTACTTTCATGAAATAAAACCTTCATATTTCTTTCCTTCGGTTTGCCTGGAATACTCCTTTGCCTGACTCAGCTCTGAAATCCTGCAAGATAACCACTGTTTCTCTGGGGAACTAGGTCTTTCTGGGGAATTATATCTTTTGTCTCCCTTCATTCTTGATGTGCAAGATAAGGAAGAGAAGAAAAGTATGCTAACTTGGAAAGCCTTTGTCTTTCAACACAACTGCTTGAGCAATTGCTTGTGGGTCTTCCCACCGAGTCCCTGGGGCATATTTACAAAGCCAAACCTTGGATGAAAAACCAAATGCCTTGTAAAACTTCTCTGTGTCTCATAAATTCCGCATCTCCAGATAACATCCTGCTGTGCTTTGGAGTTTGGGGTTGTTGTTTTTTTTGAAGGGTGAAAGAGTTCATTGGTTTGGTTTTTGCAAAAGGCACACATGTCAGTAAGAGATGAACCACCAGGAAACTTACAAAATTAAGGTTTAGCCCATCTGTCCATATTCATATCCCATTTGTAGCCCACACAAAATTAGGAAGCCATTTTTTGCAATGGTGGGAGGTATCAAATAGGGTGAAGTTTCAGGAAAAAGGAAGAACCAACATCTGGAGTGACAGCTGTTAAGGATGCTAAGTTTGACCGTGTTGTTTGCAAGGATTTATAGGCAATTACAAGGATGCATGACAACCATGATGTTGCAGTGGTCAGTTGGATAACAATTGCTCAAGTTGCTTTCAGGGTAAACCTGTTTAATTTGATTTCCCCAAAATATTACATGAACTGAAATAGAATCTGCCTTTCTGACGTTTGCAACATGGTGTTCTTTTCAAAACAGTGTACAAAGAGGCATACGGGAGATCTGTTTTGGAGAAGTGCACATAGTTAACACCTATGAATTTTCAACCAGACCTTTAAAAAAAAACAAACATAGTGAAATCAAATAAGAAGTAATGAATTTTAAATTTGCAAAACCTCACCTGAATCTCATGTTGGCAAAAAACAACAACAACAAAAAACCCTCAGATGAACAGAACAATTTGGTGGCAATTCTTTACCCTTCCAATTAATGAAAACGTTAAAATCAAACATTTTTGGAATAGTACGTCTCCTTTTACAGTTATTTGGGTACAATTTCCGTCTTTAAAGACATGGCTGCCAGTTTCTCCCTCTCTGTCTGGCTCAGCGCAAGAGAGGACAAATAGGCTGAAAAAAAGCTTCTATCCCAGGGCAATAACCATATTGAATTCTACGGTATAGTGCAATATCGGGTTTTCAATTTCAATTATACAGAATGTAAAGGATGTATGTTTGTGTTTTTATTTTTTTAGTTATAATGTACACTGAAGACGGTATTTTATTTCGTTGTACCATGTGCAATGACAATAAAGTAAAGTAAAGTATTCACAATTTCCTTGCTTCTGTTGGGTATCCCTGACATGCCATCTCATGTCTGTCTATCTTCGATCTTCAACAGAGACTTGGGGTCTTTTCCTTCTTGCCCCTAACCAAGACATAAACATGTGGTAGCCCCACAGCATTGGCTTCATCTCATCCCTAACCCATGAGTAAGACAGGCTTAAGTCATCCTTGGCTGAAATGTTTTTTCCCTTTTCCTCCTACATTGTCAGTCTCAGGATATGTAAAATCTGTTAAAACATCTTCCCCGTTACTTTGGAGGAAAATCAGGGGACTGGCAATGACTAAGAAGAGAGGCGGTTGAGGCTGGAGAGAGATCAGCAATAAGGACAGCAACTTTCATGCCAGTATGGATAGTCCTTGACTTACGACCACAATGGAGCCCAACATTTCTGTTGCTAAGCGAGGCAGTTGTTCAGTGAATTTTGCCCCATTTTACGATCTTTCTTACCACGGTTGTTAAGGGAATCATTGCAGTTGTTAAATTAATGACATGGTTGTTAATTGAATATGGTTTCTCCACTGACTTTAAATGTCTATGGAGATTCTCAGCTATCCAGGTCATGGTTGTGCCAAAGGTGCTTTTTTCAAGAGGCAACTGGACTTTTTGGGTTTTCTTTGAAGACATTTCGCTTCTCATCCAAGAAACTTCTTCAGCTCTGACTGGATGGTGGGGAATGGAAGAATTTTTCAACAGTTCCAAGAAGGTTCCACATTCATTTGCACTACTCAAGTGATGCTGATGATACAGATAAACCTCCAGGTGACCTTAACAACTCTCTAAAAGGATGCAAATGACCAGCTGGCTGCAAGGAGTATAAATCCTTCCATTCCCCACCATCCAGTCAGAGCTGAAGAAGCTTCTTGGATGAGAAGCAAAACGTCTTCAAAAGAAAAACTAGAAAGTCCAGTTGCCTCCTGAAAAAAGCACCTTTGGGACTCTACTGACTTTGCTTGTCAAAAGGTTGCAAAAGGTGATCACACGACCCCGGGACATTGCAACCATCATAAATACGAATCAGTTGCCAAGCGTCTGAGTTTTGTTCACGTGACAATGGGCATGCTGCAACGGTCATAAGTGTGAAAAACGGTCATAAGTCACTTTTTTCAGTTTTAAATGGTCAGTAAGCAGCGGTGAAATCCAATTTTTTTTACTACCGGTTCTGTGGGCGTGGCTTGGTGGGCGTGGCAGGGGAAGGATACTGCAAAATCCCCATTCCCTCCCCACTCCAGGGGAAGGATATTGCAAAATCTCCATTCCCTCCCCACTCTGGGGCCAGCCAGAGGTGGTATTTGCCGGTTCTCCGAACTACTCAAAATTTCCTCTACAGGTTCTCCAAACTACTCAAAATTTCCACTACCGGTTCTCCAGAACCTGTCAGAACCTGCTGGATTTCACCCCTGTCACTAAGTGAATGGTTGTAAGTCGAGGACTACCGGTATCTCTTTTTTTTGCTGATGCTCAGCGGGGTGGAGAGCCTTAACTGAGCATAGGGGGAAGCCTTAAGTTCAAGTTACTATCTCCTTGACCTGAGGTTGTGCCATCACAAAGTTTACCAAATTCCCAGGGAAAGCATCACTCTCCCAAAACCCAGTTTTCAATCCTGTGCCTCTAACAAGCAGTTTAGCAAAGCACAGGTAGTCCTTGACTTGGAACCATTTGTTTAGCGACTTTTCAAAGTTACAACAGCACTGAAAAAAGCGATTTACAACCAGTCCTCCTCACGCTTACAATTGTCACAGCATGCCTGTGGTCACGCGATCAAAATTTGGGCGCTTGGAAACCAGAATGCATTTACGATGGTTGCAATGCAGAGGTGGGTTCCTCCTGGTTCGGACCGATTCGCCCGAACCAGTAGCGACCCGTTGGTGATGTCACAGTGACATCATGGATCCGGTTCGGTCGGTGCCGGTCCGTGGGCGCTGCCATCTCTTTTTTTTTTGAATGTTTTTGATTATTATTTTTTTGAATTTTTTTTTAAAAAAATTCTGGGTTTTTTTCTTCTGCGCATGCGCAGAAGCTGAGTTTCCAGCACTGCGCATGCGTTGCCATCTTGTTTTCGGCTTTTTTTGGGGGGGGGGATTTTTTTCAGATTTTTCGGCACTGCGCATGCAGCGCAGGAGGAAGCGAACCGGCAGCAAGGTAAGTTAGAACCCACCCCTGTTGCAATGCCCCGGTATCTTATGATCACCATTTGCAACGTTCCCAGCCAGCTTCCAACAAGCAAAATCAATGGGGGATTTTTCACTTAATGACCGTGTGATTCACATCAACTGCCGTGATTCGCTTAACAACCATGGGGAAAACGTTGGTAAAATCAAGTGCCATTCACTTAACAAACACCTTGCTTAGCAGTGGAAATTCAGTTCCCAATTGTGGTCGAAAATTGAGGGCTACCTGTGCTCTTGCTTTCGTGGTCTGCTTGTTTTCCCCCTGAAGTTTCTGATTAGTCACAGAAAAATTTGGGATGTTGAATTTGATGGACCTTTGGTCAGACTCAGCAGGGCTCTTCACATAATGGTGGGTGGTAGTTCCCAGCAATTAAAATCAAATTCCTTTAATCCCTCCCAGCGGTCCAATTTATTTTTATTGATTTATTTATATCCCACCTTTATTATTTTTATGAATAATTCCACGGCAAACATACCTAATACTCCTTCCTTCTCCTATTTTCCCAACAACAAACATGCCACTGATGATAACGCAAATATCGGCATCAAACTTTAGCCGTACATATCCCACCCGCTCTATGGTGTTTTCATAGATTCTTGATTTGGTGATTATTTTCCGGGCTATAATCCTGCAGAAACCACAGCTAGCTTAATCAGTGCAATGGAATCTGATCTAATATGGCATTTTTCTTTGTTTCTTCTCTCTTCCCCTCCTTCTAGATACGATATTTGCATTTACAAAAACAAACCCTGTGGAACTTTAGGTAGGTAAAAAACGTGCCATCAAATGCTTATCATTATAGCCTACGCTAATTTTTTATGCTGATTTTTTTGAAGTGGAAGAAATTTACTTGGGCTGGGATCGTACAACTCAGTAACTAGGCCAAAATGGGGTTTGCACTAGTGTCTATCACAGGGGTCTCCAAACTTGGCAACTTTAAGACTTGTGGACTTCAACTCCCAGAATTCCTTAGCAGGCCATGCTCGCTGGGGAATACTGGAAGTTGAAGTTCACAAGTCTTAAAGTTGCCAGGTTTGGAGACAAATACCGCTGTCAACATGACAATATGTGCCTCATGATGTCGTTATGAAAACTTAGCAGTTGGGTCATCATGCATATAAATTGCATCATTTTCATCCTTTGTCTCTACCCAATCCCGTAGACATAAGTAGAACATGACATAAGTAGAGCATGCCCAATAGCGGACAATGGGTTTACTTAATGACTGCAATGTTTGATTAATGAAAAAAAATTCAATTCCATTCTGGTCGTAAGTCAAGGACTACCTGAAGTTGTATTTGTAAGGGCATGGCCCATTATATGGGTAAGGCAATTAAATTTTACTTATCTGATTTAAGGTTTATAGCATCGTGGGGTGAATGCAACCAATTAGGTGGTAACCTAGTCTTCCTCTTACTGATATCTTTAATTCTGGTTTCTTTTCCGGATACAGGTTTATATATAGTACTGGTAGTAGCATGGCCTAAGGAGAAGTATGCACGGCCACATTGGCTAAGGATTCTGGGAGTTGTAGTTAAGCACATTTGTAGAGCTACAATCATCCTCACTCATTGCTTGCAAAGAATGGATGAATGAAAACTTTCAGTCTCTCAAAAAGTTTCAAATAGTGAACTGGGATTGTCCATTGTGGCAACTTGAGGTAGATGAAATCTGTAACAGACTCTCAAGTAGGGGGCCTGGAGGGCAGCAATATAATAGCCTTGATATAATTAATAATATGGAAAATGTGTTGTTGTTTTTAAGGTGATGCCTATTAACTTGCCTTTAACACAGGGGTGGGCAGCTACTTGTGGACTTCAATTCGCAGAATTCCTGAGCTAGCCATACTGGCTCAGGAATTCTGGGAGTTGAAGTCCACAGGTCCTAAAGGGGGGCATAGTTCCCACTCCTGCTCTAACAGATGAGCTGATTAATGAACATTTTAAAATCACAAACACCATTAAAAACTGAATTGGGAAGTGGGCTAGAACCACACAGTGGGTAGACTTCGCTTCTGCTCCCCACAGTAATGTTTTCCCTTCCCCAGGGTTGGCCCCTGTGGGTGGAATGTGTGAACGTGAAAGGAGCTGCAGCATCAATGAAGACCTCGGCTTGGCCACAGCTTTCACCATTGCTCACGAGATAGGCCACACGTGAGTCTACTACCATTGTTGCGCTTGTGGCATATGCAAGCAACTTTCATGCTACTAATTTATTTATTTATGTAGAAAATTTATATTAGAACTTAGACTTAGAATAACTTTATTGTCACATTGAATGTACATTGATCGGCATACATTAAAATGAAATTTTGTTGCATACAGCTCTCAAAGGGTCACCACCTCCAATATACACTACATAAACATGACAAAATAAATAAATAAATACAAAATTATGCATGTACCCACATATATGACACGGAGAAACACCACAGTCTACTTCGGATGTATACATGTACATGGCGAGAAATACGAATCTTGTGAGTTTAGCAGACAGATGGCATAGGGAACAAAGCTGTTACAGAATTCGGTAGTCCTGCTAGAAATACTTTGAAACCTCCTCCCAGAGGGGAGCAACAGAAACAGAAACACATGGCGACTCAAGGCGGCTTACAAAGACATAAAAACACAATATAAAAGAAATAAAAAGAAAAATAATAAAATAATAACCCCCCACCCACCCTGTCCACCCGGGTAACAACACACATTCATACTAGCCATTTAATGGGCTCCATCCCACTCTGGATTCCCCAGGCCCGCTGGCAAAACCACGTCTTCGGGGCCTTCCAAAAGAGTGTTAGTGCACCCGTTTCGGGTTTCCATCTTCCTTGGATGGGGAAGGACCTTCCAGAAGTAAAAAAAAAATCATAATGTTTCTCCCCTTTTCCAGGTTTGGCATGAACCATGATGGTGTTGGAAATAGCTGTGGAGCCCGGGGACGGGAGACAGCTAAACTCATGGCAGCTCATATTACTATGAAGACCAACCCTTTTGTATGGTCAGCATGCAGTAGAGATTATATAACCAGCTTCCTGGAGTAAGATTTGACTCACTTCATTATCGAATGTTCCTCATCCCCTAAAACGGGGGTTCTTTTCCCCCAAATCCTTGTTATTCATAACCTGTGCTCCTTCCCTCTACCCCTAGCTCTGGAATGGGACTCTGCCTGAATAATGCTCCACCCAAGCAAGACTTCATCTATCCTACCGTGGCTCCAGGACAAGCCTACGATGCAGACGAGCAGTGCCGGCTTCAGTACGGAACAAAATCTCGCCAGTGTAAATATGGGGTAGAGAAGCCTTCCTGCTTTTCCTCTTGATTCCCAAGGGGTTGGAAGGAAGGAATTTTAGTTAGGCAAGAACATTGGAGGTAGTCCTCGACTTACGACCAGTCACTTAGGGTCCATTCGAAGATATGACGAATTCTAATAAAGCTACTTATGATTCCAAGTTCTGACATCCAGCTCCCTCCCTCTGTGGCCATGTGACCACATTTCAGATGCTTGGAAACTGGCTCACATTTGGGGCTGTGTCAGGGTTCCAAGTAATACACCCATAACAAACAGAACTCCAAGGCAAGTAGGTTCCTCAAAGAACAAGTTTATTGAACATATCATATTGGCACAGACTGGTGAAAACCGACTCTCTATTCCCCCCTGCCTATCCCTCAGCACCATTGTGGCAACACTGAAGCCTCCAAGATGGCCTCAGTCAGGCCAGCTTCAGAGTTGACAGGCTGTTTGTAGCATCCCGTGATCACATGACCCGAAGTTATGATGTTTTTGCTGAAAACCAGTGTGTACTTCTGGTTTCCAGCAAAAAACTGCCCATAGGGAACAATGGATTCACTTAACAACCATGGTGTTCCCTTAACGAACATTGCATTCACTTAACAAGCACCACAGCAAATCAGCTGCCATCACCCACTGTACGAATGTCACAATTTTTGCATCAACCACAACAGTTGGCAGCATCTTTTCAAGGTATTAGCTATGTCTAACTTTTTCCTATATTGAGGTGCCCCTGATGTTTGGTTATTTCTGGTCAGTCTTAGTAATGGGCTTTTATGCCTATCAGATTGACAGCTTATAGGGAATCAGAGAGGATGGTGCATTCCTTGAAGCCAAAACATAATATTCCTTGTAGTGATTTCAGTGTCCCCAATGAAGAGCAAATCTGCAAATGGTTTTGTTTTTTTGTATCTGTAGGAGAAAAAAAAACCGCACAGAGACTCAGTTACATTTGCTGTAGAATCATAGAATCATAAATCCTAGAGTGGGAAGAGACTTTGGAGATGTTCTAGTCCGGTGATGGTGAACCTTTTTGGCACACAGTGACCAAACTGGAAGGTGCACGCACCAGAGCACTGGAAACACGACGACCAGCTGGCCGGCGTGCATGCGCGCCTCGGAAACACGACGACCAGCTGGCTGGCGCGCATGTGCACCTTGGAAAACTGATGACCAGCTGGCTAGCACGCATGTGCGCCTCAGAAACCCGACGACCAGCTGGCTGGCACGCATGCACGCGTCGGAAACCCGATGACCCACTGGCTGAGCTGGGGTGATGGCACGCGTGCCCACAGAGAGGGCTCTGTGTGCCACCTGTGGCACGGGTGCCATAGGTTCGCCATCACGGTTCTAGTCCAATCCCCTGCCCAAGGCAGGAATCTTTAAAGCATCCCAGATAGAGGGCTGACCAACCTTTCCTTGAAAACTTCTAGAGTCACTTCTGGAGTCACTACTATTTCAGAAGGCAGCTGTCCCACTGCTTAATAGCTCTCATAGTCTCCTTGTTTCAAGTTTGGCTCTCCAACTATAAAGCTTCTATCTGTTGATTCTCGTCTTACTTCAGCTATAGGTAGTCTTCAACCTACAACTGTTTATTTAGTGACCGTATGAAGTTACAACGGCACTGAAAAAAATGACTAATTACTGTTTTTCACACTTACGACCAGGGGTGAAATGCTCCCGGTTCGCTCGTGCCTGTCGGTCGCCGTAGAGCCGGTCGGCAAGGTAGCGCGAGGCTCCGCCCACCCGCCTGGACGCCGCCATTTGGGTTCTTTTACCCTCTGCGCATGCTCAAAGCGTTCTGTGCATGCGCAGAGGGTAAAAGAACCCAAACGCCGGCGTCCGGGTGGGTGGGCGGAGCCTCGCGCTACCTTGGCGACCGGCTCTACGGCGACCGACAGGCACGAGCGAACCGGGAGCATTTCACCCCTGCTTATGACCGTTGCAGCATCCTCATGGTCACGCAACCAAAATTTGGATGCATGGAAACTGACTAATATTTATGACGGTTGCAGTGTCCCGGGGTCATGTGATCACCTTTTGCAACCTTCTGACAAGCGAAGTCAATGGGCAAGCCTAATTCAATTAACAAGCGTGTTACTAAGTTAACAACTGCAGTGATTCACTTAACAGGTGTGGCAAGAAAAATCGTAAAATGGGGCAAAACTCAATTAACAACTATCTCGCTTAGCAACAGAAAAGTTGGGCTCCATTGTGGTCGTATCTCAAAGACTACCAGTACTATGATAAATAAGCCGAAACCGTTTTCCCTGTGATAATCATTCATGTGCAGAAAACTTATAGCTGTGTGTTATCAAATGGAAGAAATTGTAGTTCATTACAAACGTAACCTTACAGGTAGTCCTTGACTTACAACCATTTGTTTAATGATATTCAAAATGACAATGGCACTGAAAAAAATGACTTAGAACCATTCCTCACACTTACAGCCGTGGTGGCACAGTGGTTAGAGTGCAGTACTGCAGGCTACTTCTGTCGGCTGCCTGCAGTTTGGCAGTTCGAATCTCACCAGGCTCCAGGTTGACTCAGCCTTCCATCCTTCCGAGGTGGGTAAAATGAGGACCCAGATTGTTGGGGGCAAGAGGCTGACTCTGTAAAACCACTTAGGGCTGTAAAGGCACTGTGAAGTGGTATATAAGTCTATGTGCTAAGTGCTGTTGCTACAACTGAAACAGAATCCCCATGGACATCTGATCCAAATTTGGGCACTTGGCAACCAGCATGTATTTTTCGAAGCTAGCAGCATCTCAGAGTCATGTGATCAACATTTGTGGCCTTCCCAGATAGCTTCTGACAAGCAAAGTCAATGGGGCAAGCCTGATCTGCTTTACAACCACATGATTCACTTAACTCAGGGGTGACAAACTCGATTTCATTGAGGGCCGCATCGGGGTTTTGTTTGACCTCGGGGGGGGCGTGGTGGGTGTGGCCAGGCTGGGTGTGGTCAGCTTGACGTCACTCATGTCGGGGGCGCCTATGGTGGCCTGAGTGCTCTGCCAGCGAAAACGGGCTCCCGAGCTCCGTTTCAGGCTGCAACAGCCTCCTGCAACCCTCTACCAGTGAAAACGGAGCTCGCGAGGGCTGCGACGGCCTCCTGCAACCCTCTGTGCACGCAGCCCTCCCGAACTCCATTTTCACTGGCAGAGGCACCACGGGCCGGTCCCTCGCTGTTTCCAGGGTGGCCCCGCGGGCCAGATCTAAGCTTCCCGCGGGCTGATCTGGCCCGTGGGCCTTGAGTTTGACACCCCTGACTTAACTGCAGTGATTCTCTTAGCAACCATGACAAACAAGGTTGTAAACTTGGGTGTGACTCTCTTAACCACTGCCTTTCTTAGCAATGAAAATTCCGACCCCAATTATGATCATAAGTTGAGGATTACCTGTATTGTATACCATTTCTTCTTTTGGACCTGATTTATATAAAAAAACATACTCATGTTCGCAGAGTAAGTGTGCTGAATAAAGGTGGCCACATATGGGAAAATGAACATATCCTTATATTGTATAGAACAAATCTGTTTTGATTATTTATTGCTATAATCCGTACGCTTTAAATTTGCATTTGTCTTTAGGGCTAACTTCATGTTTATTTGTGGCGGTTTGGAAAACCATTTTTCTGCTTATTTCAGATAACTGAAAGATTGTTATCAGTTCTCCCATTCTTAATTCAGATCTACAAATAGCTAGGGAAGCAATTAGCTTGAGTTTATGTTGATGCAAACTTATGCAGTTTGTTGTTTCTGAAGAAGACACTTACATACTGAAAACTCTACTTTTCCAAATTTTGTAAATTCAAGAATTGCATTCTAATGTATGTTTATAAGGAGAAAATGCAGATTATCAAAGACAGTGGATTAGAAAAATCTAATGCAGAAATTGCCTATCAAATGATCCTTGGACCAACTGCAAAAAAATCATGTGAATTTCCAGGAAAAAAAATTAAAAACATGCATAAATCAAGGCTGAAACAATTGATTCAAAACTACTTATGGCTGGAAAAATGAAAAAGTCAGCTAAACCAAAACTGAATTCACTCAGCTCCGTATCCCACCCCATTACTCTTCTTGGCACTCTCTCTTTTCCTGTTCCTACAATCCACCAACTGTTATTTTGTTTGTCATCCAGGAAGTTTGCAATGAGCTGTGGTGTCTTAGCAAGAGCAACCGGTGTATCACCAACAGTATTCCAGCTGCAGAAGGGACCATATGCCAGACTAACACCATTGAAAAGGGGGTAAGGAAAAACCACGATATCATGAAGGGATAAGCATCTCAGACCTGGCCACTGGAAGATGTGTGGACTACAACTCCCAGAGTTCCCCAGCCAACATGAAGTCCATATATCTTCCAATTGCCAAGTTTGAAAAACACTGATCTAACTAATGGTTCGAATCCCAGAAGGGTATGGCTAGCTGATGAGTGCTAAAATGCTTGAAATAGCTATACTAGTCTCCCTTTATTTCTTTGCCGGTAAATTTAAATTTAACACTGATCTAATTAGTACAATAAAGGCTCATTGCTCAGTAATAGCACATCTAGTCTTTGCGTGCAGAAGATTCCAATTTCACCTAAGCTGGGACCACAGAAATACTTCTACCTAGTACTGTGACTCCCTGTAACAAATGAGCCCATTTGAGATGGCTTCCTGTTTTTGTGTGTGTGTCATTTTTTTGATAAATCAGCCCTATATTGAAAATAGTGAGGATTGGGAGCCTCGAGGAGCTGGGGGTAAAGCATTGGTGACATATTCAAGGGTACAGATAGTCCTCGATATACAACCGTTCATTTAGTGACTGAAGTTACAACAGCACTCAAAAAAGTGACTTACAACCATTCCTAGCACTTATGACCATCACAGCATCCCCACAATCATATGATCAAAATTTGTGTGCTTCGCAACCAGCTATTTATGTATTTATGAGGGTTGTGGCAACCTGGAGTCATATGATCATCATTTCTGACTTTCCCAGCTGGCTTCCGACAAGCAAAGTCAACGGGGGAAGCCAGATTTGCTTAACGACCCCGTGATTCCTTTCACTTAACAACCATGACAAAAAAGGTGATAAAATTGGGCGTGACTCAACAACACCTTGCTTAGCAACCTGGTCTCAATTCTGGTTGTAACTCGAGGACTAAAGCAATAGGATTATGAATAACCACTTTGGGTTTCTGCAATATTGCCTGTGTTTTTTCTCTCCGTCCACCTTGCCTCCACCCTACTCAGTGGTGCTACAAGCGGGAATGCGTACCTTTTGGCATGCGGCCAGAAGGGGTGGATGGAGCATGGGGCACCTGGTCACCCTGGGGAGAGTGCAGCCGGACCTGCGGGGGAGGTGTTTCCTCATCCACTCGCTATTGTGACAGTCCAAGGTGAGCGGTCCACAACATTTGGTGCAGCCTCTGGGCATAACACTGTGGGCCCACAATGATGCATTCTTTCCCTTTTCTTTTTTTTTTCAAAAGGCCAACCATTGGAGGAAGGTATTGCCTAGGGGAACGAAAGCGCTACCGGTCGTGCAACATCGATGTGAGTAACACTAACCACAAACACACTGCGCAGCATCATAGAAATTTAGAGCCGGAAAAACTGTTTAGGCCATCAAGTCTAACACTCTTTTTCAGTGCAGGAATTCATATTAAGTCATCCCCAGACAATGATGTGTAGTGTCTGTCAGACACATCTGGAGGAGGAGGGCCCACCTCTTTCCTGGGAAATTAAGCTTCTCTTTTGAGCTTCTCTTTTTTTCTCTCTAATACTCAAGTGAATCAGCCTTCCTGTATTTTAAAACCATTATTCCATGCTCTGCACATTATTCCATGTGATACAGAATAGTCTGGGCCTCCTCAGGTACCTGAGGAGCTATAGAAATAAAAAAGACAGAAAGAGAGAGGGAGGGAGGGAGGGAGGGAGAGAGAGAGGAAGAAAGAGGAAGAGTGTGTGTGAGTGTGAGAGAGAGAGAGAGAGAGAAAGAAAGAGAGAGAGGAAGGAAGGAAGGAAGGAAGGAAGGAAGGAAGGAAGGAAGGAAGGAAGGAAGGAAGGAAGGAAGACAGAAAGACAAGGCCTAGTACGGAACAACTAGGAAAAGCAAATCCCACTGTGTCATCTGAGCAGGGATGTCCCAGAAGTTCCTAAACCCAGGTAATCTCTGGGGCAAACCCAGGGAAGGAGGCCCATCTCTGGAGACATCCTAGTCTAGAGGGCTCAGCAGCAAAAAGGGAAGCAGATACATCTGGACGGAGGAGAGAAAAAGAAAATAAAGAAGAGAAAGAAAGAAAGAAAGAAAGAAAGAAAGAAAGAAAGAAAGAGAAAGAAATATCAACACATACATCCTCCTTGGTCTTCTGGTCTTCAGGCTAGTGTTTCTCAACCTTGGCAACATGTGGACTACATTTCCCAGAATTCCCCAGCCAGCATGCTGCTCGGGAATTCTGGGAGATGTAGTCCACACATCTTCAGATTGCCTAGGACCTAGGTTGAGAAACATTGCTCTAGACCAGGGGTGTCAAACCGGCAGCCCATGAGCCGCATGCGTCACATGCAAGCCACGCCCACCCCAGCTCTGCAAAGGGAAAAAACATTGCAACATGTCACGTGACGGCAATGTGACACAGCAAGTTTGACACCCATGCTCTAGACTAAACTTCCTACTTTCCTAGCAGAACATATTTCCATGCATCCTTTTTGCTCTTCTCTGAAACAGTTCTGGTTTTTTTCTGAATCCTTCTTAAAGTGGATGCTCAGAACCAGACACGATACCTAAACTGGCATCAGAACCACTAATACTTCCCATACTTGCAAACTGCACTTCTTTGATGCTGCCTGAAATTGCATTTAGCTGTAAGGAATTTTGGGTTGGCCAGCTGGTGGGAATTCATAGAATATTCTTCAAACCTCATGAGTCATTTTGGTTGAAAGATAATTCAACATATTAATCCTTGCTCTGCCTGTTGTTTAATAATGTGGAGTTGCGACTTTACCTGTCTGCACCTCCCACTATGCCTGCTACAAGTGTTCTCAAAACTGCACCAAACAGCTTGTTTCCCCCCTCCCCCCGGTAATATTTTGAAATTAAAAATCAGTTTCAGATAGTCTTTGGGAGAAATGATTATCAAAATTACCCTTTTATAGAGCTGTGAGAGGCACCAGTTTCCCTGTGTTGTATATTCCCAGAATACGTCCTTCAGAGATTGCTGTGTTCACAAACGTTTAATCAGGGCAGTTAAAAATATCTGCATTCATTCAAAATACTAAGCACAGTCAGTTTTAACGTCAGTTGGTGGCATGGGATTTTAGTTTTGTGTTTATGTTTTTGTTTTGGGGCTATGCATTGTGAGAATCTAGAGCACTTGACTAATTACAGTCTATTATGTGAACCAGTGGTGAAATCCAATTTTTTTTACTACCGGTTCTGTGGGTGTGGCTTGGTGGGCGTGGCAGGGGAAGGATACTGCAAAATCTCCATTCCCACCCCACTCCAGGGGAAGGATACTGCAAAATCTCCATTCCTACCCCACTCTGGGGCCAGCCAGAGGTGGTATTTGCTGGTTCTCTGAACTACTCAAAATTTCCGCTACCGGTTCTCTGAACTACTCAAAATTTCCGCTACCGGTTCTCCGAACTACTCAAAATTTCCGCTACCGGTTCTCCAGAACCTGTCAGAACCTGCTGGATTTCACCCCTGATGTGAACCCATAAAATTGTCTGCATACTCAGCCACAGAATTCCTTGTACAGGTAGTCTTCAACTTACAACCACAATTGGGACAAGAAGTTCTGTTGCTAAGCAAGGTGGTGGTTAAAGTGAGTTGTGCCTCGTGTTACGACCTTTTTTCCACGGTTGTTAAGTGAATCACTAAAGTTGTGAAGTGAATCATGCGGTCATTAAGTGAATCTGGCTCCCCCCATTGGCTTTGCTTGTCGGACGCCATCTGGGAAGATCACAAATGGTACTCACATAACCCTGGGATGCTGCTACCATTATACATACAGGCTGGTTGCCAAGTGCCCAAATTTTGATTGTGTGACTGTGGGGAGGCTACAACGGTTGTAAGTGCAAGGACTGGTCATAAGTCACTTTTTTCAGTTCTGTTGTACTTTTGAATGGTTGCTAAGCAAATGGTTGTAAGTCGAGGACTTCCTGTATGTAGCATTTTTTCATCTATTAGTTAAGAGTCACAAATAGATTTACTTTCTATTTGAATATATCTCAATGCAAAAAAAAAAAAGCTTTTCCTGTAGACCCTACATTTCAAAGTTAAGCTCCATCCTAACAACCAAATATTTTTATTTCACCATCATGATGTTTTTGATCAGGAGCCAGAAATAGCTTTACCATCTATGCATTGGTGGACATAACTAAACCCAGCTGTTGATAATAATTCTGGGATTTTCCTTTCTTCCTTGATTCTTACCCTGCTTTAGGATTGTCCTCCTGGGTCAAAAGACTTCCGAGAGGTTCAGTGTGCAGAATTTGATCACATCCCCTTTCGGGGCAAATATTATACTTGGAAGACGTACCGAGGGGGTAAGTGTAGCATTTTCCAATAGACTGCTTCAACATCCACATGGCCTTAATATAAGTGGAAGTTAACAAAATTTTGCAGAGTGGGATGTTTTTGCACAATTGGCCAACTCTGTTTTGTTCCAGGGCATCCTATTCCAATCCTATCTCTGCTTTTCCATTTTTCTCTCCAACAGTCAGTGAGAATTCCATGCAGGTTGAATCCTAAAGGCCCAAAGTGTTTTTCCTAAGAAGGTTTTGAGTTGGGTTGGGTTTTTATGCATGATGTGTAAAGTTTAACACTCAGAGAATTGAAGCTGCTATTAGCATATTTGCAAGGGGCATGATGGCTCAGCGGTTAAAGACGCTGAGTTTGTTAGCTGGAAAGCTGACAGCCTGAGTTCGAGACCCAAGCACTGCGTGATGGGGTGAGCTCCCATTACTTGCCCTAGCTCCTGCCCATCTAGCAGTCCAAAAGCATGTAAATGTGAGTAGATGAATAGGTACCACTTCAATAACAGAGTTCTGTGCGCCTCAGCGTATAGTCATGCTGGTCACATGACCACATAAGTGTCTTCGGACAATACTGGTGCCCTCGGCTAAGAAATGGAGATCAGCATCACCCCCAAGAGTCGGACTCAACTGGACAGGAGAAACCTTTTCCTTTATTAGCATATCTAACAGCTACTGTCTGGCTTCTGTCATGGTCTGTAAAGAAAGGATGCCTTATCCCCGTGATGGCGAACCTGTGGCACGCGTGCCACAGGTGGCACGCGGAGCCATATCTGAGGGCACACGAGGCATTGCCCTATGTCAGCTCCAGCGCGCATGTGGGTGCTGGCCAGCTGATTTTCGGCCTTCAGGAGGGCAGGGGCAAGGCCGTTTTTCGCCCTCCCCAGGCTTCAGGAAAGCCTCTGGAGCCTGTGTATGGCGAAAAATGGACCCAACAGGCCTACTGGAAGTTCGGAAACAAACTTCTGGTAGGCCCGTTGGGCCCGTTTTTCACCATCCACAGGCTCCGAAGGCTTTCCTGAAGCCTGGGGAGGGCGAAAAACGGCCCAACGGGCCTACCGGAAGTCCGGAGGCTTCAGTGAGGCCTGCGCGCATGCGTGGGGGGGGGCAGCGCAGGGGGGTTTGTGCACACATGCACAGGGGGAGGGCATTGCGTTATGGGTGTGGGCACGCGCATGTGTGCTACTGCGCGCATGCGTGCGCCCTTTTGGCACCCAAGCAAAAAAAGGTTCACCATCACTGACTTATCCTATCTGACTCCTGCCAACTGTAGAATATTGTATGCTTACAGGCCAGTCTAACTGACAAATGAGTTCCCTCATTTGGACCAACTGAGATGTGCTTGTGGCCCTCCAGGGTACAATTGCATTGAAGTAATAAAAACACAAAGTTATTGCAAGTGTTAAATCAATTTTCACTCATCCGTTTATTGCTTTGGGATTCTACTCTGTCCTGTGGTCTCCTCCTAATTTTTGAAGGACATAATGTTCTTTAAAAATGCTTTCAAGATTGTTGAAAATTTGCCTTTTCTCTATCGCCCTCTTTATAAGTAAATAATTGGCTTGTATTTATTGTATTTTGAGTTAATTTTCTTATAAAAAGGCTATATTTAATATAGTTGTGAGGTCCAACCTGGAAAATAGCCTGGGAGAAAACTGAAATTTTAATAACTTATTTCACCTTTACCACTTTGAATCTTAATATCTTGTGTTAAGCAATGGAGTAGCGAGGAGTTACTATTGCTTAAGGCATCAGTTGGCCTTAATCCAGCTGTGCAAATAGCAGAGAAAATGAGACATAGATAGACAAGAGAGAGAAAAAGGAAAGGCAAGTGCTTTTCCAGGCAGCTCCTATTTTTCAACTCTGATTTTCAACTGAAAAAGGAGGCACAACAAGGGGACTGCGCAGCTCAGGCTTTTTCAGAGATTGTGTGGAATTTCACATTCCCCACCCCCTACTCTCAATATAGAAATAGCTACAAGGCAGCAGACAGAAACAAGGGAGAGAAGACCCAGGAAAGGCGGTGGAGAGGAACCCAGACAGGGAAGATTGTCCAAAAAAAAAAAAAGGGGGATGATTTTTTCACTGTGAATGATTATTGCAGCTAATTCCTTTGGGACAAGGGCTACGGGATGAAGAAGCAAAAAAAAAAAAAAAAGACCATGTAATGAAAACAGATTTTGAAATGCTACAGCAGTGTTTCTCAGCCTTGGCAACTTTAAGATGTGTGGAGTCCCAGTGGTGGGTTGCTACCGGTTTGCCCCGGTTTGGGCGAACCGGTAGTGGCGGTGGTGGGAGGCTCCGCCCACCCACCTGGACGTCATCACGGACAATCTGCGCATGCGCAGAAGCAGCGTGCGCGCACACATCTCTGAACCGATAGCAAAGGTAAGTGAAACCCATTACTGGTGTGGACTCCCAGAATTCCCCAGCTGTCATGTTGCAGTTAAAGTCCACACATCTTAAAGCCACCAAGATTGAGAAACACTGTCCTACGGTGTTTGTTCTGAGGAAATAATGTTTCACCCAGGAACTAGGCATTTATAATTCTTCAGGTAAAGGGGGGGGAAAGTGCAAGGGAAAGAAGGAGGCAGAAACCTTCAGCTATTCCATGATAATCTTAAAAAGATCTATGGAAGGACATTTTCTGGCTAGCATGTTGCAGCTTTCATTCCCCGCTAAGGAAAAGTTCAAGAAAAAAAATTGTGCAGCATCCAGCTGCCGAGAGCTTGCCCACCCAAATATACTGTGTAGGATTTTTCTGTTGGAAAGAATTTCGAAGGTCATCCAGTTCCCTGCTCTATACCGAAGAAATCTTGCAACTTCAGCATTCTTGGCAGGCAAATTTACAGCCTCTGCTTAAAACTCCTGCAGAGAAGAAAAGGCTATCGTTTCTCAAGGTAGTTTGTTCCAGGGTCAAACAGTTAATAGGAAGGTTCTTTTTAGGTTTAGCCCGATGGCTGCCCTGCCACTTCTCCCCATTAGTTCTTCTGTGGAATCACGGAAACCAGATTCACGTTATCGTCCCCCTTATAGCTAGTAAGGTACAATAATTGGGGGGGGGGAAACCCAGCATTGTGCTTTCCTTTAATTATCTGTCCTGCAGGCTAACCTTCCTAGTTTTTTTTTAATTATTCTTTGCAGGGCTTGGTTTCTTGATTTACCAGCATTCTTGTCACTTTCCCTTAAACATGCTTAGCTCCTTAAACAAGTCCCAGACCTTTGGCATACGGCTCAAAGGTCAAGTATGGCCCTTGGCCAAAAACGAAAAGAAAAAAAAACCCCACCAAAGCTGCATATCCTGGCTTATATCCTTCGAACTGAGATTCCTTTCCACTCTTCCATCTGTTTTTGCTAAACACTCAGACTCGGCCATTCAGCCAAACCACCTCTGAGACATCTGTTAATAAGCTCCAGGTTTCTCAGCTGCTAACCCTCTGAAGGAGCTGAGCAGTGTGGAACTCTGAGAACTCTAGAGAGCCGAGGTGGCGCAGTGGTTAGAGTGCAGTACTGCAGGCTACTTCAGCTGACTGTTCAGCAGTTCAGCGGTTCAAATCTCACCGGCTCAAGGTTGACTCAGCCTTCCATCCTTCCAAGGTGGGTAAAATGAGGACCCAGATTGTTGGGGGCAATATGCTGACTCTGTGAACCGCTTAGAGAGTGCTGTAAAGCACTATAAAGCGGTATATAAGTCTAAGTGCTATTGCTATTGCTAACTCCAGGAAGCCAGAGCTGAAATGAATTTAAAATATAAGGGGATAGAAGGATTTGCAATCAATTTTCTTCATTCAGATTTGTGGGCATGACTTCAGTTTTTAAGTCTCCTAGTCTAAAGAGGTTCCTCTTTCGCTTGCTGATACAATAACCAGGGTTCACACAACGCACTTAAGCAGGTCAGTTCAGGGTCCAGAAGGTAGCACATACCTGCTAACCCTGTTAGTAAAGGGTATTATTTAACCCAAAATAATATCAGGGAACTTGTGAGTCCTCCCGTCAGCTATTTTCTGCAAATCCAGGATCCTAACCAACTACAGGTAGTCCTCAACTTATAACCACAATTAAGCCCGAAATCTCTGTTGCTAAACAACAGTTGTTAAGTGAGTTTTGCCCCATTTTATGACCTTTTTGCCACGGTGGTTAAGTGAATCACTGCAGTTGTTTAGGATGTAAAACAGTTGTTAAGTGAATCTAGCTTCCCTATTGACTTTGCTTGTCAGAAGGTCACAAAAGGTGATCACAGGACCCTGGGACTCTGCAACTTTCATAAATATGAGCTAGTTGCCAAGCGCCCAAATTTTGACCACGTGACCATGGGGATGCTACAATGGCATAAGTGTCATAAGTCACTTTTTTTCAGTAATGTTGTAACTTTGAATGCTCACTAAATGAATGGTTGTAAGTTGAGGACTCCTATATGGGATACTGATTGGCTCCACCCAGAGGTGGGCTTCACATAATTTAACAACCGGTTCGCCCAGAATCGAAAATGTGAGCACGCACGCTTCGCTCGCATGCACGCCTTGCGCACAAGCGCGCTGCGTCAAAAACACGGCGGTTGTATAGGACGGGATAGCTTCGCTCGTGCGTGCGCCTTGCACACATGCACGCTGCGTCAAAAACACGGCGGTTGTATAGGACAGGATAGTGCCGCCAGCCATAACTACCGGTTCGCTTGAACCAGTCTGAACCGGCTGAATCCCACCCCTGGCTCCACCCATCAATCAACACATCCCTCAAACATTGATTAGCTGCAGATTAAATCCCCATCCATTGCAGGCTGGCTGTCCAATGAGAAAAGACTGTTTCCTGGCAGGTGCCCTCTGGGCATAAAAGTTCACAAACAGGATCAGAGGAAGTGAGCAAAGTATTCCTTGACTTGGTTAATCTGATTGTTGGCTACTAGGTAAATCTACCAGCTATGGCTGGTTACTAGCTGACTGAGGCTGCCTTTAGAGATGGCTTAGAAATTATACCTGGTACAAAATGCAAAAGTCAAACTACTAACAGGGACATCCCCTCTGTGTACAGCAACCCTGTTCTTGAAGATGTTACACAATAGGCTTATAGATCCAATTCTAAAGGCTAATCATCACCTTTAAAAGCCCTATACATGCAGCACATCAGGCAGTAGCTTACCCAAATAAAATTCTCCCATTCCGTAGAGAAATCTAAGAAGGACCTGTTGAGGGTCCATCTTCTAGCAGATATATATGGAGTTCAGCCAGATGATAGATATTCTCAAAGGCTCCAACCATCTGTTCAATAAACACACAAACTTTGTGGGACTGCAGATTTCTAAAAGTTTCAGTTCCTTGTAATCTTGGTTTGTGTAACATGCTAGGCTTCACAAACAAACCATGTGATGGTTTAACATGATGGCCTAGTTTATACAACTTGGTAAGACAATGGCTGGGCTGTCTCAATATGTCAAACAACAAATTCCCCAACTCCATTTTATCTTAGTCTAAATTCCCTTAAGTTTAAATTTCTTTTTGCCTGATTGCATGAAGCCAGCCACAAATTCTAAAGGACCAAGAGAAAGTTAAGTTTGTTTGTTTGGTGGGTTTTTTTTTGGGGGGGGGAGTGTTAAGAAGGATTTTCCCTAGCAATTCTGAGAATATATCTTTAGTGCAGCAAATAGCTGCTTTAATTTAGGATCAAATGACTAGATCAAATGACTAGATCACAAGTTTCACTTTTTTCCAAAACAAGGAAGAAAAATTCTAATGGGTTTTCTGAAGCAACCAAAACATCAAGACTTGGAAGCGATCTTGGAAGTCTTCTCGTCCAACCCCCTGATCAAATAGGAAAACCTATATCACTTCAGACAAATGGTGGTCCAGCCTCTTCTTGAAAACCTCCAGTGATGAGCACCATTCTGGAGGCAACTGATTAATTGTTCTCACTGTCTGGAAATTTCTCCTTAATTCTGGGTTTGATCTTTCCTTGATTATTTTCCATCCATTGCTTCTTGTCCTGCCTTCTAGTGCTTTGGAAAATAGATAGACCCCCCTCTTCCTTGTGGAGAAAACTCACTTAACAAATGTTTCACTTAGCAACACAAATTTTGGGCTCAATTCTGGTTGTAACTGTATACTGTTTTGGGGAAAGGAAGGAAGGAAAGGAGTCCCTACGGATTTTATTCGGCTAGTCATTGCTGACTCTAGGGGGTGGCATTCGTCACTGTTTTGAGGTCATTGAGCCAAAGCTGTCCAGAGACCTTTTCACAGTTACAGTATGTGGCCAGAATGACATCGCGGAGCGCTATTTTCTTCCCACTGAAATGGTACCTATTTATCTACTCGCATTTGCATGCTTTTGAACTGCTAGGTGGACAGGAACTAGATAAAGACGGGCACTCACACCATTGTGCAACGCTCGGGTCTTAAACTGCTTTGAGGTGGCCAAAAATAATGGTACAATAAAAACTGGTTAAATTCTCCCTAGAGTCCTAGTAGACATTGTAGGAGGAAGAGCCATGTTAGTAGCCAAAAATCAGGACTTTGGTAGTAAGTTTTCAAATGTTAATAAAAAGGTGCTACCAAACTGCTGATTCTGGGAGTCCTAGAGTTCTCCAAGATATATAACTACAAAAGGGAAGTTATCCATGATCTTTTTATCTCAAATATTCTACTCTGAATTTAACTTTTGAGTGGGATTTAAGCAATGGAGGTAACAATATACAGTATTTTCAGAAGAAGTCTTATTGCTTTTTAGAATCTTTCGGCTGGCCTCTTTCCAATCTGCCTCTGCTCAAAATATATTATTCTACTCTCTTCTGCCCTAATAAAATTTAATTATTGAATCATTCCTGAACCAGAGGAATGATACACCCTCTCATCAGGCTGGCTGTTATTTTTCTATATGAGTCCTTGTAGTAAAATCCAGAGAGGTGCTCTAAACACGAGTCATTCAAAAGCCCTGGAAGCCAGATCTTAGAAGGTGATCAATTCTTGTTACTTTTCTAACAGGAAACATTTTTAAGTTGATCATGGAAATTAATCTATAGGAGAAAAGGACTGTTTAGGTACCAGAGGTTATACTATGAGCGCTTGCAAATGGTGATTTTCTCTGCCCTGGGCAGCATGTTCCCTATTGATAACATAGTATTGAATGTGTCACATGATAGCAGTGTTCCAATATCTCAGGGGCTGCCACAAGGAAGAGGGGGGTCTATCTATTTTCCAAAGCACTAGAAGGCAGGACAAGAAGCAATGGATGGAAAATAATCAAGGAAAGATCCAACTTAAAACTAAGGAGAAATTTTCTTGACACTGAGAACAATTAATCACACCCATTAGACTTTTTCTTCCTTGTTTTGGAAAAAAGTGAAACTTGTGATCTAGTCATTTGATCTAGTCATTTGATCCTAAATTAAAGCAGCTATTTGCTGCACTAAAGATATATTCTCAGAATTGCTAGGGAAAATCCTTCTTAACACTCCCCCCCCCAAAAAAAAACCCACCAAACAAACAAACTTCACTTTCTCTTGGTCCTTTAGAATACACCATATCTTTACAATGTATTACAAATTAATTGACATATGGGTAGAATGAGAGATTTTTGTGGCTGGCTTCATGCAATCAGGCAAAAAGAAATTTAAACTTAAGGGAATTTAGACTAAGATAAAATGGAGTTGGAGAATTTGTTGTTTGACATATTGAGACAGCCCAGCCATTGTCTTACCAAGTTGTATAAACTAGGCCATCATGTTAAACCATCACATGGTTTGTTTGTGGAGCCTAGCATGTTACACAAACCAAGATTACAAGCAACTGGAACTTTTAGAAATCTGCAGTCCCACAAAGTTTGTGTGTTTATTGAACAGATGGTTGGAGCCTTTGAGAATTGAGCCCAAAATTTGTGTTGCTAAGCGAAACATTTGTTAAGTGAGTTTTCTCCATTTTATGACCTTTCTTATCACAGTTGTTAAGTGAATCATTGCAGTTGTTAAGTTAGTAACACGGTTATTAAGTGAGTCTGGCTTCCCCATTGACTTTGCTTGTCAGAAGGTCGCAAAAGTGGATCACATGACCCCAGGACCCTGCAACTGTCATAAATATGAACCAGTTGCCAAGCATCTGAATTTTGATCATGTAACCATGGGGATGCTGCAACGATCGTAAGTGTGAAAAATGGTCCTAAGTCAACTTTTTTCAGTGCCGTTGTAACTTTGAACGGTCACTAAATGAACTGCTGTAAGTCCAAGATTACCTGTACCAGTGATTTTCAACTTTGGCAAGTTTAAGATGTGTGGACTTCAAGTTCCAGAAATCCCAGCCAGTCATATGGAATTCTGGGAGCTGAAGTCCATATATCCTCAACTTGCCAAGTTTGAAAACCCTGCAGTATGTATGCCAAATACTCCAGTGTCCTGCCTTCTTCATAATAAGGTTGATTAGGCTGAGAGAGTATAACTGGCCCAAACTCATCTCTTTCACGCCTAGAGGAGGACTGTAACTATAGAATCCCATTCCAGTTTCCAGCCTAGCACCTTGGCCACTACAGCTCTCGGTTTTATTTCTTGTGGCACAGAATTTGGCAAGATATTAAAAAAAAATGTACAGAAATCACTTTGTCCCAGAAAGGGCGGTGTGTGATACTGGGTACAAAAAAAATGCAGCTTCCCCATTGCATATCCAATGGCTCTGGCTGAGGAAGAGGCTTGGGACTTGTGCCACAACACATCACAAATGCACATTTTTTGCTTAATTAGGTAAAGATTCATTCTGCAGTCAGAAAAGGTGCTATTCTGCAATCCAGCCTCTTAGGAACTCATGTGAATTAATTCCCGGCTTGCAGGTGGCGTCAAATCCTGCTCACTCAACTGTTTGGCCGAAGGTTTTAACTTCTACACAGAGAGGGCTGCAGCTGTGATCGATGGAACGCCCTGCCGCCAGGACTCCCACGACATCTGCGTCAGCGGAGAATGCAAGGTGACCCTGTGTTACTCAAACCATTGGTCTTTCCTGCCCACACAGTACTCTCTGCTTATTGCTCCAGTGCAATACAGGTAGTCCTCGACTTACGACCATAATGGAGCTTGCTGATCACAGTCATAAGTCATGACAGTCGTAAATCAGATCACCCACACGACCAACCTGATTTTATAATCTTTTTTTTTGCAATGGTTGTTAACTCTGCAGTCATTAAGCAAACCAGTGATTTGCTAAGTGGCCCGTTTTGCTGGAAACTGGAAGTAAATTCTGGGTTTTGGCAAAACTGTCATAAAAGCAGTCGTGTGACTATGGGAGATGCTGCAAGTGGCCATAAATGTTGCTGAAAGCCCAAAGTGGAATCTTGTGAGTGCAGGGTGGTAGCCATCAGAACTTCGAATCCAGGTTGTAAGTACCCCCCCCCCAAAAAGTAGGTCTGTTGTAACTTCAAACAGTGGTTAAGAGACCGGTTGTAAATCAAGGACTTCTTGTATGCTACTTCTGGACTTAATTTGGAGGTGAATCTAAGAATACAATTAGGTGCATTAATACCTTCTCCATTGGAGAATTAACCACTGGAATTCACTGGCACAAGATATATTTATGGTGTTTGTTCAGGTGGCTATAAAAGATAGTGAGACAAATTGATGAGAGATAGATCTATTATTAACTATTGGTCATCTTAAAAACACCAAGATTCTTGATAGTATTTTTGTAGAGAAACAGCCACAGGAAAGGCAGTTGCCTTTATCCCATGCCTGTGAACTTTTGAAGGTGCCCTGATGGACCTTTGATACAATTCACGAAAATTCTTTTTAAGAGGCCGTTTTTAGCATCGAACAACAAAGAAGGGTTACGTAGGCTTCCTGGCAGCATCTGTATGGCCACTGTGGGCAATAAGAGGGGTTTTTTTTTTTTATCTGATCCAGGAGCATTTTAGGTTTTTAGAGGAACTAACAGGAAAGCTATTAAAGTGATAGCACCAGATCCACCAACATTTTCCATTTATTTCTCATAAGCATGTGGGCTGTGACCGCATCTTAGGCTCAGATACTAAGGAGGACAAATGTCGGGTTTGTGGAGGAGATGGGACCACCTGTGAAACCATCGAAGGGATCTTCAACCATTCACTGCCTGATGGAGGTGAGGATGACTTTCTGACTCAGTAGGTTTAACAATGAGAGAGCCGTATGAGCAGAGTTGGCATCATTTCACACCAAGATACTTCTATTTTGAGAAAAATTGTTATTGAAAAATGAACACCCACTGAGTTTGAATTGGGATGTTTTGCTTGTAAACAACACACAATGGCCAGTATCTGGAGTGTCACATGCCCTTTGTCACAAGCAGTGTTTTGCAACTTTTAAAATACGTCTTCAACGATGATTGCAATGATAATGCAGAAACGGCCAAATGAGCAACCACATAAACATAGGTACTGTGCATTTAAAAATATTTTGGTCTGTTCATCTGAAAACCTGGAGAAAGACAAAGCTTGGCTGGCTAAACTAATGTCCAACTTACTTGTGTGTGTAATCATTATATAATGTAGATGGACACATTTAAATTACAGTTTAGATTCTGTTTTCATCTTAACAAATCTTAACCACATTTATAAGACTCTCATTTGGAAATGGGGAAGGAAAAGTTGTTTTGGTCAGTCCCTTCTGTCCCCTTCTGAGTTTATACAGTATCCTAAACCAGGATTTAAGAAAACACTTCCTATATTCACATAACTTGTTGTGCCCCCAAAATTAAAGCATATTACAGTTTAGTATTATGGCCAGATTAACACAATGTATTAACGCTGTGGTTTGATTCCCGCGGTACATTTAATCACAACTTCCCAATCACAATTACCAAACCTCTTTTTAGAGGGGTCAAAAAGGCCATCTGTGTTAAAATTGAACAGCCCTCTCTTAACAGAGGGGGAGGGACCACCTATCCCTTGTCTACAACGGCGTCCTTTCAGCAGTCCTAAAAAGGTCCCACACCCATTTGCACTCTGATTCAGGTGGCCCTGAGGGTACAGATAAATTCCCAAGTGGCCTCAAAGACTCTCAGAGTGCTAAAGACCAAATGATTGCAAAGAATATAAATTCTTCCATCCCCCACCATTCAGTTAGAACTGAAGAAGCTTCTTGGATGGCAAGTGAAATGTTTTTCAGGAAATAAACAAGGAAATCCAGTTGCCTTTTGAAAAAGCACCTCATGACCTGGATGATTGAGAATCTCTACAGACATCAATCTCTTTCTAGCCTAGCCTAGCATATTGTGCGAACATAGTCTATAACTCAATGATTGTGTTGATAGTTTACATGCATAAAATGCCAGACCTAGGTTCCAGTTTTTTAAAAAATCAAGTAATAGAGAATGGAAAGTTTTTAGTAAATCATGGCCAGTTAGAATTATACACCGAATACAGCCATTTTTGGCCTCCCGAAGCCCCACTCTCGCGTCCCATTTTTGCAAAAAATGGGCCCATTTTTCGCAAAAACAGGGTGCGCAGAGGGTTTGGGAGGCCTGCAGAGTGCTCCTGGGGGCTGGGGGAAGGCAAAAATGCCCCCCTTTTTGCAAAAAATGGGTGAAAAATGGCCCATTTTTCGCAAAAACGGGGGTGTTTTTGCCTTCCCCCAGCCCCCAGAAGCACTCTGCTGGCCTCTCAAACCCTCTGCGCACCCCATTTTTCGCAAAAATGGGTGAAAAACGGGCCCATTTTTGCAAAAAACGGGGCGCACAGAGGGTTTGGGAGGCCTGCAGAGTGCTCCTAGGGGCCGGGGAGGACAAAAACTTTTTTTTCTTACTTACCTCTTCGAAATCTTGGTGCGTCTTATACACCGGTGCGTCTTATATCCCGAAAAATATGGTATATCTATCGAACCTGGTGCCCTCCAGATGTACTTAAAGTGCAAAGCCAAGATAAAGGTAATTTTGGAAGCCGCTGTTCCAATGTAATTGGAGAGCACCAGGTTGAAGAAAACTTCACGGTTACCCAAACAATGTTACTAAGATACAGAGAACTAATTTCAGTTACTCAGACCACAGTTGCTATATATTCTGAGAGTCACAATCCCACCGCACTTATCGACAAGATATTGTAAAATTACCCTGTGTAGAATTTGCATATTTGATGCAACTCCAGTAAGTAAATACTTGGTTATAAATTCCCCACTCCGTTTTTAACATTGTTTTTCAGGCTATGAGGAGGTGATACTGATTCCCAAAGGATCTGTCCACATTGATATCCGGGAACTTAATCATTCTCTGAGTTATCTTGGTGAGAAGTTTGTATTATCTGGGAAATGTTTTAGGTCTTATGTTCTTGAAATGACTTTCTGTGGATATTCCCCAGCAATTCTTTTCTGTCTCTACCAGCTTTCCTGTACTTCAGAATGTGCTAAGGAGAAACTCTTGCTTCTCTGAAGGTTATTTTGCCCATTAGTTTAATTTGTCAGCCTTTTGCAGTAAGTAAGAAATATTCAAAAAATAGAAGGACACAATCTGAAGGGTCAAAATAGAGCCTCTTTTTTTCTTCTTCAAAAAGTTGACATTGTTTGTGATAGTGGCAAATATCTGTAGCTCGGGTGTAGGATGAGGGTGGAGGTTCGTTCTCTGACCTTATGGGTTGGTTTCCGAACGTTTCATTACCAGGCTAGGTAACATCTTCAGCGGAATTTAGGAAATGTCAGTGTTGGTATTCTTCTGCTTATACGGGCTTCATGTGGTCAGTAGGTCTTGTGATGGTGAGGTCACGTCAGGTGAGGGCAGGGGTGAAATCCTCTGAAGTCTGCTACCGGTTCGGTTTGCGTGCGCTTTGTGTGCGCTTCGCGCTGCGCACACATGTGTACCGCAGGCACTACCGTGCAGCGCTGAAAAAGGAGCATTTTGAAGCCATCAGAGTCTGCAAAGGTAAGTAGAACAGCGAGGGGGGGAATCAGCTGTGCCGCGTGATTTAGATTAGCTAGAAAATCCTGCTTTCTAGCTAATCTAGATCGCACAGCACAGCTGATCATCGCACAGCTGATTGTCGGATTTACCGGTTCGCCTGAACCGGTAGCATTTTTTACTACCGGTTCAGGCGAACTGGTCCGAACCGGTAGCATTTCACCTCTGGGTGAGGGTCACATCAGGTCAGGGTCTTGTGATGGGTCAGGTGTGGGTCACAAGTAAGATGAGGTGTGAGGGACCCACACCTGACCCATCACAAGACTCCTCACAAGACCCTCATTTGGCACATCCCACACCTGATCCATCACAAGACCCTGACCTGAAGTGACCCTCAGCTGACGTGACCTCACCATCACAAGACCTACTGCCACATGAAGCTCTTATAAGCAGTAGAACATCAGTAATGACATTCCCTAAATTCTGCTGAAGATGTTACCTAGCCTGGTAATGAAATGTTCTGAAACCAACCCACAAGCTCGGAGAATGAACTTCCACTCTCAGTTGACTTTGTATTGTAAGTTTTAATATCTAACCCTAGCCCTAACCCTGGTCAGTCTTCAGAAAGTAAACCTGGTTGTGGCTTACTGATGCATGCCGGTAAAGAACATAAGATTTTTCTTAGGTTGGTACTATGGGGATGGGCAGAGCAGAAGAGACTATGAAGTGATGCAGCTACCACCCTCAGTGCATGCCACCTAGGACAACCACTAGATGGTAGCAAAGAGATTCAGAAAACTGTAATTCTTTGCTGCCATTAGTGGTTATTGATATTCTTGCAGCCTAAATAGTCCTAGCACAGAATACAGTACAACCTGAAGTTCCTGAACCACAGGAGCTGCTGCTGTTCCTCCCTGCAGGGGGCTTGTCTGCACAAGTCTTAGGCATCAGGAGAAGTCTGCTTCCCCAAATGTAGGCTCTAAGCCCTCGATCAGATTACTAATATTGCAAGGTTGGCGAGGGCCGGGGGGGGGGATGTGTTCCATCTGGTTTGGTTTGCCTGAGGCTTGGCTTTGTTGTCACCAATTCAGGTCTGAGCCAGCAGTGAAATCTACTTACCTTCCCTACCGGTTCAGAAGCGCGCGCGCCCGTCACATGCGGTTTTTCATCCTCTGCGAATGCGCAGAACGCTTTGCACATGCGCAGAGGGTTAAAAACAAGAAAATGGTGACGTCCGGGAGGGTGGGCGGAGCCTCACGCTGCCGCCGCTACCGGTTCTCCAAACCATCGGCAGCCGCCGCTACCGGTACTCCCGGACCGGGCCGAACCGGTAGCATTTCACCCCTGGTCTGAGCCTGGTGCCGAAGCCGATCAAGAACACCAGACACGAGGTGCAGGTTTTGTTTCCTTTTATTGAAGCGTTCGAAGAAAAGGGGTCATGGCTAGAAAATGCCAAGGAACCTCGAACAATAGAATCAAGAAAGGTTTATACATTTTCACTAAAGCAGAAGGTGGGATAAGGTGGGATATATTAAACAAATCATCTAATAAATTAATAATAAATTCTAGTCCTATTGGTCTCTAGCCGTCCCCATTCCTAAGCCTTGGCTAATGAATGCTCCAGGAGTTATCTAATATACATTCTATTTGCTCCAGGCCATCCCTCTTCCTAACATCTAGCTGAGCTATGCAGGATGTTTAATTCTTTGATCAGTCCTCTAACCACCTAGAATCGATGCAAATGTGACACGCGCATATTCTGTGTGAATAAGCATTCTTTGTTCTTGCCCGACAGACTCCACAATTACAGGCTTCATGGTTTTCTTTGAAGTGCATGCCACGGCCTTGCTTCGTTTTAGCAGACAGCCCATCAGCTTGAAACATTTTCTTTTGGCTTCTTCTTCCAGCTCTGAGAGGAGAAAATGATGAATATTTTGTCAACGGGAAACTTTCTATCGACCCTCCTCGGCGCTTTGACATTGCTGGAACCACATTCCACTACGGCCGTTCTCAGGATGAACCAGAGTCTCTCGAGGCCCTGGGCCCAACTAACATCACCCTGATTGTTATGGTTAGTTATAATGTTGGGCCAAAACAAGTGATGGGAAGAGGAAATATTAATTTGACAGAAAGCTTTACTCAAGTTGAGCAAGAGTGCCTCACTTGATGAATTTAAATTGTGAAAGAGATGAGGAACTGCTCATTAACATAATCCTTTTTTTCACAGGCTAGAATTACCCAAGTGATTTAAATTTGTTTCAGAGCAGCTGATTAATTTTAATAAAGATCACTGAGGAGATAAGATTGCCTTGCGATTAGTATGCAATATATTTCCCATCTGTAGCTGTTAATCTATTCGTTCCTTTGTTAAATTCATAGAGCCACCTATCTTACTTCTGTGACTTTGGGCGGCTTACAAAGTTATGAATACAAAAAGAAAGCAACCAAAATTATAACTGCAAAAGTCGCTAAAACATAACAAATAATAAAAAAAAATTAAAACTGTAAAAAAATACGATCTGTGAGAGTGCCATTCATTTTCCTGACAGGCAGGCTCTTCCCCAACATCACTGGATCCCCAGGCCGAATGGCAAAGCCAGCTCTTCAGACTATCAGAAGGCCAATGTAATGATATGTGGGAATGACCTTAGGAGGAAAGGGGGAGAGTTGCTGTTGCCCAGGGAATGGTCAGATAAGAGAGGGCACTGCCTGCAATTGCATAATGGGCAGAAAAAGAAGCTCAGAAGCCTTTCCCCCCCCCCCAAAAAAAGTTCACAGGCTGTAAAGGAGAGAGTGGGCAGTTTGTAATTCCAGCTTTGCAAGTTTCCATTAATGCAATCTTACAGTAAAGTAAAATTAACTTATCTGGTCATGTTTCCTGTCTGGTCTGCTTGGGAAGACTGATATGAATCTTGCAAGTTTGAAAGTACAAATCTCCCATCATCTCCTTCACAGCCTGAGAACTGGGGGTGGGGTCCCTTCTGAGCTTCTTTCTCTGCCCATCATGCAGCTCTGGGATATACCCTCTTTTATCTGACCACTCCTAATCATCAACTCTTCCTCCTGTCCGCCCCCAAGGTCATTTCCACATACCATTACAGCCAATAAGGTCAGGGCCAATCTGCCTTCAAGGGTATTATGTTTCAAAGAGCAGGTAAGGCAGCAGAAAAGGGTCTCCTCCTGGGTCCCTTCAGATGAAATCCCTTCAAGGTTGGGACCCACAACATGCGCTTTATGCCAGACCTGATGGGACAGGTGTGATTGGGGTGAGTCAGTCCCTCAAATATCCCAGCCCCATGCCATGCGGGGCTTTATAAATCATCACCAGCACCTTGAATTGAACTTGGCAGCAAAATAGTACCCAGTGCAGCTCACAGACCAGAAATGTAATGTGTGTTCATCTAGATCAGGGGTCCCCAAACTTGGCAACTTTAAGACTTGTGGACTTCAACTCCCAGAATTCTCCAGCCAGCTATGCTGGCTGGAGAATTCTGGGAGTTGAAGTCCACAAGTCTTAAAGTTGCCAAGTTTGAAGACTTCTGATCTAGATGCACACACATAACTACCATATTTAATAATATCAACTCATAGTTGCTCTCATGCGTTTGGCTATGTGTATGTTTTCACACCCAGAAGGCAATCTTTATTTGAATGGGATCACTAGAGCAATGTAATAGCATAGTTGTCGAGGCCTCAAATGTACAGTGAATAGAAGAAACAATTAAAAATAAAACCTCTGACTTCTCATTTCCTCCTGCAATAAATGGTCGTATATGATCCTTTTCTTTCAACAGTTTTGTGATACTGTTGCCTGTCTATCGTTATAGGTTCTTGTGCGAGAAGAACTGCAGAGGATCCGATACAAGTTCAATGCACCCATTGTTCGCAATTCCATGGCCCAATATTTATGGCAGTATGTCTCATGGACAAAGTGTTCTGCCATTTGTGCTGGAGGTAAGAGTTTAACGATCCTGTTAAAGTAAGGCAGAAAGTTAACAATAAGTTGAATATTGACAGTTGGTTGTTACTGATAGCTAAACATTGCAAAAGAGATTTTCTTAAAACGTTTCTACAATTTTCTCCTCGTATTTTCACCTGAAAAAAGGATAGATATTTTTTTTACAAAATAGTAGGTCCCACTTTTTGTATAACGATGGAGTCTAATGATGGCAACTACTATCATTTGATCTATTTTTTTGCTTGACATCAAACAAGCAAGCAACCTACCACAGTTAAAGAAGTAAGACTATACATTAGGTATCACACAACATTCATCACTATTCAGCTTCTTGATTACATGTACACTTTGTATAATTTGTACAATAACATCTGGATTTCCTGCGCCCTGTGCAGAAATCTAGTGTCAAATGACATCTTCACAAAGTACTGTAATGCCCTCAATTTTGTGATGTGTGCAACTAGTCTCAGAATGAATTTCAAGGCATAATTTATCATTCATATGATCCTCTTTCTGGCATATCTACAATGGGCTTTACCCTAACCAGGTCTGGTTTAATGCCTTTTGTGTTAGTGTTTCTCCCAGATACTATATATTTAATGTTAAAACAAGATTTGCTTTTGTTCAATTGGTACGTGGGAACATAGCCTTTTCCAATGCCAGAGCTGTGGTGGTGCAGTGGTTAGAATGCAGTAGTGCAGGCTGACTCTGCCCACTGCCAGGAATTCGATCCTGACCGGCTCAAGGTTGACTCAGCCTTCCATCCTTCCAAGGTCAGTAAAATGAGGACCCAGATTGTTGGGGGCAATGTGCTGACTCTGTAAACCGCTTAGAGAGGGCTATAAAGCACTATGAAGTGGTATATAAGTCTAAGTGCTAGTGCTAATCAGTGATCGTGTTCTTTCTCTGTGACACACCCCACAAATGTTCATGTACACCATGTATTTTCACCAATTATTGCATAATATGATAAAACACTTCAGAAGCAAAATGTCAAAGGGCATGCAATCTATATTAACCATATGGTGTATTAAACATACATGGGCATATTTTTCAATAGTATGTGCCAAAACTCTGGTGCATCTAGCTTGGAAAATACCTTCCTGTCTATCTGTTTCATTTTTCTTGGGATGTCATAATGTCTTTGAATTTATTTAATTCTTTGAGGTCCAAGCAGCCTTTCATCTTTCTGGTGACCTATAACCATGGAATGAACCCATTCAGTTGCATCTTCATCCACTAAATAATTCCTATCTCCATTTTAGCCAGTTCTGCTTTCAGTTTTGTTCTCAATGCTTTGGGTATGTTTATTATAGGATGTATTACAAGTTCTATGTCTATATTAAGAATATTCTGATGAGTTATTGGAAGACAGCCAATATTTAAAATCACAGAATCAGATATGTAAGGAACTACATATCTCGGTGGCGCAGTGGTTAGAGTGCAGTAGTTAGAGTGCAGTAGTGCAGGCTACTTCTGCTGACTGCCGGCTGCCTGCAGTTTGGCAGTTCAAATCCCACCAGGCTTAAGGTGGACTCAGCCTTCCATCCTTCTGAGGTGGGTAAAATGAGGACCCGGATTGTTGGGGGCAATATGCTGACTCTGTAAACCGCTTAGAGAGGGCTGTAATGCACTATGAAGCGGTATATAAGTCTAAGTGCTATTGCTATAAGGGATCATCTAATCCAAATGTTGCAATGGACAGGAAGACCAATTAAATCATGCTCAACCGTTTCCAGTCTCTTTTTGTCAGCACTTTAAAGTAATAATTCTACTTTATTGTTACAGGTATAATAACAGAATCATCATAGCCTCGCAAAACGCTTTTTCCCCTCTTGTAAAGTAAATCAAGGTGGGGCAGTATTGAATTTCTCCTAGAAATCTAGAAACTTGAATTAATATTAGTTTCTCAGAAACTTTAGAACTACTCAACTGAATGTATTTGTGTCCCCTTTATAGCACAATACTCATTGTCTGAATACTAATATTCTGAGGTTTGGCAAAGTGCTTTCTGGTCTTCAAATGCATATTATTTGATTAGGAGATGTTCTGGATATTGACAGAAAGAAAAAAAACCCTACCCTTTTCTTGGTAAGGCCACACTTGGAATACTGCATCCAGTTTTGGTTGCCACAATGTAAAAAAGATGTTGAAACTCTAGAAAGAGTGCAGAGAATAGCAACAAAGATGATTAGGGGACTGGAGAAAGCATCCGAAGGCAGGACAGGAAGCAATGGATGGAAACTGATCAAGGAGGGAAGCAGCTTAGAACTAAGGAGAAAATTCCTGACAGTTAGAACAATTAATCAGTGGAACAACTTGCCTCCAGAAGTTGTGAATGCTCCAACATTGGAAGTTTTTAAGAAGAGATTGGATAACCATTTGTATGAAGTGGTGCAGGGTTTCCTGCCTAAGCAGGGGGTTGGACTAGAAGACCTCCAAGGTCCCTTCCAACTCTGTTATTCTATTCTGTTCTATTCTATTCTATTCTATTCTATTCTATTCTATTCTATTCTATTCTATTCTATTCTATTCATGTTGGAGATTTTGCATCCTCGCTCAGCCTTCCCCATCATCCCACAGGCAGTCAAGTTCAACCTGTTGTATGCAGGAATCAAGCTGACAGCTCCACAGTGCTCAATCATTTCTGCAACCCTGAAACCAAGCTACCGGAGAGGCAGCGGCCATGTAACACTGAGCCATGCCCGCCAGCGTGAGTTGAATTCTTTCCAGCGTTTGGCGTGCTGCATTTAAAGAGGGATGGGCAGGAGCTCTTATCAAAAGGGACTGAGGATTAAGGGTGGGTACTGTACAGGACAAAGCAGCAAGGGAAAGAGAATATATGTTGAATTCTCATATACAAAAAAGGAAGGGTCAAACAACCTAGAGCACGGGTGTCAAACTCGATTACATTGAGGGCCGCATCGGGGTTGTGTTTGACCTCAGGGGCTGGGTAGGTGTGGCCGGGGTGGGTGTTGCCAGCTTGACGTCACTCGTGTCAGGGGCACCCCTCCCAGGCTCCGTTTTTGGCTGTGACGGCCTCCTGCAGCGCTCTGCCAGCAAAAATGGAGCTCGGGAGGGCTGCACACAGCCTTCCCAAGCTCCATTTTCGCTGGCAGAGACACCGTGGGCCAGTCCTTCACTGTTTCCAGGGTGGCCCCGCGGGCCAGATCTAAACACCCTGCAGGCCGGATCCGGCCCGCGGGCCTTGAGTTTGACACCCCTGACCTAGAGAGTGGGGAAAAAGCAAACTTACAACAGTTCATTTAGTGACTGTTTGAACTTACAATGGCATTTAAAAAAAGTGACTTATGGTCGTTTTCCACACTTAGGACAGTTGCAGCTTCCCCGTAGTCCTGTGATCAAATTTCAGGCACTTGGAAACTGGCATGTATTTATGACAGTTGCAGTGTCCCGGGGTCATGTGATCACCTTTTGCAACCTTCTGACGAGTACAGTCAATGGGGAAGCCAGATTCACTTAACAGCCGTGTTAATAACTTAACAACTGCTGCGATTCACTTAACCCCCGTGGCAAGAAAGATCATAAAATGGAGCAAAACTCACTTAGCAAATGTCTCGCTTAGCAACAGAAATTTTGGGCGGAATTGTGGTCTTAAGTAGAGGACTACCTGCACGAAGTGAATCTCGAGACAAGGATGTGTTGTGTACCCTCACAGTGAGCAGAATCCGTTACCTCAGGTAGTCAGGGAAATTAAATGAAGATTAGATGAGCTTTGTTTAAAGCTAAATTTAAGACTGTGGGAGATAGCTGATCAGGTCAATTTTTGGAATGCCCATCACACACTATCTCCCATTACATTATCAAGACTGGAATGGCAACAGGGCCGATAAGTTTCAAATTTAGACAGGATTAATTTTAGTCCATGCTCTTATTTTGCTTTCTGTTTCTCATCTCAACTAGTTGGCTGATCGGGAACTGGTCCGAATGCAGCCGCAGCTGCAATCAGGGAGTGAGGACCCGAAGCGTGATCTGTCAGCGCAAAATCTCCACCACAGATGAGAAAACTCTGGATGATTCCTCTTGCAACTTGCCACGGCCTCATGTGCTGGAACCCTGTAATAATCACACCTGTCCTCCAGAATGGGTAACCCTTGACTGGTCTGAGGTAATGAGCTTCTCTTCAGACCTTCTCAGTCTGGAACCTTCCAATTTTATTCTGTCATTCATTCATCAGTCAGTTAATTTGTCAATAAATTAATTTTCTACCCAAAAGGCAGCTTACAGAAATAAAAAGTACAACATAAAAGAGAAAAACTGAATGCTCTTAATACTAAGTGAAGTAACAAAAGCCTGGAATAACGGATGCATTTTCACAAATATCCAACAGGCAGCAAGTGTAGGGAGTTAAATACAGGTAGTCCTCAACTTACAACCATTTGTTTATGACCAGTCAAAGATACAACAGCACTGAAAAAAGTAACTTATGACTGTTAGGACTCTGTCCAAACGGTTGGGTTGGTTAATATAAACAAGCCACAAATCACTGTTTAATGTATATATGTAATATTGCTTTAAATGCATTGGTGCATTCTGACTGGCAGTAACGGCCATATGAGGTAGCTAGAGAACAGGGTTAGTTTTCTCTCTCTTTTGCTGATTCATTGCTGAAGTGACTTCGTCTCTGAGAGTAAGCTCTGNAAACAAGCCACAAATCACTGTTTAATGTATATATGTAATATTGCTTTAAATGCATTGGTGCATTCTGACTGGCAGTAACGGCCATAAGAGGGAGCTAGAGAACATGGTTAGCTCTCTCTCTTTTGCTGATTCATTGCTGAGTGACTTCGTGTCTGTAAGCTCTGTGTGTAGCTAGCTATCTGTGATAGTAGAGAATCTTTGTTTGCTGATAAAGACAAAGAAAGGCTGGTAAGAAGACTGCTGTACTTCTGAATACTGACAGATAGAACGTGTATGATTCGGACTGATATTTGGACTGTGCTATTCCTTTCAGTAAACTGCTTTTATACACTGTAATGTATCTGTGTATGGACTGAATCATTACTCATATCTACTGCAACATTACGGTGAACTGTGCAAACCTTCAGGGCCCAGAGTTTACTCTGCACAAGTCCTTAACATGGGTTATGGGCCCAGTGGTATGTTGCTAGTAAGATAGTGAGTAGTGTGAATAGTCAGTTTGTATATTCAGACAGTTAAGGTTGTATTA
>QLTV01002980.1:18122-28135 GCA_003457575.1 Thermophis baileyi | reverse complement strand
GGGCATAGACTTGGACTACTGTGATATTGAATGGTTTGCCTTGGGTTCGAACCGAGATCATTCTGTCATTTTGGGGATTGTATCCCAGTATTGCTTTTCCTACTCTTTTATTGACTATGAAGGCTACTCCATTTCTTCTGAGGGATTCTTGCCCGCAGTAGTATACCTGATGGTCATCTGAATTAAATTCACTCATTCCTGTTCATTTTAGTTCGCTGATTCCTAAGATGTTGATGTTCAGTCTTGTCATCTCTTGTTTGACCACGTCCAGCTTGCCTTGATTCATGGATCTTACATTCCAGGTTCCTATGGAGAATAGATCTTTACAGCATCGGACTTTCCTTTCACCACCAGATACATCCACAGCTGAGCGTCCTTTCGGCTTTGGCCCAGTCGCTTCACTCTTTCTGGCACTACTAGTACTAGCCCTCTGCTCTTCCCCAGTAGCATATTGGACACCTTCCGACCTGAGGGACTCATCTTCCAGTGTCATAACTTTTTGCCTTTTGGTACTGTCCATGGGGTTTTAGTGCTACCTTACCTGAGATGCAAAAATGCAAGTGACCACAGATGGCCACTCAAATTTTTGCGTTGGGGCGAACACTGTCGAATTCCTAACACTGCAATGAGATTCAACTGCCAATTTTCTCAGCCTTTGTTCACGAATTCAGACATGAGAGGGCACCCTTGTGTTTAAATTATTAAATTATGGTTAAATCATTAACCAGCACAAACCTTTATGTTCTTTCCAAGCACCAAGATGTTCTTCTTCATGGGAAAAATTCTTTATAGTTAAATAGCTAGGGCATCTGGAGTGGAACCAAGCACTTCAAGGTTGGTCCAATTAGTACACATCCCTTTTATGTTTCTATTTTGCTATTATATTTCCCAAGAATTTGTCTTCCTCGCAGGAAGAGGGTGACAAAAGTCAATAATGGATCGTGGCCAGAACTTCATGATAGAAACTCCTTTCCTTTTATGAGTAATGTGACTGCAAAACATGTAAAAAAAGGAAGAGGACATTTATTGTGTGACTGTAGCTTCATCATGACTTGTTGATGCACATAGAACCTGCAGATGCCTCTATAAATGGTATCAACCTTGTGAACTCTCAAGCTTCCTCTTTCTGCTATGTATTCAAAATGGACAGCGATTAATATTTATATGTATTTATATGTTAGGGTGTAGGTATATACATATGTATGTATATAGCATATCTTTATGTGTATTATGTATGTGTACACTTTTGAGAGCAGGCAACACAAAATTTCATTTTTAATGTGTGCCAGTGTGCCCACAGGAAAAAATGACAATAAAGGTTATCATTATCTTTATCTAAAATAGCATGTGTACTTAAGAATATGTAACAAATACTTTCTTGGCATATAAACAGTGCTGCAGATTTAAAGCTGTGGTCTGGATTTAATGGTTTTATGCAGTTGAATGAGGATAAATGTAGTTACTGGACTGGCAGTCTAGTGGCTCCTAAAATTCATGGTTTTCTCTTATGCTAATATTAATGGGAGTTATAGTTTTTTAAAAAACCAGCAGACCATTAGACTATCTAGCCATAAGGCAAACCTTATGGCAACCCTGCCTAAATATCTAAAAGTATTTATATAATTTATAAGCACAGTGATAGAGAAATAGAGACAAAAATGACCAGATCCTTTAATTTTTTTTTCTCCTCTTAGATGCATGCATTTACACAAGTGATATGCATATGGTCATATATCTATATTAGCACTGTCCTGGCCTTAGAAAATTCTGTTCAAAATTGCATCAATATTGTTGATAATATTTCACTATTTTCCTTTTGTACAGTGTCAACAGATTCTTTTGAACTTTCTGACACTCTTTCTCAAGATACCACAATAGCTCCCCTGAGAAAGCCAGAAAATCAGGCTAAGGAAAAAGTGTAAATATTGACAATTTGGATTTTATAAATTTTATAATTTATCTTTAAATGGGAGAGCTCTTAGATTCACTGAAAACAAGTAATGACATTTCTTTTTTTTTTCTATTAATGCTTGTAGAGTGTTTTTTTAAATCCAGCATTTTAGAAATTTCAGTTTTCGTTTTTGTTAACAAATTGGCTTTTCTGAAGACAAGCTTGGATATAAGCTATATATGGTGAATTGCCATCCATAATTTCTAGCTATATATTGATTAGAAATGAAGGGGGTTCAATGTTGGTGCAAATGGGTAAACCCAGGTTCTATCATCCACACTTTGAAAGCCAAATACCATCAGGATGATGATGATAAAGTCATGAAAAGGGCATTCTCTATGTACTCAAATGCAGTTCTTTATTGCTCATTCACGTATATCAGGATTATCTTGGAAAGAGATTTTTTTTAAAGGATGAGAATGTTTCCAGCATTTTTCCCCCTGGCAAGTACCTTTAAAATTGATGGACCTGGAACTTTAGCCTATGACTTTTTCCCCCACAATAGAATATAATACCGAGATGAAAAAAATGAATTTTTGTTTGTCAGGAAGCCATTAAAATATTCAGGAGGCCCTCAGCTGGACATTGGCTGTGATAAGTTGAGAACAGAAGAGGGTAGCTTTGACTTTGAAATGAGAGTCTTTCCTTAGCTCCTTTCTTTCCAGAGTGTCCAAATGTTGCCTGAGACATTGTGTTATTGATCAATGGGTCTAGCAGCGTTCAATCTGTGGAATTTCTTGCACAGAAGTTATTTGTTGAACTCTTCAGTAAAACTTTTCCTGAAAATACTCTGGTCAGTTGGAGGGATGGACAATCCCATAAGGGGGATAATTTTTTCAATCTGGATTGCTCTCTGAAGCCAAGCGAATGGGAGGGAATGAAGTTTTGGGAAAATATTTTGTTCTTCTGAGCGGGACTTTCATAAGATGGTTGAGGCAGCTCATCATAGACTTGGGGAGGAGGGGGATAACTTTGTGAGCCATATTAAGAAATGGTGCAAAGGAAAGAACTGCCTAAAAGGTTTACAATTTAGTTTGTAGAAAAAGAAAAAGAAAAAGAAAAAGAAAAAGAGAAAGAGAAAGAGAAAGAGAAAGAGAAAGAGAGAGAGAGAGAGAGAGAGAGAAAGAGAGAGAGAGAGAGAAAGAAAGAAAGAAAGAAAGAAAGAAAGAAAGAAAGAAAGAAAGAAAGAAAGAAAGAAAGAAAGAAGAAGGAAGGAAGGAAGGAAGGAAGGAAGGAAGGAAGGAAGGAAGGAAGGAAGGAAGGAAGGAAGGAAGGAAGGAAGGATAAACCAGCCATGGAGCATTAGGGTATCAGTGTCCATTGCAACAGATATTCAGATGGTCCTTGACTTATGACCCGATTTCAAAATTATGATGGCTGCATACCACCCTCCCTTCCTCCGGTCATGTGAATTAATTTTTGGTGTTTGGCAACTGGTTCACTTTTGGTGCCATTTGCAGCATCCCGTGGTCACGTGCCTGTGATTTTTGATGGTTGTTGCCAGTTTGCAGTATTTACTTCTGTTTTTAGCAAAAAAAATCCATTGGATAAAATTGATTCACTTAAACAACCACTGCAAATATGTTATAAAATTAGGTCTGGGGACTTGCTTAACAACTACAACAACTTACAACTGTAATTCTGGGCTCAGTTACAATTGTAAGTGGACTACGTGTATGGAATACAGTTCTGAGAAAGGAATACATATGTGTGTTTGTGTATAACCCAAGAGCTGTTGTTGTTGTGAAATTGGGAGAGGGAGAATGGAAATTGCCTTTAGACCAGCCTTCCCAGCTTAGTGCCTTTTGGATTTGTTTGATTTCAGGTCACATAATCCCTAGTCAACGTGGACATATCAGATTGATATGAAGGGATAGAAGCTGAAGTCAAATATACTGAAGGATGTCTGGTTGGGGAAGTATGTTATATGCACAGAGACCACAACAACAACAATTCAAGTTAGATGTGACACAAACATGTCTCCACTGATCAATTGATTAACACAGTGATGTATTTGATTGGTGAGAAAGGGGATTATTTTTTTAAATGCTTGCTCAACTACTTCTTTTCCTCTTGTTGGAAGAAATGTCCATCTGGTTCAGTTCCAAGTGGGGAGAAAGACATTGGAAACATTGGAAAGATGGTTTATTGATGAACAGGACCATATGGGTTTGAGGTCCTGGGCAGCTGACCACATGGAGTGGAGAGTGAGGGTTATTTATACCCTCTCTTGGGCCTTGCCCTTGAGCTTCCTGTTCCTGTGGCAAGGGCATGTATTCTATTGGTTGCTGTCAGACTCCCATGGGGCTATGCAGGGGTCAATAGCTGATTTTGTAGCTTATCTGAGTCAAGCTTGATTGAAGCTTGGGCTGATGCAATGAAGGGGCTTTGTTGTGCAGTTTCTATTGTGGCTGAATGGCTTTGCCCTGAAGGATACTCCCATCATCCTGGAGCTGAAGGTCTTTTGTTTTGTAGATAGGCTGGCCCAGTCTTTCTCAATGGGCACCAAATATCTGCTGGGGGCAGTGAGCTGAAGCTCTGAGTTTCTGTCTTTAGAAACATGTTTCTCCTTTAGGGAAAATATAATATTCTGCCTTTTTAATATTTCCTAAAATATTTCATTCTTCTAAGAGGGGTGGGTGCTAACTTTCTACACTCTAGAATGGTCATATTGAAGTTGGTGACCTAGGGTGGTACTCTGGTGATTTAAAAGTTTTCAAAGCCTTGAAAGTGGTCAAATAATGTATATTCCATTGTCATTTGAAAACACAGTTTTTTCCTTACTACTTAATAAACCTGAACTGGAAGTATAATCCAAACAGTAAAAGAGCCAGTGTGGTCTAGTGGTTAAGGCATTGGGGTGGAAAGCAAGAGACTGTGAGTTCAAATCCTACTTTGGCCATGAAAGGCAGCTGGGTGACCTTGGGCCGGTCACTCTCTCTCTCAGCGCAACTCACCTCACAGAGTGGTTGTTATGGGGAAAATGGGAGAAGGAAGATGTGTTGGATCTGTACTCCACCTTGAGTTATTTGTTAAAATAAAAAGGAAGGATGGAAGGAAGGAAGGAAGGGAGGAAGGAAGGAAGGAAGAAGATGTCAACTTGCAAAGATTTCCTTGTCCTTGTCTATGTTCATATAACATGCTATGCCATGTTTAATTGGCTAATTAGCATGCTGGCTGGGAATTCTGGGAGTTGAAGTCCACACATCTTAAAGTTGGTCAGGTTGAGAAACACTGGCTGGTGAGTGAGTAATGATTTGCTGATTCTTTATTCTTTGTTTCTTTTAAATTTAAAATTCTTTTATCAGCCAGAAACAGTAAGTGGTGATTGGCTAATGGTTCTTGTGAGTACTAAACTCAACAAACGAATGGGACCATGCTGAGAATGCCTGAATGTCAAAACAGGCCTTAAAATATATTGCCAGAAATAAATCAGCCCAAGATATAGTTTGAACTGGATTCGTAAGAGTTGAGGGACGGACTAACAGACCATCCAAAAGGCATCAGCTTGGGAAAGGCTGACCTTGCCTGTTGTGGGAACACAGCTAATTAATAAATGAATATGAATTTTTCAGAAATTCCAGGTGGCTGCTTTCTCATTCATCCTTTTTTTCCTCCCATCCTCTGTCCCCCCCCCCTGCAGTTCTCCAACAACATTCGGGAACTCTGCTCGTAACAGAATACCTTATGCCACCAGACTTGAAATTTTGGGATTAGACAATTTAGAACTTCGCCATCTTCGGTCCGACCTAAGCGTAGTACATAAAATAATCTGCTACAATGTCCTACCTGTCAATGAATACTTCAGCTTCAACCACAACAATACACGAGCACATAGCAAATTTTTGGCCATGGATGCTTGCACCTGATCTTAGCCAAAAGGCCAAATATGACAATCCAAGGTCCCTTCTGTGGTGTCCCCGGGGTCAGTTGGGAAAGGCTTCCACTGCGCCCCTGCAGAGCAACAGCTAATGGGAAAGTGACCATACAAAGCACCATAACCCTGGTGTGGCTCAGCACAAAGACAGATGCCTCGACCCCAAAGTCCTAATGTTCCCTTTTATTCGTATCCATTTCATGTATTCATAATCATGTTTATACTTATATCTGTTATCTAACACTGTACATGCTTGAAAAAATAAATAAATAAAATAAATTTTGACTTCAGAAGTTTCCAAAATGGCTGAAACCTAAACTACGTCCTACAAGAAGCCCGTCAGTTGGGCGGCTCTTCTTACATGGCCACTGTCATCAAGAAAGCTGTGTGGGTCTCTGGGTAGCCTTTCCTCTTCCCCAACCCTGGCCTCGGCTCCTTCCTGCTTGGTTGGGTCTGGGGGCTCACATCCCCTATCATGGAGCCATTGCCATGGAAGAATCCTCAACCCTTGGAATGTCTGCTGCTGGACCAGGATACGGGTTTGGAAAAGGAAGTGGTCAATGGTACTTCAGTCTCTTTCTCTCTCTCTCTCCCTCTCCTATTTATTAGGGAGCAGTTCACTCCACAGAAAGGCGCTTGCAGCAATGTCAAGAGGCTCCTGGTGATTGTGACTGACGGAGAGAAAACTGGGGATCCCTTGGACTATGCAGAGGTTGTCCAGGAGGCTGACAGGGCCGGAATCACATGCTTCACTGTTGGGGTAAGGTCTAACTTATTTGCCTGTCTTGTCCTTTATTTCTGCATTTTGCTACCCCACCCTCAGGGAGCTTAGACCAGTGTTTCTTAACCTTGGCAACTTGAAGATGGCAAATTTCCCAGAATCCCCCACCCATCTTCAAGTTGCCAAGGTTGAGAAACACTGGTGTAGATGATAGAACTCAACCAGGATCATGGAGAAGGCCACCAGGGTCACCTCTTCAGCTTACAGCCTCACGTTTTGTTGTTTTTCATTCTGGTTGCTTTTATTGTTTTTACTTTGCTTTAATTGTTAGCTGCCCAGAATCATGTACAGTAGTGCCTTGGTACCCAACTGCTTTGAAATTCATCGAATTTGGTACCCAATGCATTTTGATGTGAAAATTTTGTCCCAGTACTCATTGTTTGTTTGGTACTAAATGCACAAGCTAGATCTTGTTGGTGTCAGCTGCCTTTGGCTCACTACATTATTTCTTGTGGCAAAAATTGTTTGGTACTCATTGTTTTTGGTACTCATCATGTCTCCTGGAACCAATAAGTACTGAGGTACAGTATCACTGTATAGGAAATGGGTGGTCTATAAATTTATTAAATCAATCAATCTGTGTAGCAGTCATACGCATAGACACCTATATCTTTAACTATCTAAATACAATGAGGCCTGATTATCCCATCTTCCTCTCTTTAAATATTCCTACATTAATTCTTATTTTGTTGGAATTAATGGAGGTATTGCGGGATGTTGTTTGAAACCCGGGGCTGGGCACAGAAACAACACAGCCAGAACGAAGACTTAACTCCCCTTTATTGTTCCAACTTTCCCCCAAAAGTCCCACTGTTTACTGCAAGTCCAGGAGCAAAGCTCTAAACACGCATCTCCAATAGGCTGCTATTAGTCCAGAGGAGCAGCTCAGTTCAGGAAAGTTGGTTCCAAGGAGTCCTTGTCACAGAAAGAGTTCACTGGTACTGCAGCACCACCCGGAGTATAACTGTGTCACTGCGACCTCACACGTAGCCAGGCCAGGCCAGCATGGCAAACAAGGCAAACAAGACAAGCCCAGCAAAGTATCCAGACATTGGTAACAGCACGTGAGGCTGGAAAAAGCAACGCTTGTTCCCAACAACGTCTCTTTAAATCTCATTCCCCAGGTGAGCCTTGTGAAGAGGGGCGGGGTGCCCTCCTCCCGAGTCGTCGAGTTGCCCTGCGCTGATCCCGCCTCCTCTTCATTCTCGGGGATCGGGGGAGGTAATTGCTCATCTGCTCCGCTGCCTGCCCTGTCCTCCCCCCTCGCCTGGTCCTCCTGCGCCCCCTCTCCCTCGCTGGCAACCCTTCCCAGGCCCGAGGGACCCAGGACTGCCTCGTCCTGCTCCTCCGGTTGTTCCTCCATCGGCCATAGTTCCGTCTCATCCTCCTCCTCGGACTCAGGCTCTGACGGGGCCATGACAGGTGCATAAATTCATCTACTTGCTGTATGTTTTTACCATTTCTGTCTAAATTGCTACCTTTCATTCCATGTTCTCTGCCAAAGATAACTAGTAATATTTAATAGGTGGGCAACTCTATTTGGCTCCTCACAAATTCCAAATCCAATGAATTCTTTCCCAGTTTCGGGAGGAAAGATTTAAGGGGCAAAACTTACCCCATAGTCTTAAACCACAATTGAAGGAAACAATGTGGGCTGCAGGTCAAAGAAGGTTGACTACCTATGGCTTATTGAATAAGCCATGATTGGATGGATTCATGAAACTGGCTGACCCATAACATCATAGTTAGTAAACTCTATGAGCTAAGTTTGACATGTTAATTCACAAACAAGCATGCTAAGTTATATTTGGCTTATTGTTGTATATGAACTAATCTTCAGTAGTGACTGGAGGCTAAAGGGGAAAAAAGTTTACATAGTAAAAATAGATTGCCATCTGACTAGTTATAAAAACAAAGTTTAGATCATGTCAGCTTCTCAGTTTCCAGTTTGCTGGCTTTCATTCTAGATAACACTTAGTGAAACAAGGTGATATTACGTAGCAGTTGACATATATCCATGAATGCTAAACACTATAAATAATAAAAAAACACAACTATTATTCATGTTGTAAATAATAAAAAGAAATCTCTAAGCTGATTGGAGACAGCAGGCTAAAATATACTCTTTGTTTTGGACACCAGGCAATTTAGCACTAGTCCTGATTGTGTAGACACCAAGAAGTATCTGGAAACCGTCTACACTTGTCTGGAACCGTACTTTCCATCTGAACTCAAGGTAGGCAGGCTTTCCCAAACTTGGCAACTTTGAGATGCGTGGACCAATTACCAGAATTCCCCAGCCAGCAGGGGAATTGAATTGCACACATCTCAAAGTTGCCAAGTTTGGGAAAGCCTGAGGTAGAGGCAGGATGATGAAGCACCCCTCTGGATTGGGGTTACAAAAGGTCAGGATGCCAACTGTACATTAAAAGTCCCATTATTGCATGTAAAAAGGGGCAGGCTATAATTGTACAGTTGTGGCCGCCATTTTGACTTCTTTGATACCCCCACCTGTGATCCTCAGTGAGGAATTTATATTCTGTATACTTTCATTATCCAGCATGCAATGACTGAAATTATGTCACTAACACATTTTCAGCTTTTTGCCAGGCACTGGTTATAACTGCACAACCCTTTAGGAAACAAGTTTTTTAAAAGGTTTTTGACAAGATTACCATAATTCTTTTTTAAAACATCCTTTTACATACAAAGATTAACCAAATTTGCCTTGAAAATTCACACAGGAGTTAAAGAAAAGAAGCCTTTCCTGCTGTAAGTGTCTCAATGCAACACAGAATCTGTGATATACTACTGATATACTAAAGTTTCATTTTTGCCATCCTGATTATTAACCCTGTCACTACGTTCATTTTAATTTGTCAGCAGGACTCTTATTCTGAAATGACACTGTATACTGATATGAAGTTCTCATGTGATACCTGTACTGCGCATGTGTTAATCTTTTCTTTGTTCTCTTTGTTCTTCACCATGTAGACACAGACTTAGGTGTTCTTATTTTTGTTATGCAAATATATTACTTTTCTTCTTTCCTGGACTCCGGTCTTATTATTGAGAATTGAGAGCAGGGAAACAAGGTCATCTCAGCAGGACTCTTATTCTGAAATGACACTGTATACTGATATGAAGTTCTCATGTGATACCTGTACTGCGCATGTGTTAATCTTTTCTTTGTTCTCTTTGTTCTTCACCATGTAGACACAGACTTAGGTGTTCTTATTTTTGTTATGCAAATATATTACTTTTATTCTTTCCTGGACTCCGGTCTTATTCCTGAGGATTGAGGGCAGGGGAAAAAGGTTCATTTCACCTCTAATTATTTATCTCCGCAACATGGTAGCAGAGGATATAATCGTTGATAGGAAGAATAGATACAAAAAAAATAA
>QLTV01002976.1:217314-229574 GCA_003457575.1 Thermophis baileyi | reverse complement strand
GTCCCCCCACCATAGAGTCTCCCCCTAGCATGGTGTCCTTTTTCCTCTACCTGTCCTAACCGAAAGCCCTATCAATTGTGGAGCTGACCGGAAAACCCGCCCCTTGCCATAGAGTCTCCTCCTGGCATGCTGTGCTTCCCCCCCCCAACCGGAAGCTCCTCTCAAAATTGTGGTGCCGACCGGCGACAGGGAGCCACAGCAGAGGGATGAAAGAGCCACATGCGGCTCCAGAGCCGCAGGTTGCTGACCCCCTGTTCTAGTCCAAATGTCAAGGAGGAAAATGAAAATGTGCTCCCACTGGGATCTGATGGAGAAGATGAGGAGAAGAAGAAGGGGTCAACTGCAGGACAAGGCAAGCGACGGCTTCTTTCTGCCAATGGCAACTCTACATCCTGAAAAACCCACTGCCAGGATGAAAAACTTGCTTTCCTGGCAAGGGTGACAGGATTAAGGAAGCTGGCTGGGAATCCATCAATCATGGGTCATGTTAACTACCGTATGGACAGAACACCTTGGCCATCGTCACTGCCAACAGTGAAGGGTGAGAGTGGCTTCTTAACCCAAAGGCTGGTGGGAGAGAAGTAGCTTCAGGTGAATTGTAATGAGCCAAATAGGCTAATTAATAGTGACTTTCCTGGAGTAAGGTCATCTATATGTTTTAAGATGTTCTTTGCACCTGTAATCACAAAATCTGATTCATTAGGTGTTGCCCGAAATGTGACCTGACCTTCTGTAACCTTGTGCCTCCTATTTGTTTTGGACTTCAACTTCCATAATCCCCAGCTATCCTGTTAGTAACAGCAGCAGGTCTTCCAGTCTCCAGAACTGATTCTAACACGAGAGGACCAGGACCTTCTCTGAATCAACCTAGAAGTGTGGGACAATAAGCATTACTGGTCCACCACCTCTCAACTCAATGTCATGGGGAAGATAATGAAGCTGGCAAGACTACATATACAGGCTAGGGCAGGGGTCAGCAACCTGCGGCTCTGGAGCTGCATGTGGCTCTTTCATCCCTCTGCTGTGGCTCCCTGTCGCTGATCGGCACCACAATTTTGAGAGGAGCTTCCAGTTGGGGGGGGGGCAGCAGGGCGTGCCAGGAGGAGACCCTAGGGTGGGGGAACCGGACTTCCGGCCGGCTCCAGAATTGAACAGGGGGCTTCCAGTTAGGACCTTTGTGGCTCTTTGAGTGTTTAAGGTTGCTGACCCCTGGGCTAGGGCAGGGGTCAGCAACCTGCGGCTCTGGAGCCGCATGTGGCTCTTTCATCCCTCTGCTGAGGCTCCCTGTCGCTCAAAATATGCGTCACACCTGCTAATGTGTGATACCCGCCGGCACGCGATTTATTGAGCTTTTCAACCCCCGGTAGGCCAACCATGGATAAATCCAAGAAAAGAAAAGTTTCAGAAGAAAACAGAACATTTAATTCAACTACTATGCTAGTTCTGTGGCCGCTCAGGAAATAGTCAGGCACGGGAAGGGTTTTGTGGCTCCCGGTGTTTTCTTTTCTGTGTGAAACGGGTCCAAATGGCTCTTTTGAGTGTTTAAGGTTGCCGACCCCTGGGCTAGGGGGGAAAAAGCCTGGGATATCAATTTAAATACTACCGTTACCCTGACGTTGCTGCCATCTAACACTCATCCGTATTTCTACAACCCAGATCTGGTACGCAGAATATCCACCCCCTCCATCACCCAGCCTGTTAGCGTGCGTGCAGGAATAAATGAAGAGGCTGAACCAAACTATTTCAAGCAAAACGAATGCAGGAACTGAAATTATTTGGGACAGGGGGAAGAGTGGGATGTAAATGACGCCGTGGCATTACAGCGAAAAGGGGGAATACACGTTTACCTATAAATAGCTCTGAAGGAGAGAGGTTCATTAGTAACTGCTGAATTAGTATTCGGAGATGATTGCAAGAAAAGAAACAGGCTAAACAACGTTAGTTAAAGAGATAGCCATAGAACATGTTAGTGGAGATTAGATTCCCACGCTGCCTTTTTTTTTCTCGGCTATGTGTCCTGAGTGAATCCAGCCCCCGTGGTTTGGAATCCGTGGCTTCAGAGTGCTGATCCTAACCGATTCGCCTTAAACCTTGGGCTTAGCGTAAGGCAACTTACCCAGTGACATTCATTTCAGGGAGATTTATTCCCTGCTAAGTGGGAATAGAACTACACTTTTATGGATCATGTAGTTTAAATCCACAGCAAAGAGTGGCTTCAATATGTCATCTTCAAAGTGCCATAAAACTCTCTTTGTGAAAGCCAAGTGATATATCTATCAAACAATGCTTAGAGAAATTTGGGGGGGGGGGGAGAGAAACGGGGTGTGTGTGTGTATGAGGTGGGTGTTAACATCGTTTGCTTTCCCGGCCGGGGTCCTTTTTTTCCAACTAATAAATGTTATTAAAAGGTATTAGTGTTCCTGAACTAGGACGCACTCATTAATCCTGCACACCACCAAGTAACGGCTTCATTTTGTTGACTGCCAGAAAACACTTCGGCTCAGGTTTTTGGGACTAGGCCCTCTGTTAGACTAAGCGAGATAGCTTTGAAACAGGCCAAGTTCGACACCTGTCCAAGAATGAGGAAGGCAAAGAAAGAAAGAAAGAAAGAAAGAAAGAAAGAAAGAAAGAAAGAAAGAAAGAAAGAAAGAAAGAAAGAAAGAAAGAAAGAAAGAAAAAGAAAGGAACGGTTAAAACAGGGAAAAGAAAAGAACGATCCTTTGCAACACAGAGACAGGTAGTTGAATTTCCCAGCTAATAATTCCAGCCCAAGGAGCGAATAACCTTGGGGACCTTCCTCAGCCAAGGATATGCTGGATCCCAGAGAAGGAGCTCGTGTGCCCTCTAGCTAGTGCCAGGGAGAACCACCACGGTCTCCGTGCAAGGAAAACGCCAGCCCAAATTAAGTGTTTTCACTCAGCGAAAATGAAATGTTTTGCAAGATGAAACCGAAATTTAAAAAAAATAAAAAAAAGTGGTTTTAGGTAATTACTAGTTGGCATTTACATATCACAGCCTAGTTCAACACCTATTCATTTTCCCCTTTTATTTTCAATTTTTTAAAATTACTCATTAAACCCAGCGTATGACAAGGACGGGAGGGAGGGGAAGGAGAAGGGGGGGATTATTCAAGTGTGTGTGTGTGTGTGTGTGTGTGTGAGACAGAGAGGGGGGGAAGGGGAGAGAGAGAGAGAGATGCTTAAATGTAGTTATCTGCAGGCATCAGATACCACTAACTCTTTCTGGGAATTTTGTCTGGAAAAACACTGATAGCTTCCCTTCCTCAAAAGTGAATAGACAGAAGAATGGACAACTTAATTTGGAAAGTAAGGTCCCAGCCTGCCACACTTTTCTTCCTAAGTGTAGCTGGTTTATTTATTTTTATTATTTTTATTTTAAACAAAGGTCTTTTCTTTTTTTTGCCCAAGATGGTGTGACGTTAACGCATGACGCCTCATCCCCAACCATTTTAACTTTTAATAGTTCCTCTTTAATAGTTGTCTTCTTCAGAGGTGGGTTCCTCCCGGTTCGGACCGGTTCGCCTGAACCGGTAGCGACCCGCTGGTGACGTCACGATGATATCACCGATCTGGTTCGGTCGGTGCCGGTCCATGGGCACTGCCATTTTTTTTAAAAAAAAATTTTTTTTACTCTCTCTCTCTCTCTCTCTCTCTCTCTCTCTCTCTCTCTCTCTCGGCAGCTTGCAAAACAGAGGGTTAAATACACCCATTGCATCAAGGACACCTAACCAAGGTATCATTATTAAGCACGCCACCCACGGGGTCAAGACGGGAAGGCCGATTTTCTGTCTCCACCCTGCAAATCAATCGATCCGATCAATCAATCAAGTCAGCAGAGAAGGGAAAGCCGTTCTCTTTTTTCACGTGCTCTTTGCCTTCTGGATTCGAGCCGGCCGGCTTTTCTGAGGCTTCTTTTGCAAAGAGCGAAGTCTTTCTTCCCCCCCCCCCCCAACAGCTTTTCTTGGGGCTGGGAATTATGGATAATAATGGAGTGGGGAATAGGAGGAAAAAGTGGTGCCTGGACAGAAGGATGAAGGCCTAGGCTGAACTGAGTAAGCAGGTTAAGGAGCAACAAGGACAGAACAGCCCTTTATATTCCTCAGATTAAAATCCTAAATATGCTAAATTTACATCCTACGTACCTGCAGGAAGATTTCACTGAATCTGAAAAAAATTGTATTCTCAAATACCCCGCCTCCGTGCTAGGAATTTTGGGAGTTGTAGTCCCCAAGAATCAGGAAAGACTATATTACGTTTTAGATTATAATCTAGTTTTCTTCTGAGTTGGGCCGGCGTATCTTTTTCTGCTGTCAAGATCCTTTCAGTTACAATGCCCTCTCTGCTTTCATTTAAAACAACTGGGAAATATTCCGAGATGCAATTTGTCAGTTTTATACAAAAATAAGACAAGTTGCTTTTTGATTATTATTATTTTTTAATCTGCTGCATAAAACATCCTTGATAGAAATGTACAGAAGATGACATGATGAAGTCATATATTTTAAGGCCTATTGTGCAAATATGTATTGAGGGAATTCTAAAGCAGGGTATTATTGACCTAAATTTCTCTTAAAACACTTTGATATATTGGATACATGGGTTTTGATAGGCCTTGGATTGCAATTTAGCGGACTGATTGCCGAATTCTTTTCAAAGAGAAACAGCAATGTTCAGAAAGACTTAAAAGTACTCCTTGGCCATGCCAGTGGAGGAATTGATGGAGATGCAACAGAGGACCAAGTTAGGGGAAAGTTCATAAAATATCAGAATTATAGAAAAATTATAGCCTCCAAATCTATGCATGGACTTGGATTTTGTGATATTTTTTTTTAATCATTCCACAAATGTAAGTCGTTGCTCTGTAAAGCAATCTGGGGACAGACCAGCGGTGGGTTGCTCCCGGTTCGGCCCGGTTCTTAGAACCGGTAGCGGCGGCGGGAGGCTCCGCCCACCCGCCTGGGACGCTTCTGCGCGAACCAGTAGCAACGGGGACAGACCTAAAATATCCAGAGACCAGAGAATATCTACAGAATGCATTAAAAAACCAGGATTGGAGATTTTATAGAGTAAGAACTTGTTCGAGCATATTTTTTTTTTAAAAAAGGCAGAGAATCCATTCTGAATCCATATATGAAGGTTGGAAAACCACGGAGAATTAAGGTATTTCTCAAGAACATGGATCACGCTGAAGGATGGGACTGCCTCCCATGATGTTTGAAGTGAGGGATCTCATCACAGAATTTCTAAGTTAAAACTATGAAGCCTGTAATTCTATAAAAAATATTCATTGGCACTGCCAGTCCCCTCCGCTCCCCAACCAGCTTGGGATCATGCTTCGAAATACAGCACCTTGCAAGTCCAGGTAGATTCTAATTTTAAAGTCTCTAGTCCTGAATGAGTGGTTAAAGAGGCCCAAAGATCCGTGGTTTCGGCAAAAGACCGAAGGTAAGGCATAGGGCAGTGATGGCGAACCTTATGGGTATGCCCACACCCATAATTCAATGCCCCCCGTGCCCGCCCCCCTGCACATGTGCGCGTGCTAACCTTGTCCGGACGGAGTGCCCAAAATGCAATGCGCGCTAACCCTAATCCTAACCCTAACCCCCAAAATGCAATACGTGCTCACCCCCGTGCATGCATGCGTGACCCCCCACATACCCCACCCCCTGCATATGCGCACGTGACCCCCCACGCGTTGCCCCGCCCCCACGCAGCATGACCCCCCTCCCCCTCTCCCCCATTTCCCGACTTCCGGTGGGCCCGGTAGGCCCGTTTTTCACCCTCCCCAGGCTCCAGAGGCTTCCCTGGAGCCTGGGGAGGGCGAAAACGACCTCCCCGCCCCCCCCGGAGGCCTTCCGAAGGCCAAAAACGCCTTCCCAGAGCCTCCGCACAAGCTGAAAATCGCGCTGGAGCTGAGCTAGGGCAACGGCTCGCGTGCCGGCAGATATGGCTCCGCGTGCCACCTGTGGCACGCGTGCCATAGGTTCGCCATCACGGGCATAGGGGAAAGATCCAACTAAGAGATCCAGTGAGAAAGATGAGCATGCTTTACTCTTTCGACACTGGCCATCGGAGGATGTAAATGACATTTATATCCCAGCGTTTCCAAAAACAATTTTTGGTGACCTGAAACTGAGCGAGGAATTGGCTCACCTTGTGAGATCTAGATCTAGTTCGGCCCAGCCCTGGTCTAAACTAACCACTACCACCCACGATTTTGGCCACTAAGCTGCCGGCCTCAATGCCCTTAGCCACTGGTGGACACTTTCTGTCTAGGGCAATCTCCTGTCTGCGCAAATGCAACATCAAAGTAACTCCAAAAACAAGGCAAGGAACAATGAAATATTGGCTTGTAGGCCTGTCAGCCGCACCGTAAATATTCCATGAATGAATGGACTCCTTCAGCTTCCCACGGGGGCCATCCAGCATCTTTTATGGCCATTATGCTCAACTATTTTTTTATTTTTTTTAAACCCAAAGACCCAGAGGGGGGGGGGGGGGGGAATGGAGGGGAAGAGAGAGAGAGAGAGAGAGAGAGAAAGAGAGCGAGAGAGAGAATTCCATCAAACTGAAGCAAAACCAAATTCTCTGGAGAGAAGAGGGTTGAATTGCATCCTTCTTCAGCTGAAGTCTGGGAGCGGGGTGGGGGGGGAAGAAAAATTGCTTTCCAGACAGAAGCTCTCACTGCCACCCCCCCCCAGGAAAAATGTCTCCCTGAAACCTCGGAGAGCAACTTCTGCTCCATGCAGGTAAGGACCAAACTCCATGGAATATGCAAGGAGGGAAAAATAAACACGTAAGAATGGCGAATTCTGCAGGCGTCCCTCTTGTTGTGTTAAATGTTACCCTTCTAGGGACAATTTCTTCCAGCCACAAAAAGTTGTTGCTTTAGCTTAATGCCCGTGGATTTTGCAGCCAGGAAAGCCCAAAAAAGTAACTGCCTTCTGTCTAGGGTAGAGAAGCTGGTTTCCTTCTTGAAGAAAAGAGGGACAGTTCCCTCCATATGTTAAGTCTTTCCAGAAGTAAAGATACCCATTGTTGTCTAAATTCCTATTTCTCCCAACTGATGCTCTTTTGATGCCCTGATTGGCTGAAAAATCCGGGTAGTGTAATCCCAACCTATCTGGAAGCCACTAGGATGGGGGGAAGTTGAATTTTGTTTATTTCTAAGATTTAAAGCCCACCTTTCATATAAGACTTCATGGATGTTCTCCCTGTAAGGTAAGTAAGGACTGGCTGGCCCAAAGTCAGCCAATGAACTTTTCTGGCTGAAACTATGGGAGAAGCTGGGTTTCCTGGATGTTAGTCCATCGCCTTAACCACTATGCCACCCCGCCTTCCATCAGAAATGACGTGAAAAACAACGTGACGCTGTCACGTTTCCACTAAAAAAGACATTTAAGAATTCTGACACTAAGCAAATTTGCCTCTTTTTTTTTTAACATTCTTCTTTGTGGTAGTCTCTTTCTCTCTCTTTTTTTTTTTTAATTTCCCTTAAACCTTGAAGTAGTCAGCACATGTCAAGCATTATTACAATTACACTTTTTCCCTACTAAAAAATTAATAACCAATTACCTTCTTTAGGGAAGAAACAGGGTGGGGGAAGAAAAGCAGCAGATTTTTACCTACAGAAGTCACCATTGCAAAGCATCAAGAAAGGAAAGGCACTACCGTGTTTCCCCGAAAATAAGACCCTGTCTTATATTTTTTTTGAACCTCGAAATAAGCGCTTGGCCTTATTGCCATGCACTCAAAAGCCCGATTGGGCTTATTATCAGGGGAGGTCTTATTTTGGGGGAAACAGGGTACATATTTATTGGGGGGGGGGGGGGCGAAACCTCCAAGTTTTTGTGTGACCCAAGTTACAGAAGCATTGGAAAAAGTGACTTATGACCGTTTTTAGTCACATGATCAAATTTTGCTTAGCAACTGGTTCACATTTATGACGGTTGCAGTGTCACGTGATTCCCCTTTTGCAACCTCCTGACAAGCAAAAGTCAATGGGGGAAGCCAGCTTTCACTTAACAACCGGGTTACTAACTTCACAACTGTGGCGAGAAAAGTCGTAAAACGGGGGGGGGGGCGCAAAACTCACTTAACAACTGTCTCGCTCAGCAACAGAAACTTTGGGCTCAATGGTGGCCGTCAGTGGAGGACTACCTGTGCTGTACCATGTTTAAACAAAGACGGGCCAACAGTTGGAAATAAAGTTTTGGAGAAACTGACTAGGCACAAGTCTGAGTAAAACAGCGTTTAGTGGACCATCACTCTCTCTACAAAAAGCAACTGAGAATAATTCCCAACCAGGTATTTTAAAAAAAAAGGGGGTGGGGGAGTTATAAAATCTCCCCACACACAAATCAGGTATTTATTAGGCCTCCGAATGCAAACGGCAAAATATATCAATCCAATCCGACGTTTTCTCGTTAAGCCTTTTTCTGGAAAGCCTGGCTCTTGAGAAGGCCTGTTCCATCGCAAATAGGACACTTATGTCAGGTTTAGAAACATCTTGGCTAAAAGGTTTGCAATATTCTTTAAAAAAGAAAAGAAAAGAAAGCAATACGCTATCTTTTTCTTCTGAAATAGCCTCGTGAAAGGCTTTTCATCCCACCCATCAATGGTAACCCAATTTGGATGCCTCCAAGCTCCGTCTGCAGGTCTGCTGAGGAAATCAACACTTTTTATCTTAAGGATTATGGATCACTGCTTGGCTGAGTACCCTAAAAATAAATAATAAAATAAAATGAAATAATAAAATAAAAAATAAAATAATAAAATAAAATAAAATAAAATAAAAAAAAATAATAAAATAAAATAAAATAAAATAAAATAAAATAAAATAAAATAAAATAAAATTAATAAAATAAAATAAAATAATAAAATAAAATAAAAAATAAAATAATAATAAAATAAAATAATAAAATAAAATAAAATAAAATAAAATAATAAAATAAAATAAAATAAAAATAAATAAAATAAAATAAAATAAAATAAAATAATAAAAAATAAAATAAAATAATCCACACCAAAGATCCTATGCTTTGCTTTTCCAAGACTGGCGTCTTCTCCTTCCTTTCTTTTTCTGATGGATAAACCTCGTCTGCCTGGCTCTGCCCACTCTTTTTAAACCATGCGAAGATTTATTAACATTTACAGTAAAAAACAAATAATATAAATGCTGAAGTAAGAAATATAGTGAGGTAAGGGCTACTTGGCTAGCACCATTTATCCGCGGAAATCCAATTAGCACTCAAGTGGCAAAGATACCTAGAAAAGAACTCCCAATCGAATCAAAAAATGATACAAAAACATTAACCTGATGGCTAAAAATCCACATTTAAAACATTTAAAGTAATAAAGGCCCTTTTATTGAGTCTTTTCTATATTTCATTAGGGCTGCAATTGACCAAATGCACTTTTCTAAGGGCTGGGTTTGTTTTTCTGTGGTTTTTTTTCCCCCCCCTTTCGCTCCATTTTTTTTTTTATAATTTGGTCTTCTAAATCTAATAGTCCACTCTTTTTTCTTCTTCTTCCTCTGTGATAGCTTAGAAGTAAAGAGAAAATGCAATTTTTGTTATCATGTTCCTTAAAGAAGAAGAAAAAGAACAATCACGTTTCTCTCTACCAAGATGATGATGAAGATAATAATAATGATAAATAAACGAGGACGAATAATCCGAAGTACTAGTGAATAAGTAAATCATTTCTGGCTAATAAGGCCGATATTAATAACGATGGAGAAGAAGAGCTGTCACCTAATTAATGAAATCATCGTGAATTAATCGTTGGAGTTTTAGCTAAAAGGTGGGGTACAAATATGCTAATCCAATAAATCTGCGGAGCCCTTGGAATTTACATAAACTTGCATGCGAATGAGACACTGTGCTTTTCACATATAGGCAGAGAAGAAAATTGCTCATTCCTTCGCTCTCACCCAGAATATATATTTTTATATATTAAAATCATCCAGTTGGCTAATATGGCGCGAAGCTTAATAATCTGAGGGTTGTCTTCCATCTGAGATAGTAGACTCAGGGGTGAAATCCAGCAGGTTCTGACAGGTTCTGGAGAACCGGTAGCGGAAATTTTGAGTAGTTCGGAGAACCGGCAAATACCACCTCTGGCTGGCCCCAGAGTGGAGTGCGAATGGAGATTTTGCAGTATCCTTCCCCTGGAGTGGGGAGGGAATGGGGATTTTGCAGTATCCTTCCCCCAGGAGTGGGGAGGGAATGGGGATTTTGCAGTATCCTTCCCCCAGGAGTGGGGAGGGAATGGGGATTTTGCAGTATCCTTCCCCTGGAGTGGGGAGGGAATGGAGATTTTGCAGTATCCTTCCCCTGGAGTGGGGAGGGAATGGGGATTTTGCAGTATCCTTCCCCCAGGAGTGGGGAGGGAATGGGGATTTTGCAGTATCCTTCCCCCAGGAGTGGGGAGGGAATGGGGATTTTGCAGTATCCTTCCCCCTGGAGTGGGGAGGGAATGGAGATTTTGCAGTATCCTTCCCCCAGGAGTGGGGAGGGAATGGGGATTTTGCAGTATCCTTCCCCTGCCACACCCACCAAGCCACGCCCACCAAGCCACACCACGCCCACCAAGCCACGCCCACAGAACCGGTAGTAAAAAAAATGGATTTCACCACTGAGTAGACTCCTTGGCTTCTGGGAACCTTAGAGAATAGAGGTCTCCATTTCCACCTGCAGAGATTAAGATCTGTGAGCAAAGCCAAGCACCAAGATCTACGGGCAACTGGAGATCTACCGGCACCCAGTAGATCTTGGTGCTTGGCTCTGCTCACAAATCTTCAGCTCTGCAGGTGGAGATGGAGACCTCTCTTCTCTGAGGCTGCCAGAAGCCAAGGAATCTATTGTCTTAGCAGCTTCTTCTCAGCTCCCAGCCAAGTATTTTCAGAAATGTGAAGACGCATGAGATGTACCCCTTACTAGAGAGAAAGGGGAATGTCAGATAAGTGTGTGGGGGGGGGATGTTAAAAGTGTCCAGCTTTGTTTGCAAGGGATGACCCAAAAATTCAACCTGCAATAGAAGGGATCTAACAAGGAAGGGCAGGAAAAGTGTGGCAGGAAAGAAAGCAAATGAAAGAAGGAAGACAGAAAGAAAGAAAAAAATTGAGGGGACAAGGTAGAAAAAGGAAGAACTACTTAGAGAGACCAGGCTTCACCCACTTCTGAATATCAAAGTTCTTCATCTGATAAATATTTGCAATGCTCTGAGTTTGGCAGGTGTTGTTTTTTTTAACCTGCCCTCAGGCAGAAGCAGCTACATGGAATACTGCAGTGATGTCTAAGCTTTTTGTCGCCGCGTGCCAGAAGCGCACCCATAATGCAATGCACGCCCCTCCGTGCGCCCCGTGCATGTATGCGTAACCCCCCCCGTGCATGCGCGTGACCCCCCGCACGCACCCCGCCCCCACGCATGCACGCGCGACACCCCCTGCACCCCCACCTGCGTGCGTGACCCCCGCATATGCGCCCTATCCCCCGCGCATGCACGTGCGTTTCCCGCATGCGCCCCGCCCCCTGCGCATGCGCGGCAGAGACCCGAAAACCAGCTGGCCGACGGGAGGCGCGCGCGCATGCGCGGTGGAGCTGGGGCGACGGCTCGCGTGCCCGCAGAGAGGGTTCTGCGTGCCACCTGTGGCCCGCGTGCCATAGGTTCTCCATCACGGGACTACTGCATGCATGGTTTGTACCTCCCAAATGAAAAAGAAGGGAACAACCAGGGCCAAAGCAGGGAGGTTTCCCAAGGGCTGCTCGACTCATGGAGCGAGCAGGGAAAGAGTCCGAAGAGAAAATCCGTAGCAGGTCCAGAAGGCCTCCATGCTGGAGATCAATTCATTTAGCGCTGTCTCTGTACATCCAGAGGAAAATACTTCCGATATAATAAAAGGCTCATCAACACACATAAATTGGGTTAGGCCAGCGGTTCTCAACCTGTGGGTCGTGACCCCTTTGGGGGTCGAACGACCATTTCACAGGGGTCGCTGCGCGCGTTAGCCCACCATCCTGGTGCCACCGTCATTTGCAGGGGTGAAATGCTCCCGTTCGGCCGTGCCTGCGGGTCGCCGGACAGCTGGTAGCTAAAGAAGCGGGAGACTTCGTCCACCCGCCCGGACGCCGCCATTTGGGTTCTTTTACCCTCTGCGCATGCGCAGAACGCTTTGCGCATGCGCAGAGGGTAAAAGAACCCAAATGGCGGCGTCCGGGTGGGTGGGCGAAGTCTCCA
>QLTV01002976.1:182736-193173 GCA_003457575.1 Thermophis baileyi | reverse complement strand
TGCCCACTGCCAGCAGTTCGATCCTGACCGGCTCAAGGTTGACTCAGCCTTCCATCCTTCCGAGGTGGGTAAAATGAGGACCCAGATTGTTGGGGGGCAAGAGGCTGACTCTGTAAAAACCACTTAGAGAGGGCTGTAAAAAGCACTGTGAAGTGGTATATAAGTCTAAGGGCTATTGCTATCTTTCTTCCTTCCTTCCTTCCTTCCTTCCTTCCTTCCTTCCTTCCTTCCCTGACTTCCTTCCTTTCCATCCATCCATCCATCCATCCATCCATCCATCGTGCACAGTGGTTAAGAATGCAGTATTGCGGGCTAACTCTGCCCACTGCCAGCAGTTCGATCCTCACCGGCTCAAGGTTGACTCAGCCTTCCATCCTTCCGAGGTGGGTAAAACGAGGACCCAGATTGTTGGGGGCAAGAGGCTGACTCTGTGAACCGCTTAGAGAGGGCTGTAAAGCACTGTGAAGCGGTATATAAGTCTAAGGGCTATTGCTATTAACAAATGTTTCGCTTGGCAACAAAAAGTTTGGGCTCAATTGTGATTGTAAGTCGAGGACTACCTGTGGATTATGAAAATTGGAATAGAGACACTTTGGGGATTTATTCAGAAGTCTGCGATTACCCCCAAAAAAGCCTTAAGGGCTCCCTAACTGGGCCTGCAAAGTCACGAAATCTAAACTCAGCTCCAAGATTAGCCTTTGGCCTGCAGGGAGTGCGGTGGGCAGCCGAACGCAGGCATCAGGCAAGCGAGTCAAGCTACAACTGGGAAGTAAACGATCCAATTAGTTCAAGGTCTCTGCAGAGCCCAGTGCTGATAGATTGGATTAGGCAATACCTAAGCAGAAAAAGGAAGAAGTGAGGGGAGAGTAAGCAAAAGGAAAAGAAAAAGAAAAGATTAATTAAAAGAGAAGCAAGGAAGGAGCCCTCCCCGCACAGAATGATACATGGCTTCCCCAAAGGGCTCTAACTGGGGCCCCCGTACACATTGGGGTCTCACCTCCATGGGATCCGTTTTTTTTATTTCAGGGCACAGTTTTAGCATTGCGGTGTGCTCCTCCCCTCCTCGCCCCCCCACCCCGCTTTTCCCAACGAATTATTTTTATTTTATATCTATGTCTATATATAGATATATAGCTGCTATGCGTTTCTCTTTCCTCTCTGAGCAATTACGCGGCAGTATATAAAGAGCAGGGGAGATGATGTTAATTAAACAGAAGATAATTTCTGTCAGCCCACAGAGTGGGGGGCCAAGGGGTGGGGGGGGAGGAGGAGGAGGAGAGGAGAGGGGGGAGGAACAGCAAGCTGGGCCTTGGCTCCTTGGAAAATTTCTCTGTTCAAAGCACAGGTATTGGTGTCAGCAAGAAAGGGGCTAATTTATTTAAATAATAATCGTAATAAACTTGACCAAAAAAAAACCGATTACTGCTGGGAGATGTAGAGCCAAGAATATGAGTGGAAGGCACAATGGGAAATCTGACTGAATTTGCAGCAAATGCCCCTCGTCCACAAAAAACGATGATGCAAAAGTGAAGGTGGACACACAACTGGGAGTGTGACATTTTAGGTCTGCAAATTCTTCCCGGATTAGGGTGGGCAAGGGGGGGGGCTGAATGAAAGCCTACAGAGGTGACTCTTAAGCCAAGGCTGGTTTTTTCTTAACTGATGAAAAACACCTAAGCTGACTTTTCTATTCCTGGTGTATCTGCAAAATGTCAGGATGGAAAATTCTGGCTTAAATGGTCACATGGGCGATAACAACATCTGCAGGTTTTAAAAAAAAAGAAGAGTGAGGATTCTGGAATCCTTAACTGGTCATCCTCGACTTACGACCACAATTGAGCCCACAATTTCTGTTACTTTGTCAAGTGAATTTTGCCCCATTTTACGCCCTTTCTTGCTCCAGTTGTTAAGTGAAGCACCGCCGTTGTTAAGTTAGTCACACGGCTGCGAAGGGAATCTGGCTTTCCCCATTGACTCTTGCTTGTCAGGAGGTCGCAAAAAGGGATCACGTGACACACACACACACCCCCGGGACACTGCAACTGTCGTAAATATGAGTCACTTGCCATCTGAATGTTGATCATGTGACATGGGGATCCCGCAACGGTCGTGTGAAAAACGGTCGTAAGTCGCTTCTTTCCGTGCCGTTGTAACTTTAAAATGGTCACTAAATGAACTGTTGTAAGTCGAGGACTAACTGTATTTCAGAGTTGTATGGCGGAATACGGTATTACAAAAATGGTCAGTTTATAAACAGATGACAAATATAGCTTCTTTGGATTATGATTCCACTTTCCTCTCTTTCTTTTTTTTTTAAAGCATAGCAATTAAAATATAAATTGGGCAAAAGATGATGGATGGATGACTCCATATTTTTTTAAATTGTTGTTTTGAGTTGTCTTCTTTTCACTCTCTACTTTTTTTTTTGTTCTGTTTTCTTTCTTTTTTTTTTAGGCAGGTGACTTGACTAGAAGTAAGACAGGAAAGAAAGAAAAAGACTTTTAATATAGGGTGACATGATTAATAGCTAGAGTAAGCGATAGAAATAAAGGGGATATTAATGTATACATTTTTATTTGATAAAATGAAAGTAACAATGAGAAATAGGTGGAATATTTGAAATAATGATCGATTGTAACCTAATATGGATGTGTATTGTTATTAGAAATACATAAGTTGACTGAATGTAATAATAATGTTTAATATGATTAGTTTTATTTGTATGAGAATGCATGGCGCCCAGGTGCCACACTGTTCACGCATTGATTTGACATTTTTATTAAAAAAAACCAAAACCTTAAAGGTCGCAAAAGGGGATCACGTGACCCCGGGACACTGCAACCGTCGTAAATATGAGTCAGTTGCCATCTGAATGTTGATCATGTGACATGGGGCTCCTGCAACGGTCGTAAGTGTGAAAAACGGTCGTAAGTCACTTCTTTCAGCGCCGTTGTAACTTTAAATGGTCACTAAATGAACTGTTGTAAGTCGAGGACTAACTGTATTTCAGAGTTGTATGGCGGAATATGGTATTACAAAAATGGTCAGTTTATAAACAGACGACAAATATACCTTCTTTGGATTAGGATTTATCCTGCCTCATCTCTAGCTGTATTCACACCAGAGGTGGGATTCAGCAGGTTCTGACCAGTTCTGGAGAACCGGTAGCGGAAATTTTGAGTAGTTCGGAGATCCGGTAAATACCACCTCTGACTGGCCCCACCCCCATCTATTCTCTGCCTCCCGAGTCCCAGCTGATCGGGAGGAAATGGGGATTTTGCAGTTTCCTTCCCCCAGGAGTGGGGAGGGAATGGGGATTTTGCAGTTTCCTTCCCCCAGGAGTGGGGTGGGAATGGGGATTTTGCAGTATCCTTCCCCCAGGAGTGGGGTGGGAATGGGGATTTTGCAGTATCCTTCCCCCAGGAGTGGGGTGGGAATGGGGATTTTGCAGTATCCTTCCCCCAGGAGTGGGGAGGGAATGGAGATTTTGCAATATCCTTCCCCCAGGAGTGGGGAGGGAATGGGGATTTTGCAGTAACCTTCCCCTGGAGTGGGGAGGGAATGGAGATTTTGCAGTATCCTTACAGCGCCCACCAAGCCACACCCACCAAGCCACCTCCACAGAACCGGTAGTAAAAAAAAATTGAATCCCACCACTGATTCACACACTGCAATCCGATGCGTTTTTTTCCAAACCAGCTACAACCTAGTGAGTTCATACTTCCTACAAAGCCATGAGCCACAGTCCACGAATCCTAACTGGGTTAACACAACACATTACGTTGTGACTTAGTGTTGTAGGTGTTATCTACCTACTGAATAAACCACTTTAGTAAGACAACAAGGCCACAAACCTCTTTTCCCCCAAAGCTGGCCATTGACAAAGCAACGGAATATTAAACAAGTGAAACGGAAGGAAGGGAGAAAGAATGGAGGACAATGATGTTATGGTTGGTTGGATCTGGTCGTGAGAATGAAGAGTATCAACTGTCAGCCTCAAAGCAAAGGGAGGTTTTGAGGACGGAAGAAAGTTTAGAAACGGCAGGTGAGCTTCCTAACTCTTTGGGTTCTTCCCACAAAAAAAATCCCTCTTCCCACCCAATTCATAACGTGCGTGCTGTGTTCAGATGTCAGAATAAACCAGATTTGTCTCGTTGTGTTGTGTCACTGTGCGTGGACATCAAAATGCACTCAAGGGTGCTGGTGAGACTGTCCTGGGATCCTTTGCAATTGGCAGGAATTTCACAAATGGAATATTGATAAAAAATAATCTTCCATGGTATGGAAATAAAATGTACTGAGGTCAAGCTAGACTAGCCCAATATATGTTTTTTCAAGTCAGAGTGCATCTGATATAGAGCAGGGAGTTGGTGAATCCTATTTGTGGGATTTGATGAATCTTTTTTTCCCAAAAAGGGGACGCGGTGGCTCAGTGGCTAAGACGCTGAGCTTGTCGATCAGAAAGGTCGGCAGTTCGGCGGTTCGAATCCCTAGCGCCACGTAATGGGGTGAGCTCCCGTTACTTGCCCCAGCTTCTGCCAACCTAGCAGTTCGAAAGCACGTAAAAAATGCAAGTAGCAAAATAGGGACCACCTTTGGTGGGAAGGTAAGAGCATCCCGTGCGCCTTTGGCGTTTAGTCATACCGGCCACATGACCACCGAGACTTCTTCGGACAGCCCTGGCTCTTCGGCTTTGAAACGGAGATGAGCACTGCCCCCTAGAGTCGGGAACGACTAGCACATATGTGCAAGGAAAACCTTTACCTTTCCCAAAACGTCTGAGAGTTTGAGCCAGTGAGTTTGGGAATGAGGAGGCTGGCTTTATTATTTCATATTCAGCTCCTCTTTCATCACCACCTTGAAAATCTTGGCTAACAAATCCTCAATGAAAACATTTGCTCCACACTTCAAATGCAAAATCTTGGGAACAAGCTAGTCTGGGAAGGGAAGCTGGAAAAATGTCTGGACGACACCTCCCCTAGCGAACCACAGGAGGGAAGGCAGCTCAGTCAAAACACGGGGGCCACTCAGAGAGCATGTAGCTGCGCTGCTGAGCATCTTTTCGTGGTGCATTTGGCAGAGGTTCCTCCAAAGAGACCCCGCTCAGGGGAAGAAGGATGTCCCCTGGAAGGAAGGTGGGGAAAGCAAAGGACTTCTAGGTAAGGCTTATACTGCACACGCTACTCACCAGGGCCTCGCGCGATGCTCCATTCTCGGTTCCGGAAGAACTGATCTGTGCAAAGAAAGACCAAGGTTAGACTGCCACCCAATGGTCATCTCTAAGCATACAGTCGCACACCACAGAGGTGGGAGAAAGGCTTATAAACTGCCAGGAGTGCAAACCTATTACAGTATTTTTTTTTTAAAAAAAAGTTCCAATTACAAGGGTACAGTAATGGAAAGGCTGCAATCATTGAGGACTAGCACTGCTAGAAGCAGCAGCCTGGCCTGGTAGCGGTGGCTCTTTATTTCAAGCATACGAACAACAGCACAAACCTAATCCTGCTTCATTGCTGAATTAGGACCAATGGAGAGAATGAGATGATGGACTCGATTTTACACCTGCATTCGAGGGTGCTTGGTGGATATGAACTTAGTTTAATGTTTTTATTATGGTTATTATGGTTTTTTTAACGGTTTTTTATATTGTTGTGAGCCGCCCAGAGTCCCTTGGGAGTTGGGCGGCATACAAATTTAATAAATAATAATAATAATAATGCAGTTTGTATAGCTCAGGCCGCTGTTGCAAACCAGCCCGACTTCCATCTGCGGCTCGGCACAAGGGAGAGTAGAAAGTTGGTACCAAAGTAAGACTAAATAAAACTACTCTGGAGTTGAGGGGTCCTTGGTGCTCTCCGAGCTTGGTGGTTTTTCTTCCAGACGTTTCATTACCCAACTAGGTAACATCATCAGTGCTAGAAGGGAGTGGGGTTTGTGGAATGGAGGAGAAGGGGCGGAGGGGGGAGGAGGACTGTGGGGTCCTTGGTGCTCTCTGAGCTTGGTGGTTTTTCTTGCAGACGTTTCATTACCCAACTAGGAAACATCATCAGTGCTAGGAGGAGGAGGAATGTTGGGGTCCTTGGTGGTTTTCTTGAAGACGTTTCATTACCCAACTAGGTGACATCATCAGTGCTAGAAGGGAGTGGGGTTTGTGGAATGGAGAAGGGGCGGAGGGGAGAAGAGGACTGTGGGGTCCTTGGTGCTCTCTGAGCTTGGTGGTTTTTCTTGCAGACGTTTCATTACCCAACTAGGTAACATCATCAGTGCTAGTAAGGAGTGCAGTTTGCTGTCAGTTTATATTCTTTGGCAGTTTCTTGATTGGGGTATTGCTTATTCGACTGCTGGTCTGATGTTACATTCTCAACAATAAAGAAACTGCCAAAGAGCCAACAGTAAACAGCCAACCTAAGACCACCCCCACCAAGACACCAAAATTTATTTATTTATTTATTTTATAAAATTTATATGCCGCCCAACTCCCGAAGGACTCTGACCGCAAAATATAATATGGGGTTTGCGGTCAGTTTATAAAATATAAACTGACCGCAAACTGAACTCCTTACTAGCGCTGATGATGTTACCTAGTTGGGTAATGAAACGTCTGCAAGGAAACAAGCCAGCTCAGAGAGCACCAAGGACCCCCTCGTCTTCCTCCTCCTCCCTGCAAACCCCACTCCCTTCTAAGCATTGATGATGTTACCTAGTTGGGTAATGAAACGTCTGCAAGGAAACAAGCCAGCTCAGAGAGCACCAAGGACCCCCTCATGTCAACCCCCGAGCTACAAATATTCTCCTTTATTAGTACTCTGGAGTTGTAAAGAAAAACTGAAAAGCCGCTTAGGGAAAGAAAATCGTTAAGCGCAAAGGGGAAGAGGAAGAAGGAAAATGGGCAGGTGGAAAGGAAGCCAGTAACTCAGGAGCAAAGCATTTCCCTTCCTCCTCGGAGAGAGTCACAAGTTCAACCTCTATTTTAAAAAAAACCAGACAGCAGGAAATCGGAAAAGCTTAGCCGGGTTTACATTTATTGGCAAATCCATAAATAAGCTACATCCTCCTTTCCTGGGCTTATGAAGCTGATCCCAGGATGAACATATATGAATTAAGGAGGGACCGGCTACTCTATGTTCCACCCAGGCATGCTCCGAATTTCTTTTTCTCTTTTGATTACTGCCCAGCTGTAAGACACAGTTTAGGAAGAAGAGTCGAAGTAAAACTCCTATCCAAATCACCAGAAGAAAACGAATCAACGTCAAGAGATGAACCAGACACAACTCGGAGGGCAAAGAAGCAGTTGGCTACAGAGGACACTAAAAGGGTATCCACACCCAGTTCTGGCTTTTGCTTTTGCTTTTGCTTTTGCCACTCAACAGCCTGCCTTCTACAGAAACAAATACTGGCAACATTTTGTGGTGGTATTATTACTGCCATCTGTAGAAAACTCGAAGTTGCATTTGTTTTGGCTTCCAAACAGAAGCAATTTACTGCCCCAAAGCCAGAGGGAATTTTTTTGTTTTGTTTTGTTTTGTTAAAAGGTAACAAAAAAAATGTTAAGTTTGCCTTTTTCTTATTTAAAAGAAAAAAAAAAAAGCAGAAGTATGCATACATCAATGGAAAAGACAAGAGTCTGGTTCCAACCTCTGGATGGACCTCCGCTCCATCTCATTAAAAAGTCCAGGCCAGACAGGAGACCAGTGAATACGATGCAGAGAATTAAATGGAAGAGAGTTAATTAATGTTTGACTCTTTCTCCCTTATAATGCAGGGAGAAATTAGATTTTTCACCGGTGTCCTTTTGCTATTTTGCAGTTCCAGGAATTCCTCACACAAATATAAAAGGCAATCGGGAACAACACTTGGGGCCAAGGAAGGAGAGAAAGAAAAAAAATAAAAAGAAATGGTGTGTTAAAAAAAGGCCTCAGCTTGGATTATTAAGGTTTCAGATGTGGTACAAGGAATAAAGAGAAATATGCAAACCTGCCATAGCTCCTTTTCAAGAACCCAGTTAAGAATACGCTTCCCGCTCTGCTCACCTCCAATCATTTTCAAATAATTCCAAATACTGAAAGAAGATGCAACTCAACCACAGAGTTTATAGTTCTAATTCCTAGATGGGTGATCAAGGAAAATGCAGATATTTTGCATTTTCTGGGTTTTTAGGGGGGGGGGGAGTGCTGCTGCTCTACTCCCCAATTCTTTGGGCTAAATTCCCTCCACTGAGTTGGCTTTATAACTGGCTCTTCCTTTATCATTATTTTATCGATTATCCTGTGGCAGTCCTAAGGGGTAACTTCACACCCTTAGGGGATCTGGCAGTCTTCTTCCAGAAGAAATATATGTTGCGTTTATATATAGTAAAATGAGCCCATTCCCCTGTAAATGTTGATGTTAATATGTCAGGCAGGTAGGAATACTGGAATTCTATTGATATAGGCTAAAATAACAGTGGTTCCCCTCAGGGGTGGGTTCTGGATCCTTTTGCTGCCGGTTCGCTCAGGGTTGCGCCGTGTGCGCGCCCGCAATCAAAAAATAGCTTCTGCGCATGCGCAGAAGCAAAATCCAAGATGGCGGCGCCCACGGAGACACCAACAGAACCGGCTCCGTGACGTCATCGCCGAGTTACTAACAGTTCTAAAGAACCGGATAGAACCGGTAGGAACCCACCTCTGGTTCCCCAACCTTTTTTTGGCCTAGATCAGTGGTTCCCAACCTTTTATTGGCCATGCCCCACCTGAGCATCTCTAAAATCCTGATGCCCCCCCCCTCCCCGTGACATGTAATTCTTACTATTCAAAAAGTGAACTCCTACTCACGCGGAGGAAGCCTAAAAGGCTGTTTAACTTGGTTTAAACAAGGTTCCAATTGCCCCCATTAAAAATCAAATTGCCCCCACGTTGGGAGCCACTGCCAGAGAGAGTCAAGATGGAGTTCCTCTTGAGTTTCTTTATCACACTTTCCTGTTTCCTCCAGCTAAGCTCATCTTTTACTGACTCCCACCGTCTTTTTTCTTCAGTGGCTCTCTTTGTATTCGAGCTTACATTGCCAAAAGAGAACCATCTACTCACAAGCCCCCTTTCTTCCAAAAAGCTCAATGAAAACAAGATTGCCAACTCTGGAAAGGTGGGGGGGGGGAAAATAGAAAGCTGTGGGGAAGATGGGTAACTGAACGCATTTAAAAAAACAACAACAGTGCAACTGATAGACTAACAGCTCTGCACCGCCACATACGACGGCAAATCCAATTAATACGTTAGTATTTGTATAGGTTAAGAAATGTTTGACCTCCAGAGTCTGCAGGTGAAAATAGATGAAAGGGCAATTTCAATAGACTCCGATGAAGGTTTGTCTACTGATTAATATTCAAACAGGTATCTGCCTTTATGCGGCATTCAAGAAGTTTGTGAATTAAGAAAGAACGGGGAAAGAATGGGAGGAGGGTATTATAGTGTAGTGTGGTGCTTAAAAGAAACTCTTGGCAGCAATATATCCAGGTTTTTCTATAGTGAGGTTCAGAAAGTGTGGCCTACTAACGTTCTTGGTGGCCCCAGAGACCCCCCCCCCTAAATGGGTGTGACCCATTTTTGTGTGTGGTTTTTTTTTATAATTTGGGGAGGTTTAATGGGGCAAAATTGGTGCTTTATAAACTTGTAGGTGCTTAAAGAGCCTTTTTTTTTTTTTTGGTACCCCTTTTAAACTTCCTGGGGCCTCTTGTGAATGGGTTGCTGCCCCACTGACTTTCAGAAAGTGGCTCTCAAACGTCTCTCATTCAGTCTGGTGTGTCCCCTTGGATAACAGCGATTGTGCAGCCCTGTGTTAAGAGAGTGGAAGAGCACATAGAAAAAAGTAGCCCCCCCCCCCCAATTTCTTTTTATCACAAGCATTTTTCATTCCTGTAATGTTGTGATAAAAGAAAGATGGCCCAATGATTACAAATCGGCCTCTTTCTTGCTTTTCAGCTTGTGTATTGAGCCGGAACTTCTCAGCTGCCCTCATCTATTATCTTCTCAGAAACCACAATTGCTCGTCTTTTTTTTTTTCCTTTTAAAGACTTTATTGAATTTTACATAAATGTAGAGATTTTTTTTTTTAAAAAAAAACCTTCCAGACTCCTCAGAGACATAAGCCTAAATGATTCATCCAATTAGAACTTCATTTGGCTATTATAGAAGATATTGAGCCATATAAATCAGTTCAGGTTAAGATGAAGGAGTAAGAAAAAGACAAATGTTTATGGACGTGTCTAAAGAAATGGATTAAGAACAGAGTGTGTATGTATATATATATATATATATATATATATTTTATATGACATCCCCTGATAATAAGACCAATAGGGCTTTTGAGTGCATGGCAATAAGGCCAAGCGCTTATTTAAGGGTTCAAAAAATATAAGACAGGGTCTTATTTTCGGGGAAACAAGGTATCTGTTAAATTATTAGC
>QLTV01002976.1:137827-177166 GCA_003457575.1 Thermophis baileyi | reverse complement strand
GGGGGGGGCTGACCAGCTGGGCTCCGGGCGAAGAATAAAGGACAGCCTCAACCCGGGGGGGGGGGGGGGGAGGGCCCTTTCCAAAGCAGCAGCAGAGCACAAACAGCCCAAAATATTAAAAAGCCGCCAAAAATTCACGGAAAAAAATGGTGGCGCCCACGGACCAGCACTGACCAAGGCGGGTCCACGACGCCATCATGACATCACCAGCGACTCGCTACCGGTTCGGGCGACCCAGTACGAACCGGGAGGAACCCACCCTTGGCCGGCGGGTGTCGCACATTGGCAGTTGTGACGCATATTTTGAGCGACGGAGCCGCAGCAGAGGGATGAAAGAACCACATGCGGCTCCAGAGCCACGGGTTGCTGACCCCTGGTCTAGAGGATTTAGCAGGGGTGAAATGCTCCCGGTTCGGGCGTGCCTGCCGGTGGTCGGAGAGCCAGTAGCGGCGGCAGCGCGAGGCTTCGCCCACCCACCCGGTTGCTGCCATTTGGGTTCTTTTACCCTCTGCATGCGCAAAGCGTTTTGCGCATGCGCAGAGGGTAAAAGAACCCAAATGGCGGCATCCAGGCGGGTGGGCAAAGCCGTCACTACCGGCTCTCCGACCACCGGCAGGCACGCCCAAACCGGGAGCATTTCACCCCTGGGATTTAGAGATCTTCTAGAAACAAAAGAAATTCTAGGGTAAACTAGATAAATACAGGTAGTCCTCGACTTACAACAGTTCATTTAGTGACCATTGGAAGTTGCCACAGCACTTGAAAAAGGGACTTATGGCCGTTGTTCACGCTTACGACCGTTGTAGCATCCTCGTGGTCACGTGATTTACATTTGGACGCTTGACGACTGACTCGTATTTATGACGGCCGCAGTGTCCCGGATTCAGGTGATCCCCTTTTGCGACCGTCTGACGAGCGAAGTAAACGGGGAAGCAAGATACACGTAACAAACCGTGTTATTAATTTAAGAACTGCAGTGATTCATTTCACAACTGTGGCACGAAAGGTCGTAAAATGAGGCAAAACTCGCTTAACAAATGTCTCACTCAGCAACGTAAATTTTGGGCTCAATTGTGGTCGTAAGTTGAGGACTGCTTGTATATACAAACCTGCAACTGAATTATGTACACAAGTCTATGTGCAGCCTTGGCAATTTTAAGACTTGGGGACTTCAACTCCCAGAATTCCCCAGCCAGCATTGGGGAAGTCTGGGAGTTGAAGTCCCAAAGTCTTAAAATTGCCAAGCTTGGACAATCCTGATTTAGACATTTGTTATATTTACTTGATTTGTAGCCCAGATTCTAAGCAGCCAACAGAATTAAAGCAAAAAGTGAAGAATATGAATTAAAAAAAAAAAGAACACTAAAGTTAAGGTTAAATCAGACATTGTCAGGATGTAGGCAACAAGATATTAGAATTTTTTTTAAAGCAATGAACTGGGAGTTTGATGAAAAACATGTTTTGTTCTGGATAGGAGGCGATGAAAGGGCTCATCCAGCATTGCACAGAAACACAATTGCTGCATGAGATCGCAAAACCACATCTAATGATTTCTACCGCATCCTGACGACGTGTTTCTTAACTCGCCCCCAGTTTCTTAGAGTAGAAGGCCTTTTGCAATTTCATCCTTCTTAAGATAATGTGCATATGGAGTTAATAAAACGCTAAAAATATTAAGAAGTGCTCTGCCTGTCTTAAAATATGGAGTGCATTTAAAATAGTTAAAATTTTGAACATTTTGGAATCAATAAAACCACGCTCACAAACTCAGAATGTACCTATTGATGTTTTGGCGGGGACTGGGAAGATGTCTAAGCAGTACAAACAGCAAACCCTTTTCCTTCCAACAAAACTGAAGTTTGAGCAAGGGATGAAAACTACGTCCCCCATCATGCCACAGGATATTGGGAGGGCGCCTTTGAGACTGAACTACATTTCCCAGAGTGCCTCAGCAGGGTATACCGGGCTCTCTGATTGGTTTCCTGCAGAGAACTCTCTTGCTCTATTGTAGAATTCAAACCCAAGGGAAGCGAAGCCAAATTGTTTTCCTAAAAAAAACAACTTTACAATATTAAAAAAAAAAAAAAAAAAAAAAAAAAAAAAAAAAAAAAAAAAAAAAAAAAAAAAGCGATGGCAGAAGGAGGTTCAGGGCTACCCCGGTTGAAGCAATGCCTGATCAGGCGGACGGGCCAACAGGAACAGCATGGGGTGGCCGCTTCCAACCTCCAGGAACTGAAGACGAAAGGTAAGACTTTCTGCTTTGGGGACAGCAGGCACATTTTGCCCCGTAGGCAGAAGGGCCACAGGTGAAATGGCCCACTGTACTACTACTGCTCTATGCCGGTGGGATACAGATGTTCTCTTTCCATGGAAGTATTCGCTGCTGGAGAGAAAGAGAAAGAGAAGGACCAGGGGAGACATGAGAACAGCGTTCCAACATTTATTTATTTTATTTTTATTTTATTTATTTTGTCAAGCATGTGTAAGATAACAGATAGAGGTATAAACATGATTATGAATACAGGATAAGGATACAAATAAATGGGGACAGTAGGACAGGGACGGTAGGAACGTTGGTGCGCTTATGCATGCCCCTTACAGACCTCTTAGGAATGGGGTGAGGTCAACAGTAGACAGTCTAAGGTTAAAGTTATGGGGGTTTGGGGGTGAAGCCACAGAGTCAGGTAGTGCATTCCAGGCTTTGACCACTCTGTTGCTGAAGTTGTATTTTCTGCAATCGAGTTTGAAGTGGTTTACTTTAAGTTTGTATCTATTGTGTGCTCGTGTATTATTGCGGTTGAAGCTGAAGTAGTCATTAACAGCAACCGGTAAATACCACCTCTCACTGGCCCTGCCCCCATCTATTCTCGGCCTCCCGAGTCCCAGCTGATCGGGAGCAAATGGGGATTTTGCAGTAACCTTCCCCTGGAGTGGGGAGGGAATGGAGATTTTACAGTATCCTTCCCCTACCACGCCCACTAAGCCACGCCCAGAGAACCGGTAGTAAAAAAAAATTGGATTTCACCACTGGGTCAGACCGAAGGCGGCGTAGTTCTAAGTTGTCTAAACTTAGAATATTAAATATTAAATATTAAAAATATTAAATATTTATAAATATGTAATATTAAATTATAAATTATAAATAAAAGTTTTATAAATATGTTTATAAAATATTTATAAAATATTTATAAAAAATAATAAATATTTATAAAAATATTAAATATTAAAAATATTAAAATATTTGAGGGGCTGCCACAGAGAGGAGGGGGTCAAGCTATTTTCCAAGGCACCTGGAAGGCCAGACAAGGAATAATGAATGGAAACTGATCAAGGAAAGATTCAACCTGGAAATAAGGAGAAATTTTCTGACAGTGAGAACAATCAACCGATGGAACAGAAGTTGCCTTCGGAAGTTGTGGGAGCTTCGTCACTGGAAGCTTTCAAGAAAAGACAGGACAGCCACTTGTCAGAAATGGTGTAGGGTCTCCTGCTTGGGCGGGGGGTTGGACTAGATGACCTACAAGGTCCCTTCCAACTCTGTTAATCTGAAAGGCTAAATCTGAACCTATGGGGCCCTTTCTTTAGGGCTGATACAAAGGGCAGGAAATAAAATTAACACAAGAAACATTCTCGGCTGATGCAGAAAAATTGTTCCGTCTTGTCTTCTTTTTCCACAGCCTGCAAACTGCTAGCAATTGACTGGGCCTCACAGCCTGTCACTTTGGTACTGGCTGAAGATGGCACCATAATAGATGACAACGATTACTTTTTGTGTTTGCCCCAAAACACCAAATTTGGGGTGGTAGCCAAGAATGAGAAATGGACCAGCACAGGTATGAAATTAATGCTTTAGATCAGCGGTTCTCAACCTGTGGGTCGCGACCCCTTTGGGGGTCGAACGACTCTTTCACAGGGGTCGCCGCGCGCTCTAGCCCGCCATCTTGGTGCCACCGTCACTGCAGGGGTGAAATGCTCCCAGTTCGGCCGTGCCTGCGCGTCGCGGGACAGCCGATAGCAACGGAAGCGGGAGACTTCTCCCACCCGCCCGGACGCCGCCATTTGGGTTCTTTTACCCTCTGCGCATGCACAGAATGCTTTGCGCATGCGCAGAGGGTAAAAGAACCCAAATGGCGGCGTCCGGGCGGGTGGGCAAAGTCTCCCGCTTCCGTCGCTACCAGCTGTCCGGCGACCCGCAGGCACGCCTGAACCGGGAGCATTTCACCCCTGGTGCCACGCCCCCTTTGTCACCTCATCGCACGTGGGGAGGGGGTCGCAGCGGCGGGGGGGGGTCGCAGCATTAGAAAGGTTGAGAACCACTGCTTTAGATAGAAGCTCAGATCCAAAGAAGTGCAAACAAGGTTTGTCCCAGGACAAATAATTTTGATCGATATTCAGGGGATGAATTTAAGGATTAGTTGGCCCTCTGAATGTCTTATTATTACACTTAGAGAAGTTTATAGATGTTTGTTTGGGTGGTGGGAAGAGAAATTTTAAAAGGCATATGTTTTTATTAAAAGGCATAAGCAATCATGAAAGCTTATGCCATTTAATAAACCCTGTTTAGTGAAACGGTGCCGTCGGACTCTTTCTGACGGGTGATACCCAGTGTGTGAAATTACACACCTCTCTTAATTTTAAATGTCTAGTGCAGGGGTCAGCAACCTGCGGCTCTGGAGCCACATGTGGCTCTTTCATCCCTCTGCTGCGGCTCCCTGTCGCTCAAAATATGCGTCACAACTGCCAATGTGCGACACCCACCGACGCACAGTTTATTAAGCTTTTCGAGCCCCGGTAGGCCAACCATGGATAAATCCAAGAAAAGAAAAGTTTCAGAAGAAAACAATATTTAATTCAACTATATATGCTAGTTTTGTGGCCGCTCAAGAAATAGTCAGGCACGGGAAGATTTTTGTGGCTCCCGGTGTTTTCTTTTCTGTGGGAAACGGGTCCAAATGGCTCTTTTGAGTGTTTAAGGTTGCCAGCCCTTGGTCTAGTGGATTCACAATTCTATCCCTTTCAGGTGAGGGCACAACTTGGCTACAGGAAGAGATCACAAACACAGATGAAATGGACAGCAGTGGAGAAAAATGGAAAGTGTTGGCCAGGCAGTTGAAGAACAACCTGTCTACCATCATACTGATGTCCGAAGAAGACCTTCAGGTATTTATCTACAATAAATATCTCTTGTTCCAGCCTAACTCTAACCCTTGTCACCTTTGTTTTATATTGTTGTTGTTGTTAGTCGTGTCCGACCCATCGCGACGCCATGGATAACGTTCCTCCAGGCCTTCCTGTCCTCTACCATCCTCTGGAGTCCATTTAAGCTCACGCCGACTGCTTCAGTGACTCCATCCAGCCTCCTCGTTCTCTGCCGTCCCCTTCTTCTTTTGCCCTCGATTGTTCCCAGCATTTGGCTCTTCTCCAGTGAGTCCTTCCTTCTCATTAGCTGGCCAAAGTATTTGAGTTTCGTCTTCAGGATCTGGCCTTCTAAAGAGCAGTCAGGGTTCATCTCCTCTAGGACTGACCGGTTGGATCGCCTTGCAGTCCAAGGGACTCGCAGGAGTCTTCTCCAGCACCATCGTTCAAAGGCCTCCATTCTTTGGCGCTCAGCCTTCCTTATGGTCCCAACTTTCACAGCCATACTTTGCAACTGGGAAAACCACAGCCTTTATATATTGATTGAATGAATAGATTTATACAGCCGCCCGTTTTTTGGAATCTTCCATCAGCAAAGCTGGCATTCCTTCTAATGGCCACATTTAATGAGGGCTTCGAGCTAAGTGGGGGAGGCCTGAGCGTCTCTCACCTTGGCTACCAAGGGCTGAGTCCTGTTTTCTTCCAGGCACTCATTGAGGTACCGTGTTCAGATCTGGCTCAGGAACTTTCAGAGAATCTGCTCCAAACCCAAAAGTTACAAGAGACCCTTCAGGAAACCCTGGATAGGCGGGAAGAGGAGCGACGATCCTGTCAGCTTCTGGAACTTTACCTGCAGGCAATAAAAAAGGAGGAGCAGGCTACATCCACAGCACAAGGTAATAAAGATCATTTGGAGAAGTACTGCCCAGTAACCAAGGAAGGATGGCGCAGACATGTCCATACTAATGTACCTCTCAGGTCTATACCTCAGCTGTACAAGTAGTCCTCGACTTACAATAGTTCAGTTAGTGACCGTTCAAAATTACAACAGCACTGGAAAAAGTGATGTATGACCGTTTTTCACTATGGTTGCAGACCATCCCTGTGGTCATGTGATCAAAATTTGGGCACTTGGCAACTGACTCGTATTTATGACGGTTGCAGTGTCCCGGGGTCACATGATCCCCTTTTGCGACCACCTGACAAGTCAACGGGGAAGCCAGATTCACTTAACAACTGTGTGACTAACTTAAGAACTGCAGCGATTCACTTAACGGTGGCAAGAAAGGTCGTGAAATGGGGCAAAACTCACTTAACCAGTGTCTCCCTTAGCAACAGAAATGTTGGGCTCAATTATGGTCGTAAGTCGAGGACTGCCTATCTACCCTTCTCCTTCAAATACCAACCACAGAATTTTCATATATATATATACATATATATATATACATATACATATACATATACATATACATTCCTGTCAAATCATTAAAATGATTTTGTTACACATACTCTCCCAGTTGGTTTTCTGTTTAATAAAAGAAACTGTATTTGTTGTCTTTCCATGAAATAAATTACAATAAAAGCACCTCATTAAACAACAGCCCCATTTTTTAAAAATTTCAGTTAATCCCAAAGGCATGCAAACAATTTTACTTATAAATTGCTTTTCCTTCCAAGTGGAGCCTGCCACCATTTAAATTTTGTATCACATTTTCAAGCATTCAAAGTATTTCATATCCCTGTATATATATATATATATATATAAATAATTTTACTTGGTGCCAGCACAATGCTAGATGCGGTATTAGTTCCTTGATATTATTTTAATGTATGGAACCTTTTCAAGCAAGCCATGATGAAAGCACGGTTGGTAAAAACTGGATTTCTCTGTGAGCCAAAGACAAAGGAGGCTTTAAATGGAACAAGCCATTCTGTGCAGGTTCGAGCATGTTTCAAATTAGTGTTGCACTTGAGCAGGGCCAGTGTTTATACCTTACAAACATCATTACCTTGGGAGAGGCTCTAAAGTGATTAATAATTCCCACCCACGAGGCTAGCTAAAATGGGCCCAAATCTCTCACCAATGTGTTGGAAATGCAAAATAACACCAGGGACTTACTACCACATGTGGTGGGAATGTCCGAAAGCCCGTGATTTTTGGAATATGACAAAACAATGGTTGGAAGAAATATTAATGTTAAAGATAGAGTTAAAACCCGAACTTTTCATATTGGGTATAATTATAGATAAATATGATAAGTATAACAATTTACTTAATGTTGCATATTTTGACTGCTGCTAGATTGGCTTTTGCACAAAAATGGAAGAACAAAGAAACCTCCTCAGAGGAAGAGATATTACATAAAATACTGTCTTGTGCTGAAATGGACAGGCTTACGATGGAATTGAAAGATAAGAATGAATCGGAATACTTTGAAATCTGGGATAAATTGTATCATTGGTGGGGATCGAGGAGGATTGTTGGGATTATGGATCAGTGACAAGTTGGAAATGTATATATTCTTATGTTAGCAAATAGGAAAAAATGGACTTGGTATTGTATGTAAAGTTTGTATATATTTATAGAGATAAAGAATTGTATTTGCGAGAAGGAATAACTTGACGGAAATGTTTAAACTGGAATGTTACGTCATGTCCAATGTGTTTTTTTTTAAATTGTATTATAAATAAAAAACTTTAAAAAAATAAATAAATAAAGTGATTAATAATTGCTGGTTTGCCAGCTATAGCTGGACAGTGACCATTTCTCATTCTGAGCCAAAGTGCTGTGGACAAACGGCACACATGTTTTATTTATTTCTTTATCTGATTTGTTTTGGTTGTTTACCGAGGCTTTTTTTTTTTTTTTAAACACACTACTGGTGGCAATAGTGACAGAAAAGCCGAAAGGTTTGCAAGGGAGCCTTGCTTCAAAAGTCTCCTTTAAGAGACACAGGCTCTTCTCTTTGTCTCTAGCATCAGAAGCAGAGGAAAAATCCAGGGGAGGAACCGATACTGTGGACATGGGGAGCAGCGGATCAAGTTCAGTTAAAAGGACTCGTTTGAACATCTCCGTCGTTTCTGTGCTGAAAGAAAAGCCTGCCCCAGAACTCAGCCTGGCCAGTCAAGATTTAGAGGTGGGTAAATGCAGACTGATTTTTCCTTACCAGAATTTGAGCTAGAAAAAGAGCGTTTCTAAATCTCTTTGTTTTCTGTCGCAGCTGGTTTGCAAAGCAGATTCAAAAGATCTTTCTCAGGCCCTACGCTGGGACAAATACAAGACCGAAGCCTTAAAGGAGGCGTGTGGGCAGGAGCTTTCAAGGCGACGGCAACAATTTCACTCTCTAGATTCACTGAGGAGCATCTCCAAAGGCAAGAAAAAACTGCCAGAGCCTGAGGAACGGTCAAGTTCTAAACGCAGGAAGTAAAAAACCCTGGAAGTCAGGAATTTTTGATGGATTAATCACCTGTTTGGTTTTCCTGAATGGTAATGTCTCTTTTCCAACCAACCAACTGAGATATAAAAGCAAAAGACATTTCACGACTCTGTCATTTCTCACTTCACCAAACTATTTATTTACAGGAGGTGCTAGTTCAAGACAAAAGTATTTTCTTTTTTAACCTTTGAAGATTTATGGTGTATATTGAAATACAAAGCCAGTAATGGTGTTTTGAATAAGGCCTTCTTTGATGTTTAAAGGTAGGACTGTGAAGTTGCCAAGATGCAGAATTTTACCAAAGGACCTCTCCTGCTTTTAAATTATTGTTAATTTTATAGGGATTATATACATTAAAAAGTATCTGGAGCATGTGGCTTTGAATATGAACAGCTGATAATGGATGTAGGACCATGGGACAGACTCTATTATGTTAATGATTATATTTTGGGGAGGGGGGAAACAATTTAAGAAGTAAAAGCTTTGTATTATTGGCTACCATTTTGACTGCTGATTGAGCAATTAAACTTCAATATTACATAGGCTTGGCTTGAGATACATATTCAAGTAGGACAGCCCCCCCACACACAGTAATTTGTAAAAGTAGCAGTAATTTGTAAAATAAAACTTGACAAACAGTCGTGTTTCTACACATGCGCACACACACGCGCACACAGACACATACAATCATCCAAGGTTAAGTCCAAATATACTTGTCTCTAACTGAATCAGGTTGTATCCACTGAAGCACTAAATAAGGAATATACATCTAAAACCACATGAGATACTTCACTCTCAATTGAAGGCAGCACAAAGGTTAGGTACATGTAGTAATATTTTATTTCAGCATGGAACAATTGTATTGGGAAACAACTCGGCACTGGCAAAAAACAACAACAGGAAAGACGAGCTGGCGCACAGCATTCTTAGCTTGCCTCTTTCTGGAACTCTTAAAGGTGTCTTACAATCTTGTGTGTTTGTGTTTTGTTTCTCTTCCATTCAGAGGATGGCCATGCTGTACATATCAAGGGCACAAAAAAACCTCAATCATGACAATGGACATACTGGGGGTTTTCTCCCCCCCCCCCACACACACAGTTTTCTCGCAACAGCATTTTAGATGTTGAATCGGCATAAATGTCCAACTGTGGCTTCTGCTTTTGTTCCCTTGCCAACCCCTCTAAGTGGCACGCAACGATTCTGTCAATACAAGCATGGAAATTGTGCTTTTAGTGACATTTACAAAAAAATGCAGTCAAGAAGGGTTTGAAAGTGGCGCTTTCTCAGTTCTAGCAAGCCTTTTTGAGGCTTTGTACGTTTTAAGTTTAGAGCTTGGCTCCTGGCGTTTTCAATATGTTTGCTAAAAATATAGTCAAAATTGTGAATACAGTGTAGCTTTGCAGAAGCCCCACAAAAAGAGCCTAAGCATAAAATATTCTTTTTTCTGTTTTGTTTTTTTTTTTAAAGAAATCACATTCTCAACTCTTGGGATAAGAATGTGCCTGAAATGTGATAGTCTTAAGCCTGCATAAAACCCTGGAGCCTGCGATGACCAGAATAAAATTGTCTTTGAGCCACTGAAGCAGAAGGAAAAAAGGAGTGCCAGCTTGCTGACAGAGTTCTGAATTCTTTTTGTATACATTCTTCCTCAATCTTAACAGTATTTGGTTATTCTGTTATTTCTGTCTATACTGTCTATTTGGGCTGCTAGTACCACTTAAAATAAAATTATGTGTTTCACAGAAGTCCTTAGAAGAAGGAATAGTTTCGATTTTTCCCTTTGGGAAACGGCTTCGATAGGAATTTTACAGACATGGGATCTATACATTTTTTCTTGTTAAAATAAGCAGAAGCTTGAAGACGCTTACAAGCATGTTTTGCTGATGGATATTGTCAAACAAAAGAGCAAATGGGAAACGTTTCCCTTCGTATATTCTATGTACAACCAAAGTACATTTAAAACATGAACAAAGTTGTGTTTTGCCACACAAGAGATGGGAGGGGGGCACCATTAAAAGCTGGCAGGAGCACCTGCGTGGGGGTCAGGAGGTCCAACAACAATATAAACGAAACTTTCGGTAGGCACACTTCTAATACCAGTAGAATGGAAAGTGAATTACAGAAGAGGGTTTACTCCCAAAAGTCACCAATCAGATCCACTCTTGAGTCCATCCGTGCAGGAAACAATTGGTTAGCAAGAGGAGAAGGTTTTCCAGAAGAAGTTTTTACAGGGTGCCTTTTCCCGAGTTGGGGGCTGAGGAGCAGGTGCTCTCTGTTCCCACGGTCTGGCTCTAATTTTCTCCTGCCTTGACAGATGGGACGTATTCATGTGCGATGCCCGTTCAGTCAGCCCCGAGAGGAGAACCAGTAACTCCTCCTTTGCTAGGTCTGCTGGTGCCTGAAAATACTTGCAAACGAAGCAAAAGCGAATTAAACATTGTTGTGGAAAGAAGTGAGGAAAAAGCGAGGCTTTAAAATTTAAAGGCTGGGAGATTTAAGCTGCCTTGCCTTGAGACTTGGCAAGTAAATCCTGCTCAGTTTCATGCACAGATCCTTCCTTATTCCTGAAGATCCTTTCCACCGGACAATGGAAAGGCTCAAATATGCCCTGTAAGAGCTAAGGATGTTTCAAACTGCCCTGAGATGTAATGTCTGAATCTGCAAGCAAAAGACTTGCTCTCTCATAATTAATCCTAGCAAATTGCTATTAAAAATGTGGCGAAATGTAAACCATGAGATTTTGATGCTTACTCTTCTCACGTTCTCAAGGGAAACCTGTCTCTGTGATGGTTTCAAAGGATGCTCCTGAATGACTATGCCGATTCAAAAGCATCACACACAGAAAGAAAGTAGCATGCCAAGGAAAAAGCTTCTACCAACTTTAAATTTCTTTTGAGGTTTGGTGGTCTTGTATTTTGAAGTAGAAATTAAGCAAGCAGAATTCCTTCAAACATAATTTCACTCTAGTCCGTTTCATTTAAAAGTTCTCTGTTAAAGCAACAGCTATCAGCCGTTAAACCTATCAGGCTGCCATGCTGCAGCTCATAACAAGAATTTGGAAGAAAAATAGATTTTTAAAGGTAGATTTTATGGAGCGATCTTTGAATCTGTTTCGGGAGGAGAGTAGCGTAATTCAAACACCCTGAGCTGAAAACTTTTAAAACCGCTTTTTAAATTCTTTCTGACAACCCATAGCAATTATTTTGATGAAGGTGAAGATGTAGTGGGTCTTTTTAATGAGACGTATACAATGGAAATCCGAAAGCTTATTAATGCCTCAGAGCTATTCAGCTTTGTTTCTGACAGGCTATTTCCTGATTCTTTGTACTATTTTCTCCCAATTTTTGCTTTGAAACAGTTATCACCATAGCATTAGTTATTCCCCCCCAAAATGAGGGTTCTTTTCATTCAAATGTTTCCAAAGCAGGATCCCTATCAAAGTGTAAACACGTTTTAGGCACATTCAGGGTATAAGAAAAAGCAAATCATTTAGCCAATAATGTATTCCCCCAAGTTAACCCAGTGGATTTCAATTCAAGCTTATTTTAAAATACTCCGGACTGCAACCTCCATGCTAACTCTATAGCTGATTGAATATTCTGGCTATATTTGATCAGCAAAAGAACAGCTTTTCTTCTGCCCTCCGCTTACCTTGCTCTGTTGCCTCAACAGCCCTTCTGGAACAGGAAGTACAACCGCTCTGTCACCCCCCATGGGCCTGGGAAACAGGACCAGCCCCAAAAGGAAAAGGCAGAGTGGGGAGAACGCTTGCAACGCCATCTAGCTCAGATGTAGTCTGAACTTCACCTGCTTGCAAGTTATATGTTGTGCTTTTTAGACGTGGGGAGGGAGGTTTTCTGTTTTCCAATCTGCTAGGTTTTATTAGAGGAGCCATTCGCCACCCCCCCCACCTCACCCAACCATCCTTTCTTTCTTTCCAAACTCAAGCAATGACGCATAAGCCGGGGAGCAATCAAGTCTCCAAATTGTGCATTTTGTACGCTTTAACCCTTAATTAGAGTCTCTGGGTGTCAATCCCATTAAAGTACATTTGCCATCAATTTAAGCTGTATGTGCATTTTTATTTGCTAAAAAAAAACCCTCCCCATCCGACTGAACCTCATTTCCTCACCATTATTCCCACAATAACTAGGACGCTTTGAGTACAAAATAGTGTGATTTAGCAAAGTAATGAATCACTGCGGCAAACTGAGAAGAGGGGAGCAAAGAAAGCCAATTCAAGAGAACTACAAGTCTTGAGATGGTTTTATAATGGGAAGCAAAACTAAGTTTACTATTAATAATGAACATTTTCCAAGCAAAACTAAAAATAAAAATCCCAAAGGGCAAAATGTTGGCAAAAATCAGGCAAGGTATAGTAAAAGATGAAACATATTCAAAATTAGAATGAACCTGGGGAAAGATTCAAAATAAAGCCAAAATTTGACTACTAGTTCCCTGCAATAGTGTGGGAATAACAAAGTTATTAGGTAGAAGCAAATGAGAGAGTCTGTAGTGGGGAAGATATGTTACAGGTTGCTAAAATATTAGAAGATACATAGAAAATCAATAGACTGTATTTCTCATAGTACTGGATTGCTCTATCACCCAATAAAATTGGTTGTTAGGAGATTCTGTAAACAACAAACTCACATTATCCCATATACAATGTAGAATTGATTGATGACATTCACTGTCATAAGATGCAGTGAAGGATACTTAGATGCCTAGTTATGAGAGGACAAAACAAATTCATTCAGGATGGAAATGTTTAACTTTGTTCCGTTATTAATAATAAAATGTTTTATTAACTGCAATATAGAACTCTCCAGTTCAAAGAGAAAATGTCACTCAGTGATGGGTGGGAGTCACATATATCATTTTAAACTATAATGTGGTTTGACCAATTTTGTGAAACCCTGACACCCTTATCTTCTTAAGTGCGAAGAAAGCCAACTGTCTTATTCCCATGGAACCCAGTTTAAGAACTATGCCTTAGTATGATATGAAAAATCAAGTATTAGTGCCGAGGAACAAAATAACTGAGCTTTTTGACAAGATGCTCAACTAAATATTTAGGATGATCCAGGACAATTCGAATATGAAAACATATCTAAGGTATTTTCAAGAAGGGGCAGGAACTATTCCTGTGTGAACTCAGGAAAGATCTCAAGATATGTATTTTTTCCTTATTCTTCCCCAGTGCCTGTAGCTTTACTGATGGTAGATGCTATTACTTGTCCAATTTCCAGCCGCCAACTTTTCTTCCTAGGAAAATTAGTAGTGTAAAGCCCTGAAGATTTGCTAAGATTTCCAAACATTTTGTCCAGTGAGAACCGAGTGCCCCTTTTGCTGTTTATAAGGTAGTACAATCATCGTTCTTCGGGTAGACTGCTCTCATCTTAAATAACTCACTCCAGGCAATCATCCAAGTATATTTTTCTTTTCCCAATGTTTATTGCTTTTATTTTCCAAATACATTGTGCTTATTTAAATTTAAAAAATAGAATTGTAATCTCAGCAAGATGACACTGAGGATCTGGGCTCCATAATGAACATGAGAAATCCCCATCTTGATACCAGCAAGAGTGAGTTTTACGCCATGTTGGAATCTTCATTCTCGATTGCCACAGGTTCTTCAAGCTCATTCAAATTTCTTCCTCCTTTCTTAGCAGCCGATTTCTTTTTCTTTTTCTCTTTTTGTTCCAGGTTATTCAAAGAAAGCTCATCACTCTTCTGAGTAATATACTTCAACTAGAAATATAGAGAATGTCATCAGTCACCTATAGTGGCATAGGTTCAGCAGGCAGTCAGTGAAACACATAGCAATGCACAAACACATCCAATGTATAGATAAACATGAAGATCTGTAGGCAGGCTGACATCCAGTGGTTCCTCAGGCCTGGACCAATACGAAGTCTAATAAAACAGCAACTAACTGCTCATGCTAAATAGATGGCAAGCTGTGATTCAAGATAAAAATCTATTGGATATGTCAATTATTAAATCTCTGGCTACAAATACGTGCCCCGAAAAGTCAATGCTGTTTAATCGTTTCTCCCACCCAAACCAAGCAGAGTTATAACAGTTAACACTTATCAAATTCAAGTATCATTTTTCTACACAGAAAAGAGAAAAAGGAATGTTTTCCTCCATTCATTTTTATCTACCAATGGATCTTCTAGTTGATTTTAGTCAGACTTTTCATTTGTTTAAAAAGTTCATCCAAGGTAGGAAGGACAGTAGATCATTCTGCACACAAACTTACTGTATAACTCTTTCCCCCCGCCTTTAATTGCTATAATTTGTTGCAAGATGATTTTAAATGGTTATTAGATAGTGGTAGGAGCCCTGTTCATAATACGAAGACCCCAATTTGATCCCCAGCAATTAAAAATGGCTAACTAGCAGATGACATGTTGGGCAATGTGTAACATAATGAAACCACAATGCTGAACATTCTCCATCATCAGCCATGCTGGCTAAGAAAAAAGAAGATGAGATTTCAACAATGCTTGAACTTCTGGCCTGAGTTGGTTTAAGGCATTTTCCTAATTGTAAATATGCTTATGTCCTCTTCAGATATGGTGGCTAACTGTTGCTCAATTCATTTTTCACAAGAGAAAAAAACAGACCTACCGAGATTAGCAAATTACATATGTACTAAGTGTGAGCCAGGAGTGTTTATAGGAATTTGGTTCAATTTATGACTCCCACGTATAGCCCGATCCATACACTTCAAAGCAAAATAAATCTCATTTGTTTTTGCCAGTTTTACTGATAAATCTGTTGTTAGGATGACTGCATCTTGTTTCAATTTTCCTCTGTATAAAAAACAGCTTATTGGAGCCATTTGGCCCGTGACAACTCATACATTATTATTTTTTTCTCCTTTTACATTACTCCTGTTTTATAGCATCTATAGCTTCTCTTCCATTTTCAATTTATTTGCTGTACAAATGAATGATGGGGTAAGTGCAAATGAGTTCTATCAGGATATAATGTGGCACTATATTCTCAACAAAATTTAGCTTTTAATACAATAGTCCAATCAAAGGGTGGTGACTGAAATAGCAATTCTATATAAAGAATGGTATACTAATTTGCTCTCCATAAACAAATTCCTTCAACTTTACTAACAGTTACTTTTCAATTAATTTGCAGATAGATTGCTGTCTTATGGAGTTGGTAAGGAGAGGAGGAAGATGAGGAGGAAGGCTCAAATGTTACTTGATCCTTCACAGATTCCAGTACAGATAGTCCTAGATTTACAACCATTCATTTAGTGACCATTTGAAGTTACAACAGCACTAAAACCAGCACCATTTTTCACATTTACAATTGTTGCAGCATCCCCTGTGAACAAAATTTGGATGCTTGGCAACTGGCATGCATTTCTGACAGTTGCAGTGTCCTGGGGTCATGTGATCATCCTTTGCGACTTTCTGACAAGCAAAGTCAATGGGGAAGCCAGATTGACTTAACAACCGTGTTACTAATTTAACTACTGCAATGATTTACTTAACAACTTTGGCAAGAAAAGTGGTAAAATGGGGTGATATTCATTTAAATCAGTCTTGATTAATAACAGAAATTTTGGGTTCAATTGTGGTCATAAGTCAAGGACTACCTGAATATTTTTCTTCTCTGATATTCTACTGGCCCAAATTCTTTGTAAGAAAGAAATTCACCAACTACAAACAAGTGACTTTGGTACAACTGTAATCCTGGAGAATTGGAGTAGCTATTTTGCTCTTCCGTTCTACGTTCAATTAAATTGCTCTGCAGCTGTTGGTTCAAGGGCACACAACTCAGCTGAACGCTTCAGCCCCACCCACCCTGCCTTTCGAAAATAGCTAAATATTGCATGGTGGGGAGGAGACGCATGCCCTGCTGGGATTTAAAATTAGCAGAAACACTGGCTCTGTTCATTTGAAGCTGAAGATCTACTTTAAATAAAAGAGAGACTGCATGTATCAGTAGCTGATAGGGTAGCTTACAGACAATGCATAATAAACATGTAAGAAGCTAGAGAGGCCTTTGTGCTCATCAGCCAACTTGACAATCTGCAGCAAAAGGTAACAGCCTCCCACATTCATTCACAAACATGAACACCACCCATACCAGTACTATCAAAGGCATCAGAGCAGGACTATTTGTAGTCCTTTATTTTTGGGGTGGGGGTGTTATGAAAAATAGGACTGTGTACTAGAAAACAAAAACTGAAACACAAGAAACCACTGACTCTGCATTTGCATTATTAAGCAGGTGGAAAGTGAGAAGCAAGGCACCCATCTCTGGCAGGCACTGAAGTGCTAATTTTTCAGCCACCCAGCAGCCATTCTGGCTGACCCGAAAGTCTACGTTCTTCAAATAAAGTCAAGTCAGAAGGAAATTCCAGGATGAAAGCAGAATTTACCCCTCTAGTTTAGTTACCTGGCTTATGAGTCAACTGAGATGCCTTCTACATTTATAAATTGCTATTACAAAAGAGGGAACATTGTGCTTTTCAGTAAGAATTAACATTACGGGATCAGGATCATAATCTGAGCTTAAAGCAGAACATCAGAAAGTAAGCCACTTGTATTCCATGGCTGTTTCTAAAGCCCAGGATGGCCATGAGTAAGACAAAAGAGGCTTTTCTTCTTAAAGCTACAGCATCATAAAAGTAACGGGCACAGACTATAACATTTCCAAACTACTGTTGTAGTGTTCAGCGCACTACAGAGAAAAGTACATTGTGTGATGATAGCCCTTTAAGCCTGTAATACAGTTCTTGTATGTGTAAACCTGTAAAGTGCTGCTAGCTTTTACAATGTGGTGGCTGTCATCCAGATTTCCAACTGTTCTGATATCAAAAAACAGCCTCTAATATTCTGAGACCATCACACTCACTAATGCTGTTCTTGTCCTCCAAAGCTATGTTAGTAATGTAGTTCGATCAATTAAATCCAAGATGCCAAGAAGTTCCTGTATAGATATGTCCCCTAGGAAAGTGGCCTCTGTGGGGTGTATATCCATGTATGCATGTGTATGAAACAGGCAAAATGACAATTGCAGCATTGCAATTGTCACAAAGAGCTAGAAATTTTATTACAATGCTGCAATCACCATCTTGCCTGTTTTCTCCCTTCTGTGGTGGTGCCACTGTCTAAAGGTACTGGGGAACAATTGTTTTTATGACACTTGTATTGGCCTATAGGTACTTCTACTCTACAGATAGTCCTCAACTTATAACAGTTCATTTAGTGACCATTCAAAGTTACAACAGCACTGAAAAAAGTGACTTATGATCATTTTTACACTAATGTCTGTTGCAGCATCCTCAGGATCAAAATTCTGACGGTTGGCAAATGACTCGTATTTATGACGGTTGCAGTGACCGGGGATCAAGTGATCACCTTTTGTGACTTTCTGACAAGGAAAGTGAGTGGGGAAGCCAGATTTATTTAACAACTCTGTTACTAACATAACAACTGCAGTGATTCACTTAACAACTGTGGCAAGAAAGGTTGTAAAATGGGGCTAAACTCACTTAACACCTGTCCCACTTAGCAACAGAAATTTTGGGCTCAGTTGTGGTTGTAAGTGGAGGACTGCCTGTATTCTGTCAAATATACTGCCTGCCAGCCTCCGTAAACCAGCATACCATCACCATTCAAGCAGCTTCCAGCATTTAGAAGAAACATAACAGTAAACAAGAGTCGCCCAGAGTCCCTTGGGAGTTGGGCGGCATACAAATTTAATAAATAATAATAACAAGGCTTTCCAAGTGAAACCACAGATCCAAAAGGGAAGGGTCCCATCTCACCAATGAGTTGCTCCTTCGAGCCAAAAGTTTCACATCTTCAACATTAACTGTACTCCGTTTTCCGTGCCTATGAGAAGGAGGAAGTGATCAGGTTAGAACAGTGGTTCTCGACCTTCCTAATGCCGCGACCCCCTCCCCGCGCACGATGAGGTGACAAAGGGGGCGTGGCACCAAGATGGGCTAGCGCGCGCTTAGGCGACCCCTGTGAAAGGGTCGTTTATTATTATTATTATTTATTAAATTTGTATGCCACCTAACTCCCAAGGGACTCCCCCAAAGGGGTCGCAACCCACAGGTTGAGAACCGCTGGGTTAGAAGAAGGTTGCAGGAAAATTGTCTAATCTTAAAATCTTTATCAAAAAAGTTCCTTGAGTGTAAATTGTTCAAACTTTTTCTACAGCTGCTAGGTACATTAACAAAGTGAAGTTTTTTACGCATTGGCAACTAGATTAAGTTGAAATACTTCTGGGATTTTGATTTGGCTAGAAGACCCCTGATTTTGCCAGCCCTCCTAGACTTCTTTTCAAGACTAAATTGACAATTTGTCTATCAAGCTTTAAATGATAAATAGCAGGGACATTTTGTTCCTTCTGTTTTGATGTTTATCTATGTAAAATGAAATGTTCCCTTGGCAACTGATACACTGTGGAGAAAGTTATCAAATTACTATTCTGTACTACAGCAATTTTAATTGATAATAGGAAACTGACTGCATTACTTTGTAATTCTGTAATTGTATTCTATATGCAAGCAACATTGTTTGAACCGAGGGAAGGGCAGGCCTTGAAATATTTCCTGTGCACTAGTACGTTTCATCTTCATGTTTCAAGAGCCGAGGTGGCGCAGTGGTTAGAGTGCAGTACTGCAGGCTACTTCAGCTGACTGTTCAGCAGTTCAGCGGTTCAAATCTCACCGGCTCAAGGTTGACTCAGCCTTCCATCCTTCCAAGGTGGGTAAAATGAGGACCCAGATTGTTGGGGGCAATATGCTGACTCTGTGAACCGCTTAGAGAGTGCTGTAAAGCACTGTAAAGCGGTATATAAGTCTAAGTGCTATTGCTATTGCTATCTGATCTTCCCATGGTTCTTGAGACTCTAAAATAAAATTATGATAAATGGAAGTGAGGGGGTAGAGAAGGAGAGAATTATCTCAGCAAACTCTAGTGGGGGGGGGGAATCCCAAAAGCTGGATGAAGATACCACTGGATATTAAAAACCAGGTTCTTTGTGCGCCATTCAAGTCCCGCTTGATTTATATATTAACACACTTGTCCATTATATAAAGACATTGATTTAGAACTGTAATGTGCAAAATGAAAATTGACTTTCATTAACCCAGAAAAATGGAAACAAAAGCAAAATGTAAGAGGAATGAGATAAGGAGGTGGGGAGGGAAGATAAAATTATGACTAGCTAAAAACAGATACTGCAAGGAGAGGTCTGATTTTGTGGCAGTCTGATGTTTTTAGACAAAAAACCCCAGATGTACAATTTTTCTACCAGTGGCAGATAGAAGAGAGCAATAGAAAAAGCTAGGCAAATACAAGAGGAGGAATTGAGGAGGACAGGTCTAAATCTGGCAAAAAAAATAGATTACAACACCTTCCAATCCAAACATCATCCAGTTACTTCATTAAGCCTATGGAATATTTTGCTGCTAAAATCTGTATACTTCTAATATAATACAAAAGCATGATCTCTGTCTGTTCATTAACTAGCACCCTTCTTAGTCCACCCTTTTTTCAAGAGCTTGGCGCCAGATACACAAGTAATTTAATACAGTTATTAAATAAAATATAAATTAATGCAGTGAAATAGAGTCCCAGAATTAATTTTAGACCATCCTTGCTAAAAGCCAGCTGGTTGAAAGCAAGAGGCTAAGAGTGTATGTGGATATGACACTCAACAGAAAATAAAAGAAAAATATTTTTCTAGTCTTATCAGACAAAGATACATGCTAATTATTGTTAAGTATTACCTCTTTCCAGAGAACTTACTTGGCAAACATTTCAAGGTCCTTTGCAAAAATTTCTGAAAGGGAAAAATTAAAAGTATCTTAAAATGTTTTCACTTTAAAAGCAGAGCCAATTTTAACACAAAAAGTTATAGGTAAATCATCACTGTTTAATGTAACCTAGCTTCCAATATTATCATAAACAGATTTATTTGTAAACAGCCCCAGCTTGTTAGTTAGGCGGGGATGAAATAGCAATAGCAATAGCACTTAGACTTATATACCGCTTCACAGTGCTTTACAGCCCTCTCTAAGCGGTTCACAGAGTCAGCATATTGCCCCCAACAATCTGGGTCCTCATTTTACCCACCTCGGAAGGATGGAAGGCTGAGTCAACCTGGAGCCGGTGAGATTTGAACCGCCAAACTGCAGCTAGCAGTCAGCTGAAGTAGCCTGCAGTGCTGCACTCTAACCACTGCGCCACCTCGGCTCTACATTGGTTATAGAATAGCAGTTAACCAACTACATTGGTTATAGAATAGCAATTTTTAAGCTAAGAAAAGATCTAGTAAAACATTCCAGAAAAATTAAAGACAATGTATCAAGGATAACAGGATGAATGAAAGGAAAAGAAATATACCCATAAGAATAAATATTCTGAGCTAAAATTCTGGATCTTATTAAACAAATACTTCAAAGTGCACAGGAGGAAGAACATAGAACTCCTTAAAACAGCTGCACCCTTTTGGATTTCACTATTGCAAATGTTACATTTGCACTGCTATGTGTTCCAAAGCATGTTTTAAAATCAAAGCCACAGTCTGGGCGGAGTATGTGACAAAATGTACATGATGACATCACACAAATGCCCTGATTTGCCTCTTTGTGTCAGACATCTGGACACAAATAAACACCAGTAGTCCTGTACGGATTGAAAGCCCCTTCTTTGCCACTGGTATAGAAGTCTAGAGTACAATTGCTCTCTGGTTTTGATTTTGCTGAAGGATCTGTGCATTTTCTCTAGTTTTACTAAAGTTATCTCCAAGTTTATTTCCAGTTTGTTTTTAAAGAAATACTACAATATTGAAAAGATAAGGAAAAGTACCACATTGTCTAAAGGTGATCTCAGAAATAGCTGCAATGGTCTGTCTGCTAAACTGAATGTTTTTATCTTCAGCAACTTCCTGGCACAGACAGGCAATAGTGTAATGAAAAGCCGCTTTCAACCTCTAGGAAAAACATAGTTAAGGAGAAAAAGTCACAAAATTATTTTATGCACTGGTGTGTGTAGATATTATACCAGGTCTTCAAACTTACTAAATAAACTCAATACATAATAAATAAATGAAGTACGATTATCAAGCCGAGGTTTTTGGACTCTGAGAAATCTAAGAATTGGGGATACCCAGAGTGATCAGGAATTTTGGGATTTCATGTCCCTTTCAACATGTTATAATGGCATCCATATCTGTTTCCTAAATCTAAGCCGGATTTGCATTTTTTCAGAAAAATCAGCACTTTTTTACAAGTTTCTTAACTGCCTTGTGTAAAATATTTGAAAGCCATGTATGTTTACGTGTATGTTTACGTGTGTGTGTATATAATTCATACACATATATAGGGATGTGTGTACACACACACACACACACACACACACACACACACAGGTATTTTTGGTATATCCATAAAAAGTCAGGTCTTCCAGACAATTTAATATATCAGTGACACTGAATATTCAATATTTATATTATTTCTATTCTGCCTCTGACACTTGCTTGCCTCTGGTTTACAAGTAAAACAGTGATTTTATTATCATTTTCTTTTAAATTTTTCTTTAGTCATTTGAGGCCCGGCCTTTGAACATGCTTAAAGTATAGCAGCATTTTCTCTGAATAAAAAATAATAAATAATATAGGGTGCCAGGCCAATAAAGCTGACTCTCTCTCTCTGTCTGTGTGTGTGTGTTTATACAATAAAGTGTATGCATCTCTATATTTATATTTATGTATAAGTGAAAGGGGGAAAATGTCATTCCAACCACTCTCATTCCCGATATTCCGTCCCCAAAGCACTCTGTCCATGCTCAAAGGACATGCCCAGGCTGCCAGCAGCAGAATTATCTTCCCTCCTCCTCCTCCGGAAACTCCCAAAAGGCAGGCCCTTTGCACATGCTCAGAGACCCCTTCCACCACCACCAATGCTTCCTTCCCCCGCCTCCCCGGTCTCGTGGAATACTTCAACAGCCCAAGAAACGGCGCTCTGCACGTGCTCAGAGGCACTACGTCTCCGGGTGGTGGCGGCAGAGATGCTCATGCCCCCTCCGGTCCGCCAAACTCCCTCACGGCCGCGGCGTATTAAACAATAAAAGCCGAGTTAGCGGCGGTGAGAGGAGAGAAAGAGTAAAAGGACGCAGCGGAGGAATCGGAATTTTAGCCGTGCCCTCTGCACGTGCTCAGGGGCACCCTTTCCCGGCCGTGGGAAGGGAGGAGAAAGGGTGGTACCTGCGCCTCAGTCTCCATGGCGGCCAAAATGGTGGTTTCCCGCCTTTTTTTTCGCCTCAGGCGGCGCTGCTGAGGGGCGGGGCGAAGGGCGGGGCCGCCAAGCGCATTCTCCGGCCACGCCCCCCACCCGGTGCTTTCAAGCGTCGGATTATAAATCCCATGAGGATGGAGGAGGATGGGGCCAGTGGTCCCGCTGTGGAGAGCAGCGTGGGGGTTGGGGTAGAGCGAGGGGAGAGAAAGGGGTCTGAGCTGACGTGAAATGGAAATAAAAGTGTATATTTAATAACAGGTAACAGAATAACAAGAGTTGGAAGGGACCTTGGAGGTCTTCTAGTCCAGCCCCCTGCTCAAGCAGGAGACCCTATTCCATTTCAGACAAAGGGCTGTCCAATCTCTTCTTAATAATATAATGTAAAATTGAATAAAAAGCAAAAGGTAAGAGAAAATAAAAAGAATGGAAGTGTAAATGTAAAATATAAATTGTAAAGGAAAGAATATGAAATGTATGTTCTTTTGCACGTTCTTTCATAATCTCTTCTTTATATTTTCTTTTACTCTCTTTTATCCTTTTATGGACACGTTCATCCTTTATATTTTCCTGCATCTAAGAGGATGAAAGTGAAAATAGAGTAGGAAAGGATGTAAAGTAAAAAAAAAAGGATTAAAATGTAAATGAAATAAAACGTAAAGAATAAAAATGCATGGCAAATAAAGTAAAATTCAAAGGATAAAGGTGTGTATATATGAATGCATAAGTAAACCATATAAAATAAAAATAATTACATTTGCTTTTGCTTATCATTTTAAAAAAATCTTTTTTCCCAAATTTGCTCAGCGTAGTCTCTGCCAGTCTCCCTCTTAAATAAAGCCAAATAATTCCTTTTAATAGGATCAACAGTCAAAAAGGAGATAGAAAAACTGAAGGCAGCTTAAAGATCTAGTGGTCCTTTGAGGGTTTGTTTTCAATTTATTGTTTTTATTTTTTATTTTTGTTGGATGATGAACATGTTTATTTGAAGCATGTTACTACTAAGAATAGTAGTAATTACTTTTATCAGTGGGGTTTTTTTCCTCCCAAGAAACCGGATTCCTATTTTTTAAATTTTGCTTGGACGATCCCATCCAAGCAAAATATGGGTAGCAATACATGGTCCATCATCCTGGGCCACCTCTGGCAATAAATGGGGAACTGTAGTCCAAGACATTCGAGATTACCAGGGCAATTTTGGGGCTGAAGACCAGATAACAGGATCTGGTATGCTAATTGATATGCTGATATGCTAATAAACAAGCCAGCCAGGGTTGGAGGGGCTAACTACAAATCCCATCATCCCTGCCCCTTTGCCCAGCTTTAATTCTTGTTTCTGTACATCAGAGGTCTTCAAACTTGGCAACTTTAAGACCTGTGGACTTCAACTCCCAGAATTCTCCAGCTAGCATAGCATAGCTGGCTGGAGAATTCTGGGAGTTGAAGTCCCCAAGTCTTAAAGTTGCCAAGTTTAGGGACCCCTGCTGTACATCAAGACCACCTTCCAAATTGCTACGATCTCAAGGGATTAAAAAAGCGAAGATGAATTGGAAACAAGCATTTATTTCAGCAGAATTCCATTTTATTCCATCCATTTTATTCCAGCTTTTGCCTAAGACACCATAAGAATGTCTTTACAAAAAAATAAAAAATAAAAATAAAATAAAAGCTAAAACTGGACTTCTACAGAAATGCCCAAAGGTTGACTCCAAAGACTCCTTCTATGCAGCTTTCATGGGGTTTCTGTCCTCTAGGCGTTATAGGACGAAGACGAGACGGAGCCCCCGTGCCCCGTCCAGTTGGTGTGAACGAATTCGCCCGGTTTTGACAACAATTCGTAGGTGTGGGCCCCGAAATAATCCCGCTGAGCCTAAGAGAAAGAACGCAAAACACGTTGATTTGACAACTTGAGGCTTAGACCGTTCACGACGAAAGAACTAATACTGACCAAGATTGCATTCACACAACCACTGTTGCAAGCCAAAATTTGACCGCATGGTGGCTTCCAAGAGGTCGGTTTCTATTCCCAGAATTCTTAGTTGGTTAAGGAATTCTGGGAATTGAAGGCCACACCTCTGAAGGATGCTCTGTGGTTTATGGAGCTTTCCCAATGGGGTTCTAGATTTATTAACATTCCCCCCCCTTTTTTTTTTCCTTTGAGGTAACAATTTGACCCACAAAGACACACTGCAAACAAAGAAAATAAAGTTTTCCAAAATATAATTACACTTCTATTGAGAAGCAGAATTAAGCTGGGATTCAACAAGCTGTGGACGGAAAAAAGAAATTAGGAATCAAAATGAGTTTAACATCAGACTCCATTCATAAGTTACTCACTTGAATCAGGTTAGCGGGCAAAGTGCCATGTCTGTACCCATCATAAAACGCTAATGCTGTGGTGAAACAGGGCATCGGGATTCCCATTTGGACCCCGGTGCTAATTGTACGTCGCCAGGAGTCCTTGGGAAAAGACAAAAGTGCAGAAAAATTAGTTTTCTGGGCAAGATTCTTGCTCTCTCTCTCTCTCTCTCTCTCTCTCTCTCTCTCTCTCTCTCTCTCGGCTTTCTAGGTTTCCAGGGTGGGCTTCAAAAATTTTAGCAAGGGGTTCTGTGCCTGGTTGCTGGGTGGGCATGGCCATGGTGGGCGTGACCTAGTCGGCCTCCTGCACCACGTTGGAGGGGCGTTTTTGCCCTCCCCGGGCTCCGGGGGTTTTCCTCAAGCCTCCGGGAGGGCGAAAATGGCCTCCCCCGGGCTCTGGAGGCCCTCTAGAAGACAGAAACGGGCCCGTTTCCAGCCTTCCCGAACTTCCGGTAGGCCCGTTTTTCGCCCTCCCCGAGCCTCCCCGCGTGCCCTGCACTTACCTGCATCTAAAACGGGCCACGTGGGGACTCCTTGGAGGGGCGGGGTAGGCGGGGCCAGCCAGGAGTGGGATTTGGGGGTTCTCCGAACTGCACAGAATCTTAGCTAGAGGTTCTCGCGAACCCCCAGCAGCCCAGCCCTGGACTGTTTCTCAATCTCTGCCACTTTTAAAATGGGCGGATTTCAAGTCCCAGAATTCCCAGCCAGAAAGGTCTTCATGAAGATACCCACCTGACAGTTCTCCACTGCCTTCTTAAAAAAGACATCCAGGAGTAAATTTTGCAGGTCGGGGGTTCGGTCAAAAGCTTCTTTGATTTTGCCCAAGAAAACACTGCCCAGGAGATAGATAAAAATAACCATTAAGAAATATTGAATTGAATTAAGGTGGAAGCATCAGAATGTTTAAACCGATGAGGAATTTAATTTGGTTGGCATTTGGTGCCAACGTGAATTAGGAAGAATCCGTTCTGTATTGATCTAGAAACATTTTCCCAGATTCAGATTTATTCAGGACTGTAGGTAGAGAACGATGCTGCCCTAATTTAAAAGAAACTACTGTGTATATTATAAAATCCTGTTCCTGGATTTGTACATTCCTTTCTGGGGTCTCTAACTGATGTAAATAGTATTCAAAGTTAAGAATATTTTGACAGCTTTAAGGATTTAGAACCATGATGGCGAACCTATGGCACACGTGCCACAGATGGCACGCAGAGCCCTCTCTGTGGGCACGTGAGCCGTCGCCCAGCTCAGCTCCACCGCGCATGCGCGCCTCCTGCCAGCCAGCTGATTTTCGACCCGTTTCCGGACTTCCGGGAGGCCCGTTTTTCGCCCTCCCCAGGCTCTGGAGGCTTTCTTTGAGCCTCCGGGAGGGCGAAAACGGCCTCCCCCGGGCTCCGGAGTCCCTCTGGAGGGGGTGGGGGGAGCGCGGGTCGCACGTGCATGCATGGGTCACGTGGGGGGTGTCGCGCGCACATTGCATTATGGGTGCTGGCACGCGCGCGCTTTCAGCACACAACGAGAAAAAGGTTAGCCATCACTGATTTAGAATTTTGAAAGCAGAGATTTTCAGAAAAGGAACTTTTGCCATCTTAATCTGGCCCTCTTCTATCTTTATCCTTATCTATTTGGAAAATTTATACTGTCGCCTATTCGCACACGGCAACTCTTTGCTTTTCTTTAACCCTTGTGGAATGGTGTTGGCACCATCTTGACAATATTTCCAGAATGTTTGACCGGAATGGTTAGTCTGTGTTGTACTCGGAGCTTTTGCCACTGAACGTCCATCCTCCAATCGGTTTCCTGTTTCTGTCTTACCTCCTGATGATACAGCCTCCACGCCACATCAATGCAATCACGCCATAATTTAAGGTCCAGCCAAACTCCTTGGCGGCTTGCCTCAGTAACATGAAGCCCTGGGCGTAGGAAATGATCTTGGAAGCATAGAGGGCCTATATGAAGGACACAAGTTAGAGAGTAGCGTGGATGCCCAGTATGAACCATAGTGTGTTTTAAACCATGATGATCCATAACCAAAATAAAGGACTTTTAATTCTGACTAGTCACAGTTTGCTAAGCAAGCCATCAAGGAACGGCTTGCACATCTTACTAAGAAATAATAAATTCACAAATGATGCTGAATAACACACACACACCCCCCCCACAAACTAGCCACCTTATGATTCAGAGTGATGGCAAACCAAGATTTAGGAAGGACCTCAGCAAAAGTTAGGTCTGGGGTGTCTTCAGATCTTAAAACAGTTTGTCCTATAAAACAAAACATCTTGCTGAGCCACAGACCAGACCATCTTTCCTCAATGACGCCCTTCAGATATTTAAGATAATCACATACTTCAGTCTACCACTAGATGGCAGCAGAGAGCCGCAGAAACTTCTAATTATTGCCACCTTGTGGTCCTCCAGAGTTCTGCAGCTGACATAAAATATGCCTCTAATTTTCAACATATTATGAAATCAACGAGTTATGGAGAGAGCCACATTGAGGGAGGCTGGTCTGGTTTGTGTTCCAGCCCAAGTCCCTCTTACAATCACTTTCATAAAATACCAGAGCTCCAACAAGGGATCAAGCCCACTGACAGGAAAAGCCATGAACTCACTTTACGAATGTCCTCCAGAAACGCTGCTTTATTCCCACTAAACGCCTGTGCTTTGGGACCACTCAAAAGTTTGCTGGCTTGCACCCTTTCGTCCTTGAGCGAAGACAAACAACGGGCAAAAACAGCCTCTCCTTTTTGAAGGAAAAACAAAAAAAAAAAACCAAATTATTCCTGACCACTCCAAGTTAAAGACCAAAAACTCCGCCGCATGTACCAAAGGCAATTTCAAACAGACCAGAGCTGCATTTCAAAAGCAACTCGATTTACTCTACTAAGGAAAAGCATTAAAAGAAATTGGAAATATAACCGAGACGGATAATCAAATTGCAAACAATAACAAATGTGCTTTCTTGCTAAAACCTATTTCAGGTTCATTTGCAGCTATGTCGTCACAGCAAAAGGGAAATAAAACCTAGCTTAATCTTTCCTATAAGTTTAGAATAATAATAGCCTCCAGTTAAAATATACACACAAAAAGAGTGGTTTACAGCAGGGATCCCCAACCATTGGGCCACAGATTGGTACTGGTCCATGGCCTGTTAGGAACCGGGCTACACAGCTGGAGGTGAGCGGCAGGGAGCGAAACTGTAAATGTGTGGGATCTAGGTTGTGCACTCCTACTTCCCGCCTACCCCCAAATTATCTTCCATGAAACCAAACAGGTTCAGTACCACCGGTTTACACCACTGGCTCAACCACTTCATTTAAAAGCTAAGTCAGCTCTTCCAGGTTAAGCTCAGCTATTTTTATAATTTTGTTAGCTTTCGAGAGAGAGGGAATCGTAAATCATCACAGGCTCATCAACGTAAGGAGTCCATTCAGGGCCCAATGCCTAAACGTGTCCTTCCATCTCCCTAAATCAAAAGTTTAAAAAAAAAAATCCTGCAGATTTATGTTCTTAGCAGTCAGGCACATTAATTTCCTCCATGCCAGCAAACCGCTCCTTTGCTGAGGAAGAATGAATCATCATCTTTCAGGAACTTGCAAGTCATGCTGATAACAGATGAAAAAACAACAACAATAAAAATTCACCTCTTTGGCAGCCCAATCTCTCCAAAGTACAGCATACCCTTCTCAAGCAGACCAGAATTATTTTGGAAGTATTTTAATGAGGGGTGGAGAAAGGAACTAAATAAATCTCCCACAAAATTGGGCGTGTCCCAAAAAGAAAAGAAGGACACAGTGTTAATCAGAGGAAGATTTAAAAGTTTATAGGAAAATCTCATTTCCTTAACTACAAAAGAGATTTGCAAAAGAGCAAATATGCAGGAAAGGTAAATTTTACCTATAAGAGTAACGGGAACGCCGTATTCCAAAGCAGAAATCGCTGTCCATTTTCCCGTTCCTTTCTGCCCGGCGCTGTCCCTGATTTTAGGAAGCAAGTGTTTTCCGTCGGTGTCTTTGAATTTCAAGATGTCAGCTGTGATTTCAATCAGGAAGGAATCCAGCTCGGTTTTATTCCACTCCTGGAACACCTGGAAAGGAAAGAGGGGGTGGGGTGGGGGAGTCAGTCCTGCATTTGCTGGGCCCAAGGAAATTTCCTTCCATCACTAGTAAGTTTCTGGAAAGTATGTTACCCAATTTAGAAGAGGTATCTAAGGTCATGATGTGGCCATGATCAATCAATCTATTGTAGAAACATGGGGGTGGGGCGGGGTTGGACAAGAAGATCTCCAAGGTCTCTTCCAACTCTGTTATTGTGTCACATGCTGGTCTATGATCATGTACAATATTTCCTTCTTGCCTTCCTTCTCACTCCCTCTCTCTCCTTCCTTCCTCCCTTCTCCCTCTCCTTCCTTCCTTCCCTTCCTCTTCCCCTCCATTTATTCTTCTTTCCATTTATCTTTCTTCCCTTCCCTCCCTCCATTTATCTTTCCCTCCTTCCTTCCATTTAGCCCTCCTTCCTTTCTACTACCAGGGAGAGGGGGCGGAAGGAGAAGACGCTGCCTAGGGAATGGTCAGATAAGCGAGGCCGTAGCCCTCAGCTGCATAATGGACTGAAAAAGAAACTCAGAGAGGTTCCCCCTTAAGTTCTAAGCCTGAAAGATTTGTACTTTGGGATTTGCAAGATTCTGTTAATGCAGCCTTAGAATAAACTAAATTAGCCTAACTGGTTGCGTTTCCCCTTCGTCCTACCTGGGAAGGCATAAACTACCCATCTATCCATCAAGCCACATCATTTCAGAATGGCCTCCCTCTCACCGAGTCATTTTTAGACCTTACCACCCCCTCCATGCTCCGTTCCCAACTGCGTCTCTGACTCACCTTGGACATCTCGTCGTGCTCCATGGCCAGCACATCTTTCATGAGGTGGTAAGCCTCGCAGATCAGCTGCATGTCACCGTACTCAATCCCATTATGTACCATCTTCACGAAATGTCCAGCCCCTTCATCTCCCACCTGTTGGGCACAACAAAGAAGGAACCACGTCAGAGGGCATCATAATTTTTTTCCATCCGGTTCAGGAGGACCTGCTCGTGAAGAAGATGCAGGTTTAAGAAATGGATCAACTCTGAGAGCACCAGCCACACCAGTGTGTGTGGCTGGTGCTCAAACTTGTTATCCGGTTATCTCCATCTTGCAAAAATGCAACCCAGCTGAAAGAAAAACAGAAGTAGCAATAGCACTTAGACTTATATACCGCTTCACAGTGCTTTTACAGCCCTCTCTAAGCAGTTTACAGAGTCAGCATACTGCCCCCAACAACAATCTGGGTCCTCATTTTACCCACCTCAGAAGGATGGAAGGCTGAGTTAACCTTGAGCTGCTGAGATTCGAACTGCCAAATTGCAGGCAGCCGGCAGCCCGCAGCCCGCAGAAGTAGCCTGCAGTACTGCACTCTAACCCCTGCGCCACCACGGCAATAGAATAGAATAGAATAGAATAGAATAGAATAGAATAGAATAGAATAGAATAGAATAGAATAGAATATAGACTTATATACCGCTTTATAGTGCTTTACAGCCCTCTCTAAGCGGTTTACAGAATTAGCATATTGCCCCCAACAATCTGGGTCCTCATTTTACCCACCTCGGAAGGATGGAAGGCTGAGTCAACCTTGCGCCTGGCGAGATTTGAACTGCCAAATTGCAGGCAGCCGGCAGGCACCAGAAGTAGGCTGCAGAACTGCACTCTAACCACTGCGCCACCGCGGCTCAAGTAAACCGAGAAAGTTCCGCTTTAAAGGCAGCAGGGCAGGACAAAGGACCATGTGGCTTTTCTCATTCCTAGGCTGACGTCCTTCATCCACAAATGCTTCACCTAGAATTACGAGACGTCGAAGCTCCAGAAATGACCACGTGTCTTTTACTTGGCTGTCCTCATTCCTTTCCTTTTAAAATCAGGCCCTCTTAGGTTGTAGGGCAGGACAAGTTGTCCTCGACTTACAACCATTCATTTAGTGACCGTTCAAAATCACAACCGCACTTAGGACCGTTGTTGGCAAGAAAAACCAAAAGTACACATATGGACTGGGTGAAACCAGGCTTCATAGCAGTGACTGTGAGAAGGATCTTGGAGTTTTAGTGGACAACCAGTTAAATATGAGCCAACAGTGTGCGGCGGCAGCCAAAAAAGCCAACGCAATCCTAAGTTGCATTAACAGAGGGATACAATCAAGATCAAGGGAGGTACTAATAGCAATTGCAATAGCAATAGCACTTAGACTTATATACCGCTTCACAGTGCTTTACAGCCCTCTCTAAGCGGTTTACAGAGTTAGCATATTGCCCCCAACAATCTGGGTCCTCATTTTACCCACCTGAGAAGGATGGAAGGCTGAGTCAACCTTGAGCCGGTGAGATTTGAACCGCCGAACTGCAGCTAGCAGTCAGCTGAAGTAGCCTGCAGTGCTGCACTCTAACCACTGCGCCACCTCGGCTCTCTATACCACTCTATAAAGGCTTAGTAAGACCACACCTAAGTCAATGGAGGGGAGACAGATTCGCTTCGCGACATGGTGCACTCAACAACTGTAGTGATTGGTGGCAAAAAACGTGGTAAAATGGGGCAAAACTCACTTAACTTCCCCAGTTAGCAACAAAAATTGTGGGCTCAACGGTGGCCGTAAGTCGAGGACTACCTGTATAAAATTTAAAGGGCTTCAGTAGAAAGACTCACCCAGTCACAACATGGTTCTCCAGTCCCTACTTTGGCTGCAATGCTCTGAAATATTGTCTTGATGTGAGGCCTGCAAAGGAAGAAAGCAGGGAGAGGGGTTAGTAAAATGCACACAACTCCTCCTCCTCCTTCTTCTTGTGCCATATCCGTCATCGGATGTCGGCGATCCTATTTTTATCAACAGCCGCACCAAAAAGTGCTGCTGAGTTTTGTCCAAACCAGTCCCTTAGATTTTGAAGCCATGATGTCCTTCTTCTGCCTGGACCTCGTTTGCCTTCAATCTTTCCCTGGAGGATTAAGTGAAGTATGCCATATTTTTCTGGGTGTCGCATCACATATCCAAAATATTCTAACTTTCGCTTTTTAATGGTTTTTGTCAGGGTATGTAGATTTAATAGCTGTAAGCTGATAAGTTGTAAGCGAAGGCAACCGGAAGCTGATGCAATGTGAATGAGACAGCAGGGTGATTGCCACTTTAAGAAGCTGGGTATGAAGCTGCCTATATAAGGGAAGCCATTAGAGGGTGTTTTCCTTCTTCTCATGTTCTCTCTCCTTGCATATCTCAGGTTTTGGTGATTTCCCTTGGCTTTCCCAGGTGGCTTATCACCTACTCATTTGTGATTTTGTCAACCCAGCTTATACGTAACAGCCGCCTGTAAATCCACATTTCAAATGCTTCTAGTCTCTTCAAGTGGCTTTCTGTCAGAGACCAACTCTCCACTCCGTAGAGCAGGATAGAGAAAAGATGTAGCATCTGACAAGCCTGGTTTTCAATCTTAGGCTTATGTCGTGACTGCAGAAGACCTTTTTCATTTTGAAGAATGCTGTTCGAGCTTTCTCGATCCTTGTCTTTACTTCAGTGGTCATGTCCCAGCTTTCATGTAAATTAGAACCGAGGTACGTGATCCTTTCAACTTTTTCTAGTGGTATTCCTTCCAAAGTTATCGGTGGTAAATTAATGGGTTGTTTGCTGACGACCATGATCTTGGTTTTGGAGGTGTTAAGCTTCAAGCCGTATTTTTCAGATATTTCTATGACTCTATTGATGAGGAACTGAAGGTCTTCATGCTTACTGGCAAGCAGAAGTGTGTCATCAGCATATCTTAACTCAATTCCTGCCAGCCTCTAAAATTCCTAGCAGCCTTAAGATACAAGGACGAGGGAATAGGTATCGCAACCGTCTGAAATACGTACCAGGCTTCTTTCGCTCCCCCTGGCATAAGAGAAGGTCCGTATCGGGCTCCTTCTTCACCCCCACTTACGCCACTCCCTACAAACAGGATGCCTTTTTCCTTGAGTTCCTTGCAGCGTCTCTAAAAGGGAAGGGAAAAAAAGGGGCAGAGAAAATGAGAAAAAGAGGATTGTAAGGAGAAAATAATTTTTCAAATTCAGAATGAAGCATTTCTCTTTATAAATGTCTATGGATCATGCTTGTCCCAAAGGTGTTTTTTTTTTCAAGAGGCAACTGGGCTTTCTGGTTTTTCTTTGAAGACGTTGTTATTTTTTCTTTGAAGACTTTTCGCTTCTCATCCAAGAAGCTTCTTCAGCTAAACGCCTTCAAAGAAAAATCAGAAAGTCCAGAACTGAAGAAGCTTCTTGGATGAGAAGCGAAACGTCTTCAAAGAAAATCTGGAAAGTCCAGTTGCTTCTCTTTATAAACTTCCTTTCTGAACTGGGGAAAGATGGCTGAGATCCTGCTCATTTCCCAATATACCTGGAAGTTTGTTGGGCTTAAGGAAAAGCAACTTTTCTTAAAAAAGAAAAAAGAAAAACAGCAGCTGAAATGCCAAGCGTATCTTGAATTTCCTGAGCTTGGCTTAGTGGAGCTTGTCCAACAAGGCCTCAAAGCTGTTCAACAAAAGCAGACTCTAAACAATTTGATGTTTTTCCAAGTGAGACGAGCCCAGAACACAGATTCATGTCTGAGAAGTTCCCCCCCCCCAAAAAACAAAATCCACGGAAGAAGAATTGGCTAGCAGACCTACCGTGGTGTCTCTGTACTCCGAATTTCCTCCATCGATAATGATATCCCCACGAGAAAGCAGCGGCACCTGAAAAAACAAGGAGGACATTTTTGTGGATCAGCTAAAAAGACCAAGTCATGTGATCCTGTCAGAGCGTTTGCAGCGTGACTACTATTAGGAGACAACCCAGGAGGAAAACACAGCACACAAGAGCCTTAGACATTTAACAGTGGTTTATATACAAGATATATACAGAACTATATGTGGTAGGCAAATACTTGACAAGCAATGAATCTACTTCTAATCTCTTCACGGAGAACTTAGCAATGGATACCGGAGAGAGTGAGAATACACGAGGAGAGAGAAAATACGTCCTCTTCTGGCTACTTTATATAATCACCTCTTAAAGGGGTAAAAACCTTTGTGGACCCCACAGTAGTCTAAAACTGGCAATGCCAATGCTGATTCATCTTCATTGCATCAGCTTTACAGTTGCATCAGCTTTACAGTTGCATCAGCTTTACAACCTTACAGCAGCTGGTCAGCATTAAATCATTACTCTGACAGATCCCCTTTTGCGACCTTCTGACAAGCAAAGTCAATGGGGAGGCCAGGTTCACTGAACAACTGTGTGACTAACTTAACAACCACAGGGATTTGCTTAAGAACTGGGGCAAGACAGGTCGTAACATGGGGCAAGACTCGCTTAAAAAAAAAATATCTCGCTCAGCAACGGAAATTTTGGGCCTCAACTGTGGTCGTAAGTCAAGGACCACCTGTGAATGGAGCAGCATTGGGAGAATAGGGAGAAGCGGTAATACATGTAGAACGAGCCACAATTGCTGGTCCCAATACAGCCTCTTTCAGCCACTGCTAAGTGGCTCCTATTTATTTGCTAGGTATATCAACCCCAAACCAGCATTACAAGGGGCTGCTGGCATCTCAGAGGGGTTTCCTTACCAGCTTGTTGATGAAATCATCCACGGCGCTTCCGGCCTTGACCAGTAGCATGACACGACGGGGTTTTTTAAGTTTCGAGACCATTTCCTCTAAGGAGTGAGCTCCAATCACTTTGGTGCCCTTGGCCTCGTTCGCAAGGAAATCGTCCACCTTGGAGACCGTCCGGTTAAAAGCACACACCTGGGCAATGGAAGGAAGAAGAGGTTGGAGAAGAAACCAGAAACTTCAGAAATGCAATTATTTAAAAAGCTTGTTTTCCCTGCTTTCTTGTTGCAGACTGGGAAAACCTTTCCCAAACGACTGACTGCATTTGTCTATCTTCCCTTTCCCCTGGCAAAATATGTTGCTCATTTGCTGAATTATATTTATTTATTTATGAGTTAGTTACACAGAAACAAAGTTATTACTTTTTGCATGATTTGTGCCCTCTGCTTCCCAATCACACTGCAGGCTCAGCTGCAGAACGACTGATTGAGGAGAGAGCTGAAGGAAGTGAGTCAAGCTACACTTTACAGATAAATAGCAATAGCAGTTAGACTTATATACCGCTTCATAGTGCTTTACAGCCCTCTCTAAGCGGTTTACAGAGTTAGCATACTGCCCCCAACAACAATCTGGGTCCTCATTTGACCCACCTCAGAAGGATGGAAGGCTGAGTCAACCTTGAGCCGGTGAGATTTGAACTGCCGAACTGCAGCTAGCAGTCAGCTGAAGTAGCCTGCAGTGCTGCACTCTAACCACTGCGCCACCTTGGCTCTTATATCTTCTAAGACAAGAGAATGAGAGAAATCCTTTTTTAAAGATTTCCTCTTTGTTTTTCTTAAATAGCGTTCTCTTTATTATAAAGCCAATAGGAAAATGATTATTGATTTTCACGGCTTATATTCTTTAATCTATCCATAATGCTATCAGATGCCTAAAACCAAGACTGAAAAGCTACAATTAACACACAAGATGTTTATAAAAGAATTAATAACCTGTGGTGGAATGTATCACCCCAAGTTATTGAAGCCATATCTCAGAGACATCTTATCTGAGGGATGTCCAGTTGCTGCCTCTCGCAAATCATTTTGCACCGAATCTTTGCAACTCAAGGTTTACTCACCACAAAACCATGGTCATTCATATTGAGGATGAGATTCTGACCCATGACCGCCAGGCCAATCAACGCAATATCTGCTCTGCAAAAAAGAAGTGTAGAAAAATAATGTTTAGATGGCAAATTTGGTTCCAAAAAAGAGATCTCATCCCTCTGTGGCAGGCAGCCTGTGAAATGTCCTTAGGTTACTCAAGCAAGTGAGCCCAGCTACAAGAAAACAAAAGTAGCAAAACTGAAATTAGTAGCAAATTATTCGTAAATTATCTTTCTGCAAGGTGCCCAGTTTGATGGCTAATAACACCACTTTTTTTTGGAGTAGTACCATAAAATTATATATCAATGGAAAGATCATTTAATCAAGAATGTAATGCTTTTCAACCTTTGTTTGAGAGATAAAAGTGGCTTTTTTTGTGGAATTCTAGATTTTAGGCCAAATTCCTGCAGTCTGCGCCGAACAGTCCTTGCACTCAACTTCACATTGTACTGCGCCATTTCATCTTGTATACACCCAGGTGATTTTCTTCTGTCACGTAGGCACAGTCTCTTAATCAAGCTCACTACATGAAAGAACATAAAAAAACCCAACCAACTTGATAGCGATCACATAACACACTGACAAATGTCCTCCTCTCAGCTTCAATACATGACATCAATAACTGAATCCTACTGTGATCTGATTGGCTCATTGCCAAAACAAGATGACACCTGACTGGCTCTCTAAACGCTCATGCTCATTGGCTACAATCAGATGAAGGAAAGCTACCTGATATCAACCTAAGCAAGTTGTGCTTCCTTTTTCTGGTTATTTGGCTATAACGTTTCATAGAGTACAGATAATTGAACAAACTTTGCTGCATTACATTCTTGATTACATGATCTTTCCATTGATATATAATTTTATGGTACTACTCCAAAAAAATGGCGTTATTAGCCATCAAACCTCAAAAATACACTATTCCCAAAAGGTTTCCACAATTTTGGCCACTACTGTATATGGATATTACAATTATGTATTATATTATAAGCATTGCTTCTCACCTTAGGCTTCCCACAGCAATCTGAACCTCACCCTAAACCACAGATCATGGTTTGCAAGCCACAAAGGGGGGGGGGGCAAAACACACACTAGGCCAGTGGTTCTCAACCTTTCTAATGCAGCCACGGAAGTGGGAGACTTCGCCCACCCGCCCGGACGCCGCCATTTGAGTTCTTTTACCCGCTGCGCATGCGCAAAGCGTTCTGCGCATGCGCAGAGGGTAAAAGAACCCAAATGGCGGCGTCCGGGCGGGTGGGAGAAGTCTCCCGCTTCCGTGGCTACCGGCTGTCCGGCGACCCGCAGGCACGGCCGAACTGGGAGCATTTCCAAGATGGCGGGCTAGCGCGCGCGGCGACCCCTGTGAAAAGGTCGTTCGACCCCCAAAGGGGTCGCGACCCACAGGTTGAGAACCGCTGCACTAGGCCAAACCAACCGAGTTTCATCAGAGATAGGAGTGCACAGAAAACAAAATGAGAAGCAGCTCAAACTCAGGAAGGTTGCAAGTTGGCTTTGCTAAATGCTCACATCCCCAGAAGGTGGAGATGGCTTGCAACAGCCTCTTGCCTCAAAGAAGAATCAGGAAGGAAATAGGATTTCTTAATCCAGCCTATTTTTCTCTCTCTCTCTTCAGCCCTGGCAACCAGCTTGAAGTCAAAATCAGCCCTCCAGAATTAAATGGAGTCAGCTGCAGAGATCAAGGAAGTGATGGGGGGAAAAAAATTGCAGGCAGAAATTCTTTATTTCCCAGAAGTGAAGGAGATTATTTGCAGGGTGTAAACTATCGTCTGAGCTCAGAAAAATCAAGAAATTATGATTTTCGTGTGAGGGAACTTTCCTGTGCCTACCCTAGCTTCTCTGCTTGGTGTTTCTTCTTTCCCTTTCAGGGAAATCTTAAACAGATTTAATCCAGAGGCCCTGGGGTGGATCGGTTGAAAAACTGACTTGGGTTTTTTCTCTGGGATCTGGAGGAGAAGATCGGTGTCTCTCTCTGCTTGACCTGCAAACTGGCAGAGGCTGACCATTCCAGGGAACAGCCGTTACAATGTCCTGTGGCAATGAGTTCCACAAGAATCTGTGAAAAAAGGAGCTGTTTGAAACCATGTTCTTGCAATCATGTTCTTAAGTAAGGAAAAAGTTAAGATTCTACTTTGATCCTTGCTTTTTACATACAATGATCACTGGCCTGCCAGGATCCCCTAATTCTATAGGTCACTTGAGTTTCCTGTAAAATAACTTCCCTTTCAGTTCCTCTCAGTTCTGGCTACATTTTTTCTCTCAGGTTAACTAGGTTTGCTGAGCAGGCCTCAACTTAACACCCACATCACCAAGCTATCCAAACCATGGTTGATGATCTATCCTGGCTGAAGCCCCATGTCCCAAGCCCAGCCAAACCAGAGTTTATCTTTAGTTTGGCCATCATGGCAATCTTGTGTTGGGGGGAAATTGGCCTGAGGTAAATTTATTGATTTGACAGCTCCCTCGCTTTTTTTTTTTTTTAACATGGAACGATACATTTAAAGATTGGCTTCATCAGCCAATGGGAAACTGTCAGGGAAAAACCAGTCTGGAGGAAGAGCCAATGAAAGGAGCCCCAAATTGAACCCACCTATCAGGTGACAGCGGAGGTTGGGGGGAATGGTATATAAGGGGGACCCCAGCTGAGACTTGGCTCAGAGCATCGGGGAAGTAGCTGCGGAGGAGGAAGAAGGAAGAAGGGAAAGAACGGGACAGGAGAGCGAAGAAGTGATGAAGAAAGAAAGGGGAACGAAGCAGGCTGAGTCGCTAAGGAAAAAGTCACTGCTCACCCCCAGAAGTCTGGGGCAAAGTAGCCCGCCTAAAGAGGGGAAACGAAGCAGGTGGAGTCACTGGAGAAATCACTGCCCACCTCTGAGGGGAAAACGGCACCTGCTCCAGGAGGGGGGGGGCGCCAAAAGAGGACCCCCGATTTGGCGCGCTCCCTCAGTCTCCTCAGGCCGCTGCCAGCCCGGGGGCGCCGCAGCCTCGTCGCCATCACCCCGGCTGAGCCCGGCTTCCAGACCCAATAAGATGCTACAATACCCGCATCCTGTCTGGTTCTTTCTGGAGGGGGAAAGCGGGTGGGATAGTCGGGGGGAACGGGATGTCCGCCCCCCGACGAAACGCGTTTTCCTTTCGCGTCCGACCGGAGGGGGTTTGAGGGAATTTGGCGGGGGATTCGCTCGGTTCTTTTCGCCACACGAACGCCTGTGAGGGTCCAATGCGCCGGGGTGGTGGTGGTGGTCTCTGGGCATGTACTGAGCACCGCCCCGCCTTCTTCCCTCCCCCCTCTCACGCCCCCTC
>QLTV01002976.1:127720-137770 GCA_003457575.1 Thermophis baileyi | reverse complement strand
AGCAAAGGAGCAAAGGCGGCATCACTGCGCATGTCTGGGGAGATGGGAGGGTGTCCTCCTCACGCCCCCCCCCCCCAAGACCTACGAGGCTGGGCGAAACGATCGCGACTTACTCGGCCATGGCGACGGCAGGCAGGCGGGCGAGCGGAGAAAAAAAAGGCTGCTCTTCGCGGGCGAGGCTTCCCTCTGTCTGGGCTGGCCTACCGCGGAGAGGACGCGGCTGCGGGGCGCCTCGCCCTTTAAAGGCGGCGTAGGCCGGCCTCTCTCTTGCCCACGGGGGAAGTGGGCTGGGCGAGGCGTCCGCGGCGAGGAGGAGGAGGAGGAGGGCCTGGGATCGGCTGACCTTCGGCCCAGCCCTCGTCGGGGCGGCGAAGGTCGGTCCGCGCATCAATGAATGAATGGTGGACCCGGAAAAGGGCTCGGGGTTTGCAATGCGCGTCACGTTCTCTGTGTTTCGTGGGCGCTTTTGCCGGGGACTAGAAGTGGATCCGCGCGGCTTGGGTATCCTTGCTAATCTGCCCGTACGGAGTGGGGGGGGGGAAAGCGCTCCCCCCACTCCTGCTGAAAACGGGCAGGCCCCGAAAATCGTCTCCTGTCCCTACAGTTTTCTCTTCGGAAAGTGATTCGGCTTCCCGTGAATCACCCTACCTGTTGCGTTTCACCCGTCTGTATAGTATCTCTCTCCCTACTTATTCACCCACCCACCTCCATCTGAGCACCCATTTCACCTACCTACCTACCTACCTACCATCAATCCATTCATCTTCATAATGTGGAAGGTGGGGACAGGAGATGAGACTTAAAAGAGCTCAAGAAGCTTCTTGGAGGAGAATCGAAAAGTCTTCAAAGAAAAGTCCAGTGGCCTCTTGAAAAAGCACCTTTGGGACAACCATGACCTGGATGACTGAGAATCTCCAGACTTAATAGTGATTTTTCTTTACTCTGGCTGCCGTGGGCTCCCCCCCCCCCCTTTAAGTCCACAGGGATCCTCAACTTATCCCCTTGGAAAAAGGAGAAATCCACCAACTTCTAAAGCCTAATGTTTTCCAGCCCAATTCAGGGTAGCACAAACCTCACACCAACAATATTGCCTCCTTTGTGTTTGTTTTCCTCCTGCCCTGCTCCATTTTTCTTTGTGTCTTCTAAGGGCTCCATAGGGTTGAATCAGCTGGAAGCCAATAGAGAAACCTCCTACAAGGATCTTATTCAAAAGGTAGCCCAAAAAACCCCATGTCTTTGTAAATAAACAAGACAATACAAAAAGAGCACACGCCTTGCTCATACGCTAGTTGTATCTTTATTGTTTTCCACCTTGCTTACTAACATTTCAGTGGTGCAGTTACCATACACAGAGTTAGATTAAGAGTATCTGCATTGCACACCTAAAGGCTATACAGCAAAATGGTTCCAAATTAGTACAAATACATGAAGTCTATTTACAGTTTGTATACCCAAGCTCCAAACATCAGTTATATTTACAAAATAAAACATGGGTTTGCCGGGGAGGGGGAGGGGACAGAGTGGGGTTGGGACAAAAGGAGTCAAAAATTAATCGTAACGTCAAAACGTGTTTTGAATGGATTCCTTCCAACCGGGATGAGATTGGTTCCAAATGAAAAAATTTGAGAATTGGGTCCAAAAGGCCACTTCAGTTGGGTAGCAAAGAAAGGGGAGGGGGAGGTATGTGAGTGGAGTGGCAGGTCCCTGTTAAAAAACAAAATACATCTGCAAATGTACAAAGTGAGTGGATCCTAACAAGAGGAAAACTGCAAAGCACAAAGGATTTGCGTCAGGAGTGTCCAATCTTGGCTACTTGAAGACCTGTGGACTTCAACTCCCAGAATTCCCCAGCTGGAATTCTGGGAGTTGAAGTCCACAGGTCTTAAAGTGGCCAAGGTTGGACTCCCCGGATTTAGGTAATCAATAAATAAGGAATTGGGCTGGGTGTTTGCAAGCAGGTTGAAGTTTCACCGATGCTACACCGGAAAGCAGAGAAGAATCTATTGTTCTGCAAAGCTTCAAAATCCAGCCTTCACTTCGGCCGGTCTTCTTCAGCTGGATGGATTTGAACCCCGCACCAAAGTGGCCATCGGAGCCAAACATAAAATTTCCCTCCCTGTCCCCTCTCCCCTTCCCCAGGGCTAGTGAGGAAGCACAGCATGAAATACATTCCTGACACTTTTTTAAAAAAAGCGTAAGGCGCTAGCCACCAACGAGGCAGGAGAAATGGTAGCGGATGACTGTTTTCCCCGGACGAACTGAGGTCCTGTTTCGGATACATTCAAGGAACCTTCAAGCAGCAAAGTTAAGTTTTTATTTTTAAATATTCCCCTGTTATTTAAAGCAGCATGTTAGAAATTAAAAAACAACGCGAACGGAATGGGAAATTTATCTTGTACCGCATGTCTGAGCAGACACAGGATTAATTCATGGCAAATCATACAAGAGGGAGAGGAGAACAATGGAGGTTTAAGTTTATGTACAAGGAAAGCCAGCACAAATACACATCCGTTCACAAAACAAAAACAAAAACCCCAAATTAAATATTTCCTACAGTGCACCGGTTAACAAAGCGGAAGGAAGGAAAACGTCTTTGCTTGGAAAACACCATCAGGACTTCGCTTGGTTCCTTGGCAGCCCTTTCTAATTTAATGTAATTTAATAACCAAAGGGGCACTGGGCAGAAGAATTGAAGTATGCTGTTGGCAAAGGTATCTAGAGATAAAAGGATGAATCGACTGACTCCGATTGAACGAAAGGAGTAGATGATTCTGAGATCACGATCAGCTTCCGCCATTTCCTTAACTGGGAACTCTGCAAAGGAGAAGATGTCAACGGTCCTTGGTCCTTGCTTGGAGCCGCAGGGCCTGCGCAGAGGGTTGGCTGGCCCGTGGCAGCGGCCTGCAGCTCCGGACACCGGCCCAAAGAGCTGGCTGGCTCTAGGCCGTGTCGGCTGGTTAAAGCTTTCTACATCCGGCTTCTGCTGAAATTCAGATTATTTCTTTTTAAAGTGAAGCACAGAGGCGGAGTTTCTTTCTCTGCTTTGCAAGAAAGCAGGGCTGGTTGATTTTTAGGATGTGTAAGGACTTCCAAAGGGGGAAAAAAATCATCTTAATTCCCCGAGATCAATTTTTAATCATCCGCCCCGCACAACCAAATCCGGAGCATCTAAAATAAGCAACGGAAGAAGGCTTAAGATTTACACTGAACCTCTTACTCACGTAAAGATTAGCCCAAGGTGAGGTGGTGCCTTTTGTGTAATCTGTCAGTTACGTTGTGCCCTTCTGACCCTTTAATGCTCCTATAGAACACTTTATATGATTCTTCTCTTGTTACATATGGTGTGGTTTTTCCAGAGTAAATTTTCCAAACAGCTTTGTTCCAAGCTCAACAAACAGTTATAGTAGTGTAGACACACTATTGCCAGAAAATTCCTTTTTCCAGCTTCAGACAGATTCCCTCCACCATTTTTATAGCCCAAAGCTGGAGTGTCTTTTATTGTGCACCAAAAAGAAAGAAAAAACCTCGTCATTAAAGTCACTGCAAAATGCCCACTCTCCCAAAAAAACTGGCTCTTCAACCGGCAACCTTGTAGTATGGGTGTTGTGTAGTGTCATCACAGGGCTGAAAGTCCCACTGTTAAGACTCATTTTTAGTGCAATAAACCCAAAGCAATCAAACCAAATACATAACTATGTCCCATTTCAGGATCCAAGCTCCTTTACAGGTTCCCTTCGCTCTATGCTAGGGGTGTCCAACTTTGGCAACTTGAAGACCTGTGCACTTCAACTCCCAGAATTCCTCAGCCGGGGAATTCTGGGAGTTGAAGTCCACAGGTCTTCCAAGTTGCCAAAGTTGGACGCCCCTGCTCTGCGCAGAAGTGGCACACAGAAAATGCTCAGAAAATCTCCCCGACTCTACGTCACGGCAAACTCTGTGGACTACCACGGCAGAATTAAAAGAGGATTTCCCCACCCCAAATGAAAAAGCCCCCTCCCCTGGAGGCTCTAGCCAAGGGGGACTCACTAAGGCATTGATCTGAAGATGGGGGGGAAGCTACACCCCAGGCCAACCCAATGGGATGAATGCAAAGAATTAAACCGCGCGCATTTTTTTTTTTAGGGAAAATCAGATTTTTGCCTTTCTCTGGACAGATCGGTGATTACCAAGGCTCCTTCTGGGCCCTTCTCTGCCCACGTTGAGCCGAGATGCTATAAACCAAAAGGAGAGAGAGACACACACACACACACACACACACAGAAACCTTCGATTGGAGGATGGAGAAAGCTTGTTTGGAAAGCCAATGAGGTCACATTTTTCCTCTCCGGCTTGCAGGCAAAAGCCGGGAGGAGCACATCCACTTCCACCATGGAAATAATGCCCTGATAAGCTAATCGAGAAAGGGGAAGGCTGGCTGGATTTCTTGATTTCTTTTCCATTGTACCGGTTCAAATCCTTCAGGGATGGAGGCAAGATTCCAGGCTTTCCACATGGTGCTCGGGGGATCAAGGGCAGGCAGATCCCGCAGCCAGTCCCCCCCCTTTCCTGAAGGTCTGAAACCTGCTCATCTGAATCTGCCCCATCACTGGCCAAGCTGCAAGGGCTGAATTATTAACCGGGCTACACCTGCGGCTGAAAACCGAGCCTGGATAAGTCCACCCTTCTGGTGATAACCGATTCCTAAACCAGAGATCCAAAATAATAGATCCAAAAGTAAATAAATAAATACAAGATCCGAAGTAAAGGCAACATATACTGGGAAGGGGATGCACCCCCCCCCCAAAATGAAGGGTAGGAGCCTTTCCTGGTGAAACACAGTCTGGTTATTTCCAAGCCATCAAAGTTGAACGAAAAAATCAAATCCTTGACATCCAGACAAACACACCGTAGAGAGCAGGACAGGCGACGTCACTTGGGGTGAGGAACCAAGGGCCCACATGGGAGGAGGGGGGGGGAGTTTTCTTTTTTCTTTTTTAAACAAAAAAAGTCGTGCATATATAAATACCCCCTTTTCCTCCCCGCTCACCCACACATTTTTCCCCCTCCCGTCATTTCGTCTTCGGTTTGGCCACATGCGATTACTAGTGTTTTCAACACTTGAAAAGGAAAAAATCATTAGAGTAGTATTTTTCTTTTCTTTTTTAAAAAAAAAAAGGGAGGGGGAGAAGGAAAGGAGGGAAGAGAGAAAGAGAGAGAGAGGAGAGAATGTGGGGAAAGTGCTGGAAGTGAGCCAAGTTAAGCCACGGGGGTTTAAATACAAGGGAAGGGAGTGACTCAAATATCACAGAGAAAATGAGAGGGGAGGTTTTATCTTATAGCCGAAGATGGATTTGGGAGAAAATAAAAATTGCATGAGAATTCCCGAGGGACCTCAGTACTTCAGTTGTCCGGAGAGTCTTCGGGCGAGTTTGGACCTGCAGAGGAGAAAGAAGAGGACAGGAACTGAAGGAACCACACCCGGCACGGAGATGGAACATAACACAACCACACAGACTACTTCTCTCCTAACCAGCAGGACCCAGATTCAAGTTTATCCTCTTCCTCAAAGGCTGCCTCGAGGCTTTTCAACTCTGCCCGTTGCCGGGAAGCTAAAATTAAGGCTGGGAGAGAAATACAGCTTGCAAAAGCGTATTTGGGAGATGCCGGACTCTCCTGGAGTTGCGTTTCTAGAAGCGGCAGAATCCGAATCGATCTTTATTACGGCTGCAGACCAGTTAAACTAAATGCATTCTCCAAAAGTTGTTGGAAAATAACTAAAGCAAAGTAGTAATATGAATAAGGATCTTTAGTTCTTTAGGTGTTTTTTTTCCTTATTATCATTTTGCTACTGAAACGAGCGGTGGCTGGATTTGAATCCTGAGGGAGATGGTTCACGTAGAAATGATCAGATCTCTCTAACAGAGGGAGGATATATGTTGATCTGAGGTCCCTGCAGGCCTGGTGAACTTCGAAACGCTCTGAACTCTCCGGTGACTTCTAAGCTTCTGCCTTTCAGTAAGACTTGCTAGTCAAAAAGAGGCTCCCAGACTCCTCATCTCTACTCTCCCATCATCTGCTAGCAGTGAGAAGGCTTTTTAACTTCCTCTTCCTGCTGATGAACATCCCTTTTTCCCCCCCCTCTGACCAATTCCCTCGCTTCTCACCCGTTTTGCAACACGTCCTTTGGAAGGAAACACACCCACTTGTTTTCCTTGCAGACCTGAAATTTCCACCAGCCCCTCCTCGTGCCTCCCCAGCCTCTTTTTCCTAAGAGGCTGTCGATGCATGCTATTCCCATTTCAGGGTTTTAACCAGGTTTATTATGATGGCCTGTGCGCTCACTCTGCTACTGTCTGCAGGCCAAGAGGCCCCAGGCCCGCTCCAAAGATCTGGCAGCCCCGGCATGTCCCTCTTACCGTATCGTGCCAGCAAGAAGGGGGTTGAAGGCATACAGCCAGTCGCTCATGTCTTTGTCGTTGAGGGCTTGGAGGAGGACACCGCGGTGTCTGGTGCAGACGGCAAAGGTGTTTGGTGTCTAAAACGCAAAAATAAAACATGCCCGGCATTTTAAGCGTTCTTTTTTTTTTTTCCTTCCACGATTTTCAAGCCTCCATGATTCTGTAAAGGGGATGTTTGTTAACCAATATCGGCTTTACAGAATCGTGAAGGTTTGAAAATTCTTGGCCAAGTTTTCGGAGAAGCTGTCGTCCCTTCCTCCCCAAGGGAATCCTTCTTGATCTATACAGGGTTCGAAGGCCATTTTACCACCGCGGTGGGATTTGGCACCAAGTAGGTGGTCACTTAAATATGAGCCAGCAGTGTGTGGCAGGAGCCAAAAAAGCTAATACAATCCTTGGTTGCATAAACAGAGGGACAGAATCAAAATCACAAGAAAAATTAGTACCGCTTTTATAAAGCCTTAGTAAGGCCACACCTGGTATACAGCATCCAGTTTTGGTCACCACGTTACAAAAAAAGATGTTGAGACTTTGGGAAAAGTGCAAAGAGCAACTAAGATGATTAAAGGAGACTAAAACATATGAAGAACGGTTGCAGGAATTGGGTATGGCCAGTCTAGAGAAAAGAAGGACTAGGGGTCACATGATAGCAGTATTCTAGTATTGGAGGGACTGTCACAAAGTCAACCTACCGTATTTTTATAAGATGCACCTTTTTACCCCCAAAAAGAGGGTGAAAAGTTGGGTGGGTCTTATACACCAAATGTAGCCCCACCCAGCCACCCCCAGTAATTTACCTCCTTGCAGCAAACAGAACAGAGCCTGTTAAGCCAAGCAACTGATTATCAGCTTCCCGACCCTCAGTTGCAGGCAGGCCAGTGCTAAAACTGAAAGTGAAACTAAAGCAGCAAGGAGGCAAATTGCTGGGAGGCAGAGGCAGAATTTTATTTTCTTGTGCTAATCAGACTGCTGAAACTGGATGCAAGGAGGTAAGTCAATAATTATAAATGTCTATAGAATGTTCGAATTATTAGACTTATTTTTAAAAGACTGCTTTATTATTGTTCTAGACAACTTAACAAAATGAAGAAGCTTTTTAAAATAAATGCTTGATCTGAAGAGGCTCAGTGCTATTGTATCTGCTTTTAAATAGCAGAGAATAATGTATACTTCAAGAAAGCCACATCAATTTTAACAGCATCTGTACAAGTAATAATCTGAAATGTAACAGTGTCCTGTTTTAGTATTAAAATAAGGCAGCTGAGTTAAACCCTGACTTAGTCATGTTTGGAGTAGATCTATTTAAATAATTGGGAGGAGTTAGTGTGACTACATTTAAGAAAACTTTCTGGCATTAATATACTGCCATAATGTACATTTCTCCAATTCTGTGCTATTTCTATGGGTCAGGCACACATGCACAGAAATATACAGCAAACAATGTATATTATCTGTACTGTTTGCTGTTTGCTGGGAGGCAAATTGCTGGGAGGCGGAGGCAGATTTTTTTGCTTGTTTTCCTCCCCAAAAGCTAGGTGCGTCTTATACTTCGGAGCGTTTTATACTCCGAAAAATACTGTATTCTCCAAAGCACCTGAAGGCAGGACAAGAAACAATGCATGGAAACTAATCAGGGAGAGAAGCAACCTGGAATTAAGGAGAAACTTCCTGACAGTGAGGACAGTCGACCATTGGAACAGCTTTTGCCTCCAGAAGTTGTGGGTGCTTCATCACTGGAGGTTTTTAAGAAAAGACTAGACACTCACTTGTCTGAGATGGCATAGATTCTCCTGATTGAGCAGGGGGCTGGACCAGAAGACCTGCAAGGTCCCTTCCAGCTCTATTCTGATCAATTTTAATTTCCTCCCTCTACTTTCTGCGCCCAGGACAAGGTGATCTCTTTGCAACTTCCCAGGGATTAAGAGCCTGCTCCCAGTTTCTGGAGCTGCCACTGACCTTCACCATGGCCTGCTGATCCTCACTGTACTCCACCTGAGCTGTGGAGAGGTTGATGATCCCCCTTTCCACTGGGTCCTTGTCGCTATTATAGATGAAGACATACGGGCGGCGCACCACCACAAAATGTTTGGCCCACGAAGGGGAGAGCGGCTCCTTGAAGTGAAGGTAGCCTTTCTTGGAGACCACGGACCTGCAAGCAGAGCCCAGCACATAACAGACCATCAGGGCAGGGAGTCTGACTGGTTAGAGCAGGGGTCTCCAACCTTGGCAACTTTACGACTTGTGGACTTCAACTCCCAGAATTCTGGGAGTTGAAGTCCACAAGTTGTAAAGTTGCCAAGGTTGGAGACCCCTGGGTTAGAGCACCAGGAAAACCCTCCCCTTCCCAGTGGGAGGAAAAGCTATGAATCAGAGCCTTCCAGAGGCTGGGATGGAGCAACCCATCTTCAAAACAGGGGGCGCTGGCTTTTCTCCCTGTTGTGAATGGTACCTTCCTTCCAATAATTGGAAGATTCTTACCCAGGTCGGATTTCCTCAATATCCGGAACAAGGTTCAAAAACTCGTTTTTCCCGGCCCTTGCCAAATAAGAAACTTCAGCAGGGGGTGTCAGCTGGAATGGTTCTGCCTCCAGTCCAGGGCTAGAGGCCCGAGAATTTGCTTCGGGAGTTCTTTGGTTTAAAAAAAAGAAAGTAAACAGTCAAAGTCAAAGAATGTGGTTAGTTAAAGTCAGGCGCGCTGCAAAGGCAGAAAAACACTGACTCGGTTCATTCATGTTTCATGATCAGTTCAGAGTCACACAAACAAACAAACCCACAACAATCAAGGCTCCAAGTTATTTTGGGAGATCTTTGGGGTTATTTATCTGTGCTCCCTATAAACCTGGATTAAGGGCTCCTTGGTGCTCTCTGAGCTTGGTGGTTTTCTTGCAGACATTTCATTACCCAAACTAGGTAACATCATCAGTGCTGATGAAACGTCTGCAAGGAAACAAGCAAGCCCAGAGAGCACCAAGGAGCCCCTCATGTCAACCCTGAGCTACAAATATTCTATTTTCTTTCTTTCTTTCTTTCTTTTCTTTTTCTTCTTTCTTTTTCTTTCCTTCCCTCCTTTTTTCTTTTTCTTCCTTTCTTTTTCTTTCTTTTTTCCTTCTTTCCTTCCTTTTCTTTCTTCCTTTTTTTCTTTTTTCTTTTTCTTATTCCTTTCTTTTTCTCTTTCCTTCCTTTTCTTTCTTTCTTCCTTCCTTCCTTTTCTTTCTTTCTTACTCTTTCTTTTCTTTCTTTCTTCCTTCCTTTTCTTTCTTCTTTCTTTCTTTTTTCTTTTCCTTCCTTTTTTCCTTTCTTCTTTTTTTCTTTTTCTTTCTTTCTCTTTTTTCCTTCCTTCCTTCCTTCCTTCCTTCCTTCCTTCCTTCCTTCCTTCCTTCCTTCGCATCCTTCCCTTTTCTCTCGCTTTTTTCTTTCCTTCCTTTCTTCCTTTTCTTTCTTCTTTCTTTCTTTTTTCTTTTCCTTCCTTTTTTTCTTTCTTCTTTTTTTCTTTTTCTTTCTTTCTCTTTTTTCCTTCCTTCCTTCCTTCCTTCCTTCCTTCCTTCCTTCCTTCCTTCCTCTTTCTTTCTTTCTTTCTTTCTTTCTTTCTTTCTTTCTTTCTTTCTTTCTTTCT
>QLTV01002976.1:106304-126165 GCA_003457575.1 Thermophis baileyi | reverse complement strand
GATAATTTTTAACACTGAAACAATCAATAAAGGAGAATATTTGTAGCTCGGGGTTGACCTGAGGGGTCCTTGGTGCTCTCTGAGCTTGCTTGTTTTCTTGCAGGCGTTTCACTCCCTCCCTCCCTTCTCCTTGGTACTAGCACTGATGATGTTGCCTAGTTGGGTAATGAAATGTCTGCAAGAAAACAAACAAGCTCAGAGAGCACCAATGACCCCCTCATGTCAACCCTGAGCTACAAATACTCTGCTTTATTGAATCCTGGATTAAACCATGGCACCTCCCTCCCCCTCCGAAAAGCAGAGCTTTACTGCCTTTAACGCAGGCATCCATCCGGATGAACAGGGCTGAGAGGGAGGGCTAGGGGAGAGCAAATGTCTTCCCAGGCCAGAGAAAGAGAGAGCTTGGGGGTTCTGCCGAGGGACGGGTGTCAACTCAGCTCCACTCACTTCTGATCCACCGAGTTGTACTTCGAATCCGACAGCGAGGGGCAGGTGGTGGACGGGGTGAGGGTGGAGCTGCTGAAGCTGGAGACCGAAGAATCCCGCCCGATTGGAGAGATGTCGGACAGCTGGAAGAAGGAGGCAGTAACTCTCAGCTTGGCCCTTCGAGGGAAAAGCTCGTGTTGCCCACGGGTTAAGGTTTGGCTTACCTTACAATCACTGATGCTGTTGCAGACCTGGTTAAATTCGCGGTTGAAAGAATGAGTAAGAAGCTGAAGGCACTGGAAAGAAAGCGCGGATTAGGACGGAGGAGGCGGGCAAAAGGAAAGCTGGCTGGGGGTTTCTGGGAGTTGAAGTCCAGGCATCTTAAAAGTTGCCAAGGCTGAGAAAACACGGATGTTGAGGGCCCCCACCATTTTGGGGGAAAGGGGGTGGGGGAGAAGGCAGGTTCGCAAACACCACCACCACAACAGTCACACACCCCTGGTGTCAACTCTGAAGTTGGCCTGACTGAGGCCATCTTTGAGGCTTCAGTGTTGCCACAACGGAGATGAGGGTTAGGGAGGGGGAAATAGAGATAGCTGGGGATTTGTAGCCAAAAAAAAAAAAAATACTTTCCCCTGGGAACCAAGGACATTCCAACAGGGGCTGAAGAGGAGGAGGAGTGATGTTACCAAGCAACTGGACAGCACCCTGATTGGACCATGTGACTGTTTGTTTGGGAAAGGGGGAAAACTTTTACTTTTAATTAGGTGAAAACTGCAGGAACCTTTAAAGTCGGTTTTCACCAGCCTGTGCCAATATGATAGATCCAATAAAACTGTTCTTTGAGGAATCTACCTGCCTCGGAGTTCTGTTTGTTATGGGTGTATTACTTGGAACCCTGACACCTGGGCTCGGTACCTTGGTAGCTAGCTCCTTCTCCCGCTCCACTAGACTCTCGATGTCGGCCGAGTCGTAGCCGCTGCTCTCGCTGGGGGTGATGGCGCTCTCAAAGGTGGTGGAGGAGATCTGCGAGGAGATGCTGGTGGAGGTGCTGAGAGTGCTGCTACTCAGGCTGTGGGAGAGCGAGTCGCTCAGGGACTTGGGGAGGCCGTCGGCCAGCTTCTCACGCAGCAGCAGGAAGTGACGCGTCTTCTCCACCTGGGCAGCAAGAGAAGAAGCCGGGGAGGTTCCTCCTGTGACTTCTAAACTGGGATGTCCTCCTCTGCCCCCCCCCTCGAAACTACGACAAGCATTGGGTTGGGGGGACTGAGATGGACCCAGCAAGAAAGGACATGTGCCAAAAGAGGGACAGGTCCCAAAGGTGCTTTTTTTCTCAAGAGGCAACTGGACTTTCTGGTTTTTCTTTGAAGACGTTTCGCTTCTCATCCAAGAAGCTTCTTCAGCTCTGACTGGATGGTGGGGAAGGGAAGGATTTATGTATTTATAGGATTTATTTACTTAAATCCTTCCATTCCCCACCATCCAGTCAGAGCTGAAGAAAGAAGAGAAACGTCTTCAAAGAAAAATCAATAAAGTCCAGTTGCCTCTTGGAAAAAAAGCACCTTTGGGACAACCATGACCTGGAGGACTGAGAATCTCCATAGACAAAGAGGGACAGGAACAGAATAGAATAGAATAACAGAGCTGGAAGGGACCTTGGAGGTCTTCTAGTCCAACCCCCTTGCCTAGGCAGGAAACCCTACACCACTTCAGACAAATGGTTATCCAACATCTTCTTAAAAACTTCCAGTGTTGGAGCATTTACAACTTCTGGAGGCGAGTTGTTCCACTGATTAATTGTTCTCACTGTCAGGAAATTTCTCCCTAGTTCTAAGTTGCTTCTCGCCTTGATTCGTTTCCACCCATTGCTTCTTGTCCTGCCCTCAGGTGCTTTGGAGAATAGCTTGACTCCCTCTTCTTTGTGGCAGCCCCTGAGATATTGGAACACTGCTATCATGTCCCCCCTAGTCCTTCTTTTCATTAAACTAGACATACCCAGTTCCTGCAACCGTTCTTCATAACAATTAAGAAGTTCGGCAGCGTCAGGGAGATGTTTCACCAACAGGAGGAAACCAAGTAAAGGAATCCCAGTCCTCTCTTCCTGTTCCTGCTTCTTTGGGCACCCACCTCATGCAGCAGCTCCAGCTTCTCCAGTTCCCACTGGTGCTCCAGGATCAGGCTGTCTCCTCGGGGTCTCCACCCTGCCAGGTTCTCTTCCCCTCGGACATAGGCCACAGAAGTATCCAGGACTTTCCTTCTCCTCCTCTGCATTCCTGAAACATAAAAAACCGGATTCAGGTCAAGTCAGTTTCCAACGCACCAGGAGGGAAAGTCACCACCTTCTGCTCCGTAACCAAACAAAGAAAGTCCCGTTGCCTTTTGAAAAAGCACCTTTGGGACAACCATGACCTGGATGCCTGAGAATCTCCATAGACAAGGGGCAGAAATATAATAAATTCACAAATCAACCGAGTTCAGGAAAAATATGGAGGAATTTTTCTTTTTCTTTTTGGCATATTCATAAAAAGGGATGTCTTCTAACCTGGGCTTCCGGTATCAGCCATTTTGCACAAGCTCAACTCGTAGATCCCGGTTACTCGGTTGCTGCTTGCAAAGAGGGAAGCAAGGAAAACAAAACGATAATTTGAGAAAACAAGGCAGTCTTAGGAAAGGGTCAAGCTCTTCAAGAATCATTACACTGGTCCATACTGGAGTTAATTCGTCATAGAGTTATATACCGCTTCACAGGACTTTACAGCCTTCTCTAAGCGGTTTTTCAGAGTCAGCCTCTTGCCCTCAACAATCTGGGTCCTCATTTTACCCACCTCGGAAGGATGGAAGGCTGAGTCAACCTTGAGCCAGTTGGTCAAGATTGAACTGCTGGCAGTGGGCAGTTAGCCTGCAATACTGCATTCTAACAACAGGGAGGGAGGGAGAGAGAGAGGGAGGGAGGGAGGGAGGAAGGGAGAGAGAGAGATAGAGACAGAGAGAGAGAAAGAGGGAGAGCACTTAGACTTATATACCGCTTCACAGTGCTTTTACAGCCCTCTCTAAGCGGTTTACAGAGTCAGCATATTGCCCCCAACAATCTGGGTCCTCATTTTACCCACCTCGGAAGGATGGAAGGCTGAGTCAACCTTGAGCCTGATGAGATTCGAACTGCCAAATTGCAGGCAGCCGGCAGGCAGCAGAAGTAGCCTGCAGTACTGCACTCTAACCACTTGCGCCACCGCGGCTCATACATTTGTCATATAACAAATATATTTTTATCATGTACAGAGGAACACCTGCTTTCCTTTTTTCTCAAGTGAAGGAATCTTTGACTTATTCCTGGTCAGCCTGAAATCAGAGTTCTCTGCTTTGGCTGCTCACTTGAAGATTTCCAAGAACCAACTCAAGCAATCTTTTGAAATTTCGTGAGGAGGTTCGCGAGACACCAAGAGACAGCAAACTAGGCCGTCCACAAGCCCGCCTGCCCACCAAGCTTAATCCACGTGTCTCGTGGCCCTTGGACTGCCCCAGGGGGATGATCTGACTTACGAGTCTGGGGACTTGGAGTAGCCACGTCCAAAGAGACTCCGCAGCGAGCGGGGGGGCGAAATCTTGGCGTCCCGCGAGTAGAAGACCATGCAGATGTCCTTGGTGATGATGGCTGGTTGGATGCAGTGATCCAGCTGGAAGGGAAGAAACGGCTGGATCACTTTCACCATCGATGATGGGCAACGTACAAGCGAACAGGTGGCATTTCCGCTGTCTTTGGCACAGGTGTGTGGCACAAGTGGAGATGAACCCACATACTTCTAGCTCCAGATTTATTATTCTCTGTATCATGGGTGTCCAAACCTTGGCAAGGTTAAGACTTCAACTCCCAGAATTCCCCAGCTGGGGACGTTGAAGACCACAAGTCTTACAAAATTGCCAAGGCTGAACACCCCAGCTCTATATGGAATGACAGATTGAACAATCTTCACTGGATCAGAATTTACTCCTCTATTTAAAATCATATGAACTCATTTAACAGGAAGAGGAATGACATCTGTCCCTTAGGAAATAACACTCTAAAAAGTCAAATGTGTACTTTATAAAGGCCAAATGTGTACTTTATACTTGGTTCTCAGAGCTCTAGAACTACAGACTGTTCAGTAATTAGACAAAAGACTTAATCTTGGCTAGTTTTGAGCTTTCTGGTAGAAAACAAAAATTAGAAATGAGTAGCATTCTGAATAAGCATAAAAATATCAAACTTTGGTTGATTTCACTGGTCTTAAGGGTTCCTAAAGTCCCTACTCCTATTTTGAGTTTTCTACAAAGCACAAAGCAGGGAAGGATTTATCCACAAAGCAGGGAAGGATTTATCGACTGAATACCAAAGAGAGTCCCCACGGACAAAAATCTAGCACATCAGGGAGTGAAGCGCAGGTTCTTATTCCTGAGCGGCTTGCTTTCCAGTTTCTCACCTACGCACTTGTAACACTCCAGACCAATCATAAGTGCTCATCTTGGTGAGAAATAAGCCTCCCTCTGTGCCACATTCTGGACTACAAGAGCCTAATTCTGGCCAGTGATTTTCTTTTTGGTTATTGTAGAAATTCTAAATTAAAAAAAAAAAAAAGGGAATTCAAATTCTGCTTCACTTAGGAATTCCGTAGTCCAGGGAGAGATCCTGTCTGCAGTTCAGTCAGGTTGCTGCTATTATATCCCTCTGGCTGGGTTTACTCATTTTATTCTGTGGGTTTGTTTTTCGTCGCTGCCCAGGGGTTAGGATTAGGGCTGCACAGATACGGGGTAAAATAAAAATGGCCTATCAATTTAAGAAAGAATATAGAAAGAGGGATTCCCTCGGGGGGGGGGGTTCCCTGTTTTTTAGAGAACTTCAACCTCTCCTTTCGGCCTTCCGTCAGACTGAAGCTCTGAGACCAGAAGATGCAACCTCACCTCCAGGTAAGCCGAGAGGGTCATGTAGATCTTCTCAGCGTAGGGGGTCACCCGGTTCAAAAGAAGGGAGTTATGCAGGGAGCTGTCCCAGACAGCCTCAAAGCGGTAGAAAGTTCTGGGGGAAAAAATAATAATAATCAAAAGCTAGGATCAGATGCTCCAGTGCAGAGGTGCCTCTCCCAGCCGTGGCTGAGCAACCATCTTGAATAAGCTGAGAGCAGGGGTGTCAAACTCAAGGCCTGGGGGCCGGATTCGGCCCACGGGGTGCTTAGAGCTGGCCCGCGGGGCTGCCCTGGAAACAGCGAAGGACCGGCCCGCAGTGCCTCTGCCAGCGAAAACGGAGCTCGGGAGGGCCGCACACGGCCCTCCCCAGCTTCGTTTATCGCTGGCAGAGGGTTGCAGGAGGCCGTCGCAGCCGAAAATGGAGCTCGGGAGCCCGTTTTCGCTGGCAGAGCGCTTGGGCCTCCACAGGCGCCCCTCCCCGACACGAGTGATGTCATGCTGCCCCCCCCCAAGGTCAAACACAACCCTGATGCGGCCCTCAATGTACTTGGGTTTGACACCCCTGGCTTAGAGCAATTCTTTGACACCCCTGGCTTAGAGCAATTCTTGGAAGGTGGAAGGAAGCAGGCCCCTTTCTGAGTTTTTATACCAACATCCTCTGACTCACTTAACTGCAAGCCTCAATGTTTTCAATGAATTTTTCAATATCAAATCAACTCATGGTTCCTGGCTTAGGAGTCAGGTTGAATGACTGGCATTCAGAACTAAGAATGAGAAACGGAGGGAATGTTGGCTACCTTTCCATGGACAAACAAGGAAGAAGGGCCCGCCTTTTGTTTTGTTAAGGTGGCCCTGCTAGCTAAAACTTCTGAAGGTTTGCTTACCCATCAAACCTCTTGAAGGAAACTGCAACTGAGTGGCCCAGCCCTGCCCTACAGCTATTCTAAGCTTTTTCAGCTCTTCTAAATCTGGATAGACCTGCTTTGCTGGGTTAAAAGAAAGTGAATCTTGCACAGGAAAGCAAGAAGTGAAAGAACGGCGGAAAAGGAGGGGAAGGCAGATTGGGACAGGGCGGGTCCCAGGAGAAGGAGAAGGTGAAGCAGCCGGAAATGAAATCCCCTTTTAATTAATTTCAACCAGGGAGCAGAAAGAGTGCAAAATTATGTCTAATTCCTGGCTGCTGGGTCAGGGTGGAAAAGAGAAGAGAAGATACAACATTAAAATGGTATTTCAACCGTGTGAGAAGCAAAGACTGAGGACAACAGAAGCCAAAGTGATTAAATCGGGAAGAAAGAAACGTAACTGGATACAGACTGGGAATTGGGGGTCAAGACACACTGGAAAGGAAACACATTTCCGGATTTTTGAGGATGGGATTCGGGAAAAGAGCGACAAGTAAAAATTAAGGGGGGGGGGGAGAGGAGGGGAGAAAGAAGCTAAGTACAAATATGAGACTTGAGCTCACAGAAAAGCTTCTAGCTAGCAGACTCAGATGCTGGCCCAAACCTCTTAGATCACAAAAGTCTCTTTTGCAGCACCCCTAAGATTCTCAAGACCCTGCTGGGCAGGCCTCTGAGAACGGGGCGAAGGGGAGATTTTAAAGCCAATCCCCCAAAACAAGGAGAGGTGCCACAGCGCAAGGCAGCAAAGGGGCGGCGGGGGGGGGGAGGGGGAAGGGGGATGAAAGCTCTGCCCACCAGCCAAACTGGGATTAGGGAAAAGGGGACAAGGAGAGGCTGGGCACTAGAGGCCAGGAGCGTTGGGCACCAAGGAAGCAAATTTGAAAATACCTAGGCATATCCTTATCAAGGAAGAGCCTGTGGAGATAACAGAAAGCGTTCGTTAGGTCGGCCCAAACATGGGTGGACGAAGCAGCGGAGAAAAAGCAAAAAATTCAAGCCAAAGGACAACCCAAAGACATGCAGGGACATGAACACGCACACACAGAGAGAGACATGCATCGTATATGTGAACTCAGGAGGATGTTTCTGCAACTTCCACCTTTCTCCTGCCAAGGGCAAGAGCTGAAAGCTGGGCAAATCACAAACAGGATATGAATTTATTTCACGACCTGAGGGGCCGTCATCACGGCTAGAAGATGGAAGCCATTGGGAGGGGGAGAAGGGGGGGCGCAAAAAACCTTTGTGGTGGGTTATAATCATAGATCATTATTTGTCTATTATGAAAGGCTCATTCGAGAGGTCTGTATGACTAACAGGCCTGACGTTAGTGTATTCAGGCTGTTCCATTTCTCAGATCCTGATGGGGGGAAAAAAACCCGTTTTCCCTCTTTCTGAAGACAAACGAGGTCACAGACTCTTAAGTGCCGCAACCTCATTTCTCTTTCCACGAGGTCTAAAATCTGCTTCAAAAATTCTCCTACTCAGAGAACGGAAAGAGAGCCTATCCCAACCCAAGGATCCCATAAATGGGGTCAGAATTCCCCTTCAGTCAGGCTGTCTGGGGAGCATGGGAACTGCAGTCCACCCCTAGCTGGGGCTCCCAGGTTGGGGAGCCGACCCCAGGCTGAGGAACGCCTCTGACCTGTTTGAGCTGTGAGAAACCCTCAGGTACTTGGCAGAGATGATGTTGAGAGACAAGACGGCGTCCACGGCCGTTTCGTCCACTTCGGCTTTGTTCCGGATGCGCCCTGCGGAGAGGACAGAGGCAAAAGCACAGAGGTCCAAATGGATGTAAAGATTTATTGCAAGCTGAAGCTCTCGACAAGAATCTGAGCTACTAAATGTCCAAGCAAATTGGCGGTAGGTAAGAGTTGGTGGTATTCCAGGTGGGCTGGACTTGGATCTCTTACGGGCACGAAGGAACTCATGACTGATGGCATGTTTGACCCCTCCCTCAGTCTCAGCCTGGTCATCTCTTACATTCACTTTCAGAAAGCTGTGTAATTGCAGAAGGATTTGGGGGGGGGGGGGAGAATGTCTCCAGACTGGGGCGTTTCCCCACCCAAAACCATTCATCAATCCAAATGGCAAGTCAAATCTTTTTGTGGAATGGGAGGGGCCATTCATCGTCCACCTGTGGCCTTACTCCCAAGTCGACCCTTGTTCCTCAGCTGTTCCCTTCGTCTGGCAACTCTGCGCATGTGCACACTGGGAACAGGCTCCAGCTGTTCGTCTGCCTCACTGATGTCTGACTCCAAAGGCAACTGATAACTGTCATACGGCCCTGGCCCCATCTCTGCCTCCGACGCAGAGCACTCGTCAGAGCCTTCCCCAGACTCCAGGACTGGCCCATGTTCCTCCCCAACCTCCTCACTGTCTGAATCTGCTGCCAGCTCCGCTGGCCACCGGCGGGCCACAACAGCTGGGCACTCTGCAGTGAGTGGAAGAAGAGTGAGGAGAGAAGGAGAAGGAGCCGTCCAGAAACAGAAGAGGATACCTACCAACTACCAATTCTCGCACATCTTTCCAGTGGAGCTCATTGCCCTTCTCGTGGATGATGGTAATGGTGATCCTCCGCTGTATTCCCTGCAGTGATGAAAAGAGACCAGCTCTGTTGCTTCTCCCCCTTAGCATTCCGCCTCTTTAAATGTTAGGCTTAAAACCGCCAAGATCTCCTGACATCTGGACCGGCAGAGAACTGAATTGAATTGGGGAAGCCTGCCAGATGCGGGTGCCAAAAGCACGGTCTCACTTCGGTGCTGGCCAGAAAAATGGGGAGAACGGAGCTCGAATTCACCGAGATGAGGTTTGTAGGCAGATTCCCCAAGCAACAGAGTTAATTTTTTATTTCAAATAGCCCAGCTCAACCAGGGCATCTAACAGCCTCTGTCTGACCTCAGGCAGCAGGGTCTGGTTTGATTACAATTGGATAGGAGACTGCCAGAAATAGCAGGATGGGGTAGGCCGGGCTGCGAATTGGGAAGTAAAATAACAAAAAGAAGAAAATGGTAATTCTCTGGGGATTATTGCCCCTCATAAAAAAAAAAAAAGCCCAACTGAAAAAACAAAGTCTCCCCGTAGTCGCCAGAATCAAGCCGGGTTCAAAGGAGCCCTTTGTGGGGATTTTAGCATCCACCCACCTGGTGAAGCAAGAATGTCCCTTGGCAGGGGAGACCTCCAGTGTGGTCGACAATGGCCGGGATGTATCTGCAAGGGAGAGAGGGACAAATCAAGATGAGAGAGGGGTTTACTTCCCCAGGGCTCACAGCCACCTTCATCCCAACCCTTTCCCCCTCGGGTAAGATTAAAGATGCAGCTGGGCTATTTGCTGGGAAATACCAAGATCTTAGCTTATCAACAGATAAACACATTTATTAGAGAAGGCTTTGGGGAACAGAAAAGGGGGTGCTTAAAACCAGCTCCAGGGGAGGTTCAGAGACAGCATCTGCCTCTTTCTCTCATTCATTCTGGGAATCAGTTACAGAGCTGATTCTTCCAGCGTGGAAGGAAAACAAAGCATCGCTTGAAAATCTTCCTCCATCTTTCTTTCAAGACTGAGCGCTCCATCCTAAGCCCGTTCTGACATCCCAGATACTCCACAGCGTAAATGTCAACTCTGAAGCGAACCCGGCTGGGGGCCATTTTGGAGGCAGTTTTCTGTGGGAACCAAGGACATTCAAATAGGTGGCTGGAGGAGGAGGGGGTAAAGTAACCAGGCGACCAGCCAGCACCTTGATTGGACAACGTGACTGATTGTTTGGGGAAAGGGGGAACTTTCCCTTTTTGATCAGGTGAAAACCACGCGAACTTTCAGAGTCGGTTTTCACCAGTTTGTGCCAATATGATATCTCCAATAAAGCTGTTCTTTGAGGAATCTACCTGCCTCGGAGGTCTGCTTTCTATGGGGCTATTACTTGGAACCAGCGGTGGGTTGCTCCCGGTTCGGCCTGGTTCTTAGAAGCGTCGCACGCACGCGAACCGGTAGTAAAGGGTTTTAGAACCCACTACTGCTTGGAACCCTGACCATAAATGGGTCTGAATGGCCAAGCAAGTCTGACAGTGCTCCTCTGGGTTTGCAGCAAGAAAGAAGGTCTTCTCCTTAGCAGCCCGTTAGCCAGTGGTAGCGCAGTGGTTCTCCGTGCTCCAGCTTAAATCCCCCAAGCTCCTTCAGATGTTCCTCAGCAAAAGGATCTCGCTTCAGCCGTCTCAACGTAAATGACAAGCAGCATTAACTGAGCCTGTCACCAAGCTCCCCACCAGGCAAGGCAATCAGACCCAACTCACTCTCCCGTCGGCTCCAGTTCGCTGATCTCGAACCAAACCAGGAGATCGTATTTGGTCATGCTCTGTCCCAAGCTGGCTTTATTCATCGTGTTGAGTTTGGTGGCTGGGACTGAAAGAGAAAAAGGCCTGGTTTAAAAATGAAAAGAAAAGGCAGTCTGGAAATGACCTGTGAACACTCCTAATGCTGCCGGGGGGGTTTATGAGTGTTGAGGCCCCCGGACTGAGAAAGGCAGCTCTTGTGATGCTTAAATGAAGTTTTTCCGGCATGCTTTCCCTGATGGGTTAGGACTTCTAAGCTCCAGCCTAAAATAATATTACATGATAATATAAAGGAAAAGGTTTCCCCTGTCCAGTTGTATCCGACTCTAGGGCGCAATGCTCATCTCCATTTCTTAGCCGAGGGAGCCAGCATTGTCCAAAGACTGAATGCTATTACTTTCCCACAGAAGTGCTACCTGTTTATCTACTTGCATTTACGTGATTTCAAACTGCTAGGCGGGCAGGAGCTGGAGCAAGTAACGGGAGCTCACCCCGTCGTGCGGCGCTCGGGTCTCGAACCCAGGCTGTCAGCTTTCCAACTGACAAGCTCAGCATCTTTAACCACTGAGCCATCGCGCCCCCACATTATAATATGATAACAAGAGGACCAATTTTCCCCTTGTCACTTTGTTAACCAGCAACAATTCATTAGTTGTTGTTGTTATTATTATTAAAGAAGAGACACAAAAAGGGATCTCAGGAACAAGAGATAGAATAATGGATACACGGAAGAAGATTTTCATAGCAAAACAGGAACATGGACCCAGAAGGAGTCCTGACAGTTTTGATCACAAGTATTTGGCAGGGTTTTCTTCTCGTCTTCGAGCATCTGGAATGTCCTTAATGTATGGATTCAACTCATGGGCTTGAATGGTAGGGTTACGGTTTTGGATTCAAGTCAAGCCCCAGCCTACCACAGGGTGAAAGTGGTAGTACAGGGCTCGGGAGAAACACCCCCCCCCCCAGGTGCCTGGAGAAAGAGGCCTAAGGGTGGTTCCTACACGGATCCCAGACTGATTGTGTTACTGACCATCTCGCTTGGGGAACCGCTGGGCCTGACAGCTGGGGACAGGCAGAGAGAGAAAAGGAGGCGACTGGTCAGCATCGTCTTGGAACGTTGCCACGGCCGACGTCGCAAGCACGTTGGCATGCTGGGACACGGCGTCCAGCACGGGCGCGTTTACATAGCCAGACATGAGATACTTGACCAATTCAATTTTTCTCTCATGGTCTGGAGAAAGCAATGAGGACGTGGGAGGAAAGGCGTCAGGCAAAGAGGCAACGGTGAGAAAAGAGAGGCGTGAGAGAGGGAGGCAAGGGGGTCGGGTGGGGAGGGAGAGAAGGTGGGGAAAAAAAATGGAATGAATGAAAGAATTCGACATGCACAGCTGAAAGCTAAACCAAGAAAACCAAAGGGGGGATGATGCGATGAGCGAGGGGATGGTTACTGAGAAAGGAGCCACATGTGAGTAGAAAAGGGTTGATCAACAGGAGTCCGACACAATCTCCAGGCATGACAAGAATAGCAGTATCTCTTCATCCAACCCTCCAACTTTTTGGGGAGGTGGGGGAAGTCTGCTTTGGAATTGGTCTCAAGAAGACCTCTCAATTTGCAAACAGCCGGTAGCCCTTGGGAAGATAAAGGCTGGCCCACAATGTGATCCATTTAAGGTCGGTTGCACAGTCAGCCAGATGTTTAGGATTTGGCATTCTTGTCCAGCTACTGACTCCATCCCAAAGGACTTAGGAGAGGCAGACGTTGTCGTTTAATAATATTAAAGGTATCATCACAAGATGTAATCAGTTATTGTTGTTATTACTAATACAGAGAAACTAGTGAAGTTTGTCTCTTCCTTTTCATTCCAATGATTAATGTATGTGTGGGGTCCCTGGCGCTCAATGAGCTTGGCGGTTTTCTTGCAGACGTTTCATTACCAAACTAAGTCACATCAGCACTGATGTTACCTAGCTGGGTAATGAAACGTCTGCAAGAAAACCACCAAGCTCAGAGAGCACCAAGGACCCCATAGTCTTCCTCCTCCTCTCTGCAAACCCCACTCCCTTGTAGCACTGATGAGGTTACCTAGTTGGGTAATGAAACGTCTGCAAGAAAAACCACCAAGCTCAGAGAGCACCGAGGAGCCCACAGTTCGACCCTAACCTACAAAGATTCCCTTCTGTCGGTACTAATGTATTTTTATTGTTATTTTCCATTCGATGCCACTTAACTCCAATGATTCTCAGCGATCAATGAATTACTCTTATTCGATTTGATTTGATGCCACCCGATTTCACCCAACATTGTGTGACTCCCTGGGATCTTCTAAACATTTTTGTTTGCTAAAAACTTCGTTACTCAGAGGGGACAATTTCTCGTTCCCAGGAAAAACAACTCTTACCTGGCTTTGAGAGAGGCATGGGAGGAGGGAAGTATCGCCGGGATGGCTGTGGAGGGCTGCGGAGAAAAGAGGCTATTAGCGCAACTGCTGTGTTATCTAAAGAAAAAGGGAGTGACAATGATGTCTTTTAATTCAGCACCACACTGAGGATGGACAGATCCCCTTGTACAGGTAGTCCTCGACTTACGACCACAATTGAGCCCAACTTAACAAACTGAGACATTTGTTAAGCGGATATCGTCCCATTTCACCACCTTTCTTGCCACCGTTGCTAAGTAAATCGCTGCAGTTGAGGAGTTAGTAACCCGGTTGTTAAGAGAATCTGGCTTCCCCCACAGAAATTGGCTTGTCAGAAGGTCACCAAAGGGGATCACTGCAGCCGTCATAAATATGAACCAGTTGCCAAGCGTCTGAATTTTGATCACATGATCATGGGGATGCTGCAATGGTTCACAACTGTGACAAATGGCCATAAGTTACATTTTTCAGTGCTGGCGTAACTTTGAGCAGTCACTAAATGAAGTGTTGTAAGTTGAGGACTACCTGTGGACTTTCTGTGACCTGTCAAGGTGACAGCAAACCAGACCTCTGCTTAGAAAGGAAAAGAGGGGAGTGCTGTATTGAAGACAAAAGGGATTACTGAATTACTCTAGGCTTGGTTTTCCTCAACCCTACAAAGGTGGAGAAAAGTAGCCTTTATTCTCCTAGTACAGGGAGTCCTCGACTTACAACAGTTCATTTAGTAACCGTTCAAAGTTACAACAGCACTGAAAAAAAGTGACTTCTGACCGTTTTTCAGAGTTACGACATTTGCAGCAGCCCTGTGTTGACAACAAGACGCTTGACAACTGACTCATATTTATGACGGTCGCAGTGTCCCCGGGGGGGGGGTCACGCGATCCCCTTTTGCGACCTTCTGACGAGCAAAGTCAACGGGGGAAGCCAGATTCCCTTCACAACCGGGTTACTAACTTAACAACTGCAGCGATTCACTTAACGAGAAAGGAGACAAGAAAGGTCGTAAAATGGGACAAAACTCACTTAACAAATGTCTCACTCAACGACAGAAATCTTGGGCTCAATTGTGGTCGTAAGTCGAGGACGACCTAGCAGGAAAGGCCAAATGAGGGAGGGGTGAGCAATGGTTTGTTTCTATATCACGCCAGAAATACTTCCTCTCCTAAACAATTTGTCCTCGACTTACGACCACAATTAAGCCCCAAATTTCTAAGCAAGGCAGCCCCATTTTACCGCCTTTTCTGCCCCAGTTGCTAAGCGAATCACTGCAGCCTGTTAAGTGAATCACGCAGTCATTAAGCGAATCTGGCTTCTCCCCGCTGACTTTGCTTGTCAGAAGCCAGTTGGGAGGGTTACAAATGGGGCAAGGACAACCGTCATAAATACCAGTCAGTTGCCGAGCTTCTGAATTTTGATCGCGTGACCACGGGGGCGGGGGGGGGATGCCGCCACGGTGTTAGTTGTGAAAGCTGATCGTATTTCAAACGGTCACTAAATGAATGGTTGTAAGTCGAGGACTACCTGTCTTGTTATCCAGGTACCTGTTGAGTTCCTGTCCCTGCAGGTGGAGTGGGTGGAGCTGATAGTGTCCAAAGACTTCAAAGACAATGGGTTTGGTCTTGATGTATTCGACAAAGGATTCGGTCACTTCCACGGAAATCTGTCAAGAGGAGACACGGAACAGCCGTCTGAGTGAGCGAGAAAAGACTCAAAACTCATAATAATAAAAATAATAATAACAACCTTCAGCCAGCCAGCAGCAGAAGAGATGGCTGGCTTGCCTATCTGGAAATAGAAAGGTTGCTGCCCATACTTCCAAGGCAGGTGATTCTGATCTCCGAGAAGCCACCAAGAATCCCTCCAAGAAGGTCGCTTCATCACTTACATTTTGGACATGATAAAATCCAAGCGAGGTCCCTCGGCCGTTATTTTTCAGAGGTTCGGTGGAGAAAGCTTCATCGTGCCGGTGGAGAAAGCTAGGAAAACAAGAATAAATCAGGTGAAGGTGAATTAGGCCATCATCGCCTCGATTAGCAATGTTTGCTCCGGTCCCAATGAGGGCCGTAAATCAAGGACTACCTGTCTACCTGCCATCTCCCACACCATATAGTTTATATCTAGTCTAGTTTAATGAAAAGAAGGACTAGGGGGGACATGATAGCAGTGTTCCAATATTTGAGGGGCTGCCACAAAGAAGAGGGAGTCAAGCTATTCTCCAAAGCACCAGAAGGCAAGACAAGAAGCAATGCGTGGAAACTAATCAAGGAGAGAAGCAACCTGGAACTAAGGAGGAATTTCCTGACAGTGAGAAAAATTAATCAACTTGCCTCCAGAAGATGAGGGTACTCCATCACTGGAGGTTTTTAAAGAAAAGACTGGACAACCATTTGTCTGAAATGGTATAGGGCCGTGATGGCGAACCTATGGCACATGTGCCACAGGTGGCACGCGGAGCCATATCTGCCAGCACGGGAGCCATTGCCATAGATCAGCGTGCATGCGCGCGCTAGCCAGCTGATTTTCGGCTGGCCACCCCCCCCCTCCCAGGAAGTCTCCATGGCCCATTTTGAGGTAAGTAAAGGGCTCGCACGGAGGCTCTGGGAGGGCGTTTCTGGCCTCCGGAGGGCCTCTGGGGGGCCTCCAGGAAAGCCTCTGGAGGCTGGGGAGGGCGAAAAACGACTTCCGGTCCCACCGGAAGTCCGGAAACAGGCCGTTTCTGGCCTCCGGGTGGGGGGGGAGGCCGTTTTCGCCCTCCCCAGGCTCCTAGAATGCCTCTGGAGCCTGGGGAGGGCGAAAAACCCACCGTGCCATCGCGTGCCAAAAGCAGGAGAGCGCGGGGGAGGGGAGGGGCACATTGAATTATGGGTGTGTGCACGCACGCACGTGACCCACCCACCCCCCGCGCGACCCCCACTTTTGGCATGCGACAGCAAAAAGGTTAGCCATCACTGGTACAGGGTTTTCTATCTGAGCAGGGAGTTGGACTAGAACATGAGGACTAGGAGCTTACTTAGACTTACTTGAATTGGCAGAAGATATCTGCATATTCTGGGAGGATCCCGCTGGCCTGGAGCACCGTCACCCGGAAGGTAAAGACACTGCCCAGTTTCAGGTGATCCCCAACCTCCTCAGTAAAGCCTTCCATGGCCATCTTGCCATCCAACAGGGTGTTGGATTTCAGGTCTAGAAAAAGAATTTAAAAAAAAAAAAAAAAAAGGAGCACCGTCTCAGAAAGGATTGCAACCATCTTGAAGCATTTTTCACTCGGAGTTAAGTCGCATCCAAGATGCGTCCCGCCTGTTCTTTGCCCAGCGTGGCTGTGGTCATCGCTTTGAGAGAGGCCTCAGATCCAGTGGTGGCCTTCAAGGCATCCAAACAGCCATCTGAACATCTCTTATGTTTCAAAGAACCCTGGAAACGCAGTGTTGGGAACCACGCTCTGCAGACACTGCAAGTCATAAAGCTGCTCTCCCCCTCAAAACATTTTAGGATCTGGTTCTAGCACAGCACACTTCGGCCCCGGCTTAATTTGACTCTGCTGGACCTCAAAGAATCAGAAGAGATCTTTTGCACGCAGTGAGGTCTGCTTCAGTGGTGAAATCCACATTTTTTTTACTACCAGTTCTGTGGGCGTGGCTTGGTGGGCGTGGTGTGGCTTGGTGGGCGTGGCTTGGTGGGTGTGGCAGGGGAAGGATACTGCAAAATCCCCATTCCCTCCCCACTTCTGGGGGAAGGATACTGCAAAATCCCCATTCCCTCCCCACTCCTGGGGGAAGGATACTGCAAAATCTCCATTCCCACCCCACTCGGGGGCCAGCCAGAGGTGGTATTTGCCGATTCTCCGAACTACTCAAAATTTCCGCTACCGGTTCTCCAGAACCTGTCAGAACCTGCTGGATTTCACCCCTGGTCTGCTTGACTTACCCAGTTCATTCATCCTGTTGATTTCCTCAGGGGGCGTACTGACTTCCGCACTCTGGCCTTGTCCCTCGACGATCCTCAGTTCTTCCAAGGACAATCCGGAACGAGTCATGGTCACGGATGAAAAGTTGCTCTGGGGAACCACAAACAAACGGGAGATGCCTAGTGAAGATGGCCTCCCGCTCTCTTCCTCTACGAATCCTTCTTTGCCCCTTGAATGCCAAGACTGTAGAGATGCACTTAAGTAAGACGTTACCTTGTCAAAATACTCATTGTCGAATGAGATCTTGGCTGTGCCAGACTGCCGAACGCCGGAGCCGTAATCGGGGGCCTCTTCGTCGGCTATCGAAAAAAAGAGAAAGAACCGATGGAGGAGAATATTTGTAGCGCAGGGTTGAACTGTGGGGTCCTTGGTGCTCTCTGAGCTTGGTGGTTTTCTCTGCAGACGTTTCATTACCAAACTAGGTAACACTATCAGTGCAGAGCACGTCATGATAACGTCACCTACTTTGGTAATGAAACGTCTGCAAGAAAACCACCAAGCTCAGAGAACACCAAGGACCTCTCGAAGGGAAAGAAAGAGGCAAAATACAAGCAGTTAGAGAAACCAGCTTTCAAACACCCTGACTTCAATCTTTAAAAGGTTACAATTCTGTTACTGGCCCAAACCATGAACAAACCAACAGCTACCCTCAGCTTCTCGGCAAGGCCTGGCTGCAACTTACCAGCTATAGCTTGGACTGCCACACGCAGAAATCCACGCACTTCTCCTTTCTCGCTGACAACAGCCACTCTGTGGATGAGGGGGACTGGATAGAGAAGATTGCTTAAGTATACAAACGCCCTGAAGGAAAAGAAGGATGGAAACAAAATCTTAGACCGTCATTTGTAAAACAAGAGTTATGTTTGATTAATTTGAGTAGAGATGGTATCTGGTTGAGGACAAACACAGTAACGACTCATCTATTAGGAAGTTTGAAATGAAACACAGCTAGACTCATCTTAATCTTTTAACAAATCACCGACGATTTAACCCATCTCACAGACAACTCTCAGTTGTTTACATGACATGAAAACTTAAAAAGTAAAAATTATGAAGGCAATTACCGAACACTTGTCAAATTCTAGCTCTTCTTCACTATGAATTTTGAACAGACTGGAATATTTTTAATATTTTAACCAGTTACTATGTCTTTCGTGGCAATGTCAAGGTTGCTGCTTACATTTAGAAGCCATAACAACGTTTAAAGGCTGTGTATTTTGCATTGAGAGGCAGAAACACCGTATTGCTGTACAGTTTACATTAAAACTTACACATGTAAGTAGCAATTTAAATATTGCATTTTTGTGCAAGTTAGCTTTGCCAAATGTAAAAAAAACCTGGTCTTTGCAGCAGAATAAAATAAGGCATGGATTTCAAATTGTATTTTCCACCTCCCAGCCCCTCCCAATAGACTGGCCCTACAGATATAGGGGCTCTATGTCACAAATGACCAACTATGAGTACCTATGAATAATTAAACTAGGAAAAAGAAACACTGTGGACTAGAAATATGGGAAACGTTTATACGGTCATGTTAATCTATTCTGCCAGCGCCCGTGTGCTTTCCCCCCAACCGATGGGAACTTCCTGAAATGAAGAGAAGGTAAAGCAATGCAAAACACAAGCACAAACGTGTATTCTACCCCCGCCCCCAAATGTCAGTGGAGTGCAACACAAAAGGGAGGAAACACCAGCAATATCAACACAATGGATACACAAACTGAAATGGCTGCAACTCAAAACTAAGGCAAATCAACCTCCTTTTTCCAGCCTGCTTTGCAAGTTTATTTCAGAGGGAAGCGAATTTTTTTTAAGGCAGCAGCAGCAGCAGCAGCAGCAGCAGCAGCAGACAAAGGAAAGGGGGAGTTACGATGAGCCCAAAGATTGGTGAGACAAAGCAGCATCTTCACATAAAAAGCCAAGTCAGATGAGAAAATAAAAAGTTTAACGTGGAAATAAAAAAAGGGGGAAGGGGGAGGATTGAAAGGCGACAAACGGAACGCAAAGGAAGTCTGGGATGGGTTGGAAAACGTAATCCCTGCGGATGTGGAGGCGAAGGCCCCATTTCGGACGCCTTCCCCAGCCAATAAACATCAATTTCACACGGCGTGCCAAAAGAATTGACTGCAAGGACCGGCGTTTTTCCTCTGAGCCGCAAAGCGGAGGCCAAACCAGCATCCAGATGTGAGCCACTGCGCGGTCTACACGGTCTACAAGCTCTAGCGTAACAAACAGGGCCAGGAAGAAGAAGATAAGATGGGAATTCCCCAGGTTGCCTAGAGCGTCAAGTTGTCACAGCCAGACGCAGGGCGCTCTGGCCACAACCCCAAAATTCGCTGGTATGAACCGAGTGTAATTTATATTCCTGGTTTTTAAGAAGCCTGCAATGCCATAGGCCTGTTTGGTCACTTCTAAACAGTGGCCTTGTTTAGTCTAAAAAGACAGAATGGCTGGGTTCTTCCCATCATGCTAAGCTGGGAGCTTTTAAGAAGCCACAATTGTACTGGTGAGGCAAAGCCACGATGGTTGTCTTCAGGTGTCATATTAACAGAACATCAAACCATGTTACGGAGGACCAGAGCAATGGCTGCCCTTCAGATGGGATGTTAAGTAGAAATTAAGAAATCTTAATCGTGATTTCTTGTGATGTTGATATTGACAATCAAGAAATCTTCATATGTTCTTTTGAGAGTGTCAGCTGGAATTTTGTATAGATATTGAGAAAATGGAACTAGAGACCAGGGGTTTAAATTCAAAAATTTTCCCTACCAGTTCTGTGGGCATGGCAGGGGAAGGATACTGCAAAATCTACATTCCCTCCCCACTCCAGGGGAAGGATACTGCAAAATCTACATTCCCACCCCACTCCAGGGGAAGGATACTGCAAAATC
>QLTV01002976.1:78952-106179 GCA_003457575.1 Thermophis baileyi | reverse complement strand
CTCCATTCCCACCCCACTCCTGGGGGAAGGATACTGCAAAATTTCCATTCCCACCCCACTCCTGGGGGAAGGATACTGCAAAATCCCCATTCCCTCCCCACTCCAGGGGAAGGATACTGCAAAATCCCCATTCCCTCCCCACTCCTGGGGGAAGGATATTGCAAAATCTCCATTGCCACCCCACTCTGGGGCCAGCCAGAGGTGGTATTTGCCGGTTCTCTGAACTACTCAAAATTTCCGCTACCGGTTCCCCAGAACCTGCTGGATTTCACTCCTGCTAGAGACCCTACAGAGAAATGAACGCTGCCTCTAAAGCATGGCTTGAAGCTCAAACCAGGATTTAGATTTTGATTCATGGTTACAAAGGAAAATGTTGACACTGCAGTTTTTAGTCTTATGTGCAATCTTCACACTGGGGCATAGATTTTAGCAGTTTCAACGGGCATCTGTTGCACAAGTGAAGTGCTGGATTTTTGCTTTTTGACTGTTAATTTGACAATTATTGGGTTTTATAGTTGTGAGGTCATCCAGAGTTGTATTTTCGATGGGTGGCCATGCAAATCTCGACAATGAAATGACCCACCACAATTAATTCTCTTGTCTCTGGTTAAAGCCCTCAACACACAACTAATTTCAAATAAGCTAAAGCAGGCTCCATTCTACATTACAATTTAGGAGAGGGTTAAAAATTTATCCAAGATTCCTGAATCTTTGATCACGACTTACTGTTTTAATTTAGAACGTTTAGAATTTTTTAATTAATGAATGCTTTCAGAATTCTTTTTTTTTTTTTCATTGTGTTTTTGCAAACCTGCCAGAGAGGACAAGGATGTGGGAGACATACTAATTTTTATAAATCAGCAAAAGGGAAGAACTGAAGGTACCAGAAGTCCGTTTTCATGCCACGCTCACAGTGGCCTTTGCACAGAGACCAGCTAAGCCCACAGGCTTTAAGGTCATTCTAGAATACAGGTAGCCCTCAACTTACGACCACAATTGAGCCCAATATTTCCATTGCTAAGTGAGACACTTGTTAAGGGAGTTTTGCCCTCTTTTGCGACTTTTCTTGCTACGGTGGTTAATCCCTGCAGTTGTTAGATTAGTCACACGGTTGTTAAGCGAATCTGGCTTCCCCATTGACTTTGCTTGTCAGAAGGCCGCAAAAGCAGAACCCGTGTCCCCGGGACACTGCGACCGTCATAAATATGAATCAGTTGTCAAGTGTCGGGATTTTGGTCACGTGACCATGGGGATGCCACAACGAGAAGTGTGAAAGTCCCCTTTTTCACTGCTGTTGTAACTTTGAACGGTCACTAAATGGACTGTTGTAAGTTGAGGACTACCTGTATTATGCAGGCTAGGAATTCAAGGAGAGGAAATCAAATTATCCTGAAACAATAAGTTGGGGAAAATCAGCCCGTGTGTCAAGCCTGAATCTGATTTGGGTGTGGGATTGTTTGTATCTTTGGGTATTCTAATATGAATTCAGTTTGACACAGTTTGGAGCTGGAGGAGGATAGAGCTCTCAGTCATAACATCATAGCTAGCCAATGAGTCGTGCACATTCCAACGGCTGGATGACCGGAGGCGGAAGAGGAGAAGTCGCCAAGCAACCAGCTCCCATCCTGGTTGGACAATGTGACAGTTTGTTTTGGAAAACTTAAGAATCTGAAACTTATATTGGGGTGAAAAGCCCGGGAATTTCAGTACTGGCTTTTCACCAGTTAGTGCCAATATGGTGCATCTAAATAAATTAGTACTTTGAGAAAAAAGAATACCTCGGAGTTCATTTTATGATGGATACATTACTTGGAACCTGACACTGTGATTTGACTGGACCGGCTCCTTCTAACAGGAAGGACACGCAGCTCATGGGGGAAAACAAAGCCAGTCCCTGCTGGTCATTCTTACGATCGACCTCACCAACCTTCCCACCAAAATGAACCAAGGGGAGCGGTCGTAAAATGGGTCATGCCCATCGCTGAAGCAGTCCAATCCCTCCTCGGTGCCAACGTCGGAGCCCGTGTCGTCCACAAAGGCCTCGTCGTCGAAATCCGTCATCTCGTCCTGCTGCTCGTCGGCCAGCTCCGTGATATCGGAATCGGCGGTGGAGAAAGTGGGGGAGGGCGTGCGGTCAGCCAGGCGCTCATTCACACAGCCGTGGAAAATGGGGGAGCTAGAGATATCGGTTAACGGAACACTTTGATTAACGCAGCAAGGGAGGAGGGGGAGAAAAAGAAAGGAATAGCTTCGTTTGAAAAAAAGGGGCTCTGCGGCCGGCGGAGCCCAGCACACAGCCCACCGGAACAACAATCACAAGGCAAAGCTTTGGGGTGGGGGGGCAGAGAAGGGGCACAAGACAAAGCACAGTGCGGAAGAAAGGCAGACTCTCCTACACTGAGCTGGGTGCAGATTGCGGCAAAAGGTTTCCGGCGAGAGAAACTAGCATTTTCCCTAAGCTGTCAAAGCAAAATATTTCAACCCATTCTGCAAAACCCTGCACATAGAAACAGATAGATAGATAGGATCACTTTTATTGTCACTGTTGTGGCCTGTCGGCCGCCGGCCCCTCCAGCAGCCGAATCAGAGGAGGAGGAGGCGGCGGCGTGGGAGTCAGGGTCAGCATCAAGGCAACCTGAGAGCTCCGAGGGGGAAGAGGGAGTGGAGCTGTCAGAGAGAGAGAGACAGAGGCGGAGCCTGGGCCGTCCGTCAGCCCTCAGATGGAGAATCCACAGCCCCCGGGTCTGGAGGTGGCTGATGAGGAAGAGGAGGAACAGCTGGGTCCAGTGCCTGACGCGCGGAAGGCAGAGGAGAGGAGAGCCGTGGAAATCTATGGGCCGGTCCTTGGGACAGAAGAGCCACCGCTGTTAGCGAGGCCCCACCCTAGCTCTGGGGATAAAAGGCAAGGGGCAGAGAGGAATAGATGTGGCAGACAACTATTCATCTCCCAGGTGGCCAGACTTGTTAGCCTGCAGTGAGAGAGAAACTTTTTGCCGGGGCTGCTGGCGCTCCTAATAAAGGAATCATTGATTTAAATACAGAGGGTTTATCATGTTTGGGGAGCTGGGTCAGAACAGTCACTTTGAATGTACACTAATCGGCATACATTAAAATGGAATTTTAAATCCATCTCGAATCCAAATACAAAACTCCCTTCCCGTAGGAAGCTGAAGTGTCAGGGCGAAGACCACGCGAACCGCTCTTTCTTGGGGAGCTAGCTCACTACAGGCAGGGGGATCATTCAGTGGGGTAGAAGCTGATTGGCATCCCAGGCAATTTTCCCAATCTAAATTTCCACCGAACTAGGAAATAAGTTGAGTGGATTTTAGGAAAACCAGGTCAGCAGTGCGATTTAGATCGACTTCTCCCTCACCAAATTCCCCCCCACCCCCAGTGGAAAAAGTTGTGTGCGTGGTTGCAATATGCAGGCTGCTACCAAGCCAAGGAAATGCATGTGTACACCAAAGCAAAGTGTTTTTTTTTTTAAAGCAAATTAACATCCTGCTACCTGGATGATTTTAAATGGAACAAAGCCTAGATTCTCAGCGTGGATCTTTTACCCTTCTCTTCTTCCAAAGACAGATCTCAGGAGCAAGAGTGGCCTAATTTGAACCCCTGGCTCTTTTCTGAAAGAGGGCTCAGAAGTCAAATTTCCCACGGAATGGCATCTTCCATGTTTTCACATCCAAGGAAATGCGATTGATCAACTGAATTTCTATTCAGAGCATGGGAGGTCAATTTTGAAGGAGAAATTGGCCAATTCGGCTTAATTCCCAAGTTCTAAAAAGAAGTCCAACCGGATGACCGGCCCCTCGCACAAAGTCCTGTCCCAACCATGCATCTATCCCGGTGGGGATACGACAGAACGATGCTGCCCCTTCAGACCAGCCATGGCCAAAGATATTCCCACGAGGCCGATGGGCCTCTCTTCCGCGTGGAATTGGGTTCCGCCTACCTCCCAACCAGCTTGAACCAATGGAATCGGTCGTAGAAAGGGTCGCTGCCTGTCATGGTGCTCTCGTTCTCTTCCTGGGCATCGGAGGCCATCTCTCCGGCTCGGTCGTACATTTCCCTCATCAGCTCCAGCCTCTGCCTACAAAGCAGAAGACGGCCAAGGGTTCAAGAGAGGCAGCCTGGATCCATTTAAATTACGTGAAAGGTTTTCGGGCCTCCGGCCTACCATCAGAGGTTGGGCTGGTGCCTACAGAAGCAGGTTTTTTTTTTTAACAGTAGCATCTTCAGGGCTGAAGGGCCTCCTAAAGCACTAAGGTACTTCTTCCCATCCCTAGCAAGAAGGGGAAAGCACCTGCCTTCTCTCAAAAAAGGAATACAGGTAACCCTCGAGTTACAACAGTTCATTCAGTGACGGTTCAAAGTTACAACGGTGCCGAAAAAGTGACATGACCGTTTCCCCACACTTATGACCACTGCAGCCTACTCCGGTTTACATAAACAAAATTCAGACGCTTGGCAGCTGACTTGTATTTATGACGGTTTGCAGTGTCCCGGGGTCACGTGATCGTCTTTTGCGACCTTCTGACAAGCAATGGGGAAGCCAGATTCACTTTAACAACCCTGTTACTAACATAACAACTGCAGGGATTCAGTTAACGACTGTGGCAAGAAGCTCGTAACATGGGGCAAAATTCACGTAACCGCTGTCTCGCTTAGCAACAGAAATTTTGGGCTCAATTGTGGTTGTAAGTCAAGGAGTACCTGTATATAAAGGGGGGGGGGATGCTATCTGACACTATCAATCAGCAATTCTTGACAAACTTATCTTTTATGTACACTGAGAGCATATGCACCAAGACAAATTCCTTGTGTGTCCAATCACACTTGGCCAATAAAAAATTCTATTCTATTCTATTCTATTCTATTCTATTCTATTCTGTTCTGTTCTGTTCTGTTCTGTTCTGTTCTGTTCTGTTCTGTTCTGTTCTGTTCTATTCTATTCTATTCTATTCTATTCAAACGAAAGAACACCATCATACTGTAAACTAAATGGCAGGTGTTACTCTAGTTACAACCACAATTTAGACTAGAATTACAGTTGCTAAGGGAATCACTGCCCTTCAGCCAATACATTCTGGTTGCCTGGAGTTAGCTGAAATGGCCAAACTGACTACCACGATTAATGAAAAGAACGTTAAGTACTTTGGTTTCCACATGGAAACGGCTTCTGAACTTCGTGCTCGATGTGGGAAAGGATGTAACTTTGATTTTGGGTTTTACAGATTAGATTGATAGATCCTTATAGAAATGACTTGTTCACGCTACTATGGACAAGCAAAAAGCTGTGATCTCTTGTTAATGCCTTATTCTACTGTAACAGAGGGAGTTGGAAGTCAATGCTTCTTTTTCTTTCCCTATCCTTCCTCACTTTTCTTTCCCCTTTTCCCTTCCCCCTCATTGTCCTTTTATTTGCTTTTGTATTTTACAACACCTTATAACTTAAATTTTTAAAAATGTGGGGGGGTGGGGGAAGAAAAAAAATACATTCTGGTTGCCAAGCATCCAAATTTTGATTGCATGACCCTGGGGATGCTGTTGTTGTGGCCCGCCAGCGGCCAGCAGAGCTAGCAGCAGATTCAGACAGTGAGGAGGTTGGGGAGGAACATGGGCCAGTCCTGGAGTCTGGGGAAGGCTCAGACAAGGGCTCTGTGTCCGAGGCAGAGAGGGGGCCAAGGCCGTCTGGCAGTTATCAGCTGCCTCTGAGTCAGACATCAGCGAGGCAGAGGAACAGGTGGAGCCTGTTCCCAGTGTGCACATGCGCAGAGCTGCCAGAAGACAAGAACAACTAAGAAAGCAGGGTCGACTTGGAAGTAAGGCCACCCCTGGGAGATGATTGGCCCCTCCCATAGGACATGAAAGAGGAGCCAACGGGACATGGGCTTTTGCAGGAAGCAATTAGTTCATTTGGTCATTTCAAGAGTGGAAAATTCTGTTTGTGACTCTAATAGACTCTGTGCCAAGTTTTGCCTTGCCCTGCGTTTGGAAACTAGTTCTCTGGCAGCGTTCCAAGTGAGATAAGGTTGGTGTTGATAAATATTCCTCTGAAAGACTGTTTGCCAAGCCTTGTGGACTGTGAATGAAAGGTCGTGTAAATAAAAGAGGTTTTGCCGGGACTAAGACTCTGCTTCATGCTTTCTAAGGAAGCCTAGGTTAGAACGGTTGCAAGTGTGAGGAAGTCACCTTTTCCAGCCCCGTTTTAACTTCAAACAGTCACTAAACGAATGGTTGTAAGTCAAGGACGACTTGTATTCGGGGACCAAACAGCCTCTTCCAGTTTAAGGAAGTACAGTGATGCTGGACAGACTTTTTAAAGCAGGGGTCTCCAACCTTGGCAACTTTAAGACTTGTGGACTTCAACTCCCAGAATTCCTCAGCCAGCTTTGCTGGCTGAGGAATTCTGGGAGTTGAAGTCCACAAGTCTTAAAGTTGCCAAGGTTGGAGACCCCCGTTTTAAAGGATCGGAACTGCAAATGGAAAAGGTGAGGAAAGGGGCCGGGGAAAAGAATCAAACACACACACACACACACAAAGCTGTTCCTTGCCCACCTGAGTTTTTCCAGGGACCAGTAGTGAGTAGCGGCATTCTTTAGATCCTGGACCTCTACTGCCACCACCGTGCGAGGGAAGGGGCAATGGCCACGGGGTTTGTCTGAGTCAGCGGGCATCAGCTCCGGAGGTAACGGGGAGTAGAGCGTGTCAGTCAGCAGAACAAACTGGAATTGTACCTGGAAGGACGAAAAATAAGAGGTGGATGTAGATGCGGAGCTAAACAACAAAGGCTTTTTCTCCCCCAACTGGTGCTACTGTGACAATATATACTGCTCTTGCATATGGAGGTTCTTGGAAGCCCTCAAGGTTGATGGCCACTTGTGATGACCCCGGGGCATGGCACAGAAGCAGCACAGTCAGCTGACAGTTCAAACCGTCCCTTTATTGCTCAAAATATTCCCCAAACGCTCCCACGATTCTGGCAAGTCCCAGAGCAAAGTGATCACGCACACACACACACACAACCTCCAGCGGCCTCTGGCTGCAAATAGTCCAGCACAACGCTGTGAGCACACCGGCTGCAAACAAGAACTCCAGCAGGGCAAGGGAATAAGTCAATTAGTCCAGGAAGCAAAGGAACAAAGCAAGAAATCCAGGAAACGTCCAACGTCAGCAACAGCACACAACACTCCATGAATTCAGTGTTTGTTCCTGACAAATGCCCCTCCTCACAGCGTCTCAAGTCTCAGTCCCCAGGTGTGCCTTATGAAGAGGGGCGGGACGTTCTCCTCCCGAGTAGTCAGGTCAGTCTGCGCTGTTCTCGCCTTCTCTCCACTCTCCGTGCTCGAGGATCAGGAGGGGGTGGTCCTTGCTCATTGCCTGAGCTCTGTCTCTCATGTTCACTGCTTAGCCTCTCTTGGTCATCCTGCCCGCCTTCCTCCCTGCCTACAAGCCGTCCCAATCCTGAAAGGCCCTGGCCTGCCCCGGCATGTTCCTCCCCACATTCCTCCAGAGCCAATGAAGCCGCCCCCTCAATCTCCTCGATGATCTCCGTCAGCTCCAGTTCCAGCTGGTCTTCCTCCACAGATTCAGGCTCCACTGATGGGCTTTGCCAATTAGCCAATTAGCCTAAACCTAGAGGCTCCCTTGTTCAAACGACTTGATCTTTCTCCAATTAAGATGCATGGACTTCAAGCTCCCAGAATGCAAGCTGGCTGGGGAATTCTGGGAATTGAAGTCCATCCGCCTTCAAGCGGCCAAGTTGGAGAAAGGCTGGTCTAGCTGGACCTTGTGATTTGTCATGGATAGCCTTGGTCCGAGAATCCCCTTACCTTCTTTTTCAGCTCCACACTAATGGCGTTGCCTTCCTTCAGGTAGACTGCATTGCCCCACAGCTGATCTCTTAAAGAGGTAAACTGGTGGAACTTCCATTTGCGGAAAGCCCACTGGGCAAGGTCGTACTCGTGCTGAGTCCAAGGCACTGCCAAAAAAAAAAAAAAAGCAAGATGCATAGGTTAGTTCCTAAGGTTTACACTAAAGAAAGGGTCTTCTCTATGGTGGCCTCTGGAGCAGTGGCCGGCTGGGGAATTCTGGGACTTGAAGTCCACATATCACAAAGTTGAAAAACACTGCCTTAGGATTAACTCAAAGAAGTGTTCCTTGTAGGACATTACGACACTACAGTGCCTGAAGTGTTGATTCTCCAGACACAGACTTAGACCGCAATTGAGCCCAAATTTTTTGTTGCTAAGTGAAACATTTGTTAAGTGAGTCTTGCCCATTTTACGACCTTTCTTGCCAGTTATTAAGCGGATCACTGCAGTTGTTGAAGTTAGTAACCCGGTTGTTAAGTGAATCTGGCTTCCCCATTGACTTTGCTTGTCAGAAGATCGCAAAAGGGGATCACGTGACCCCGGGACGCTGCAACCGTCATAAATATGAGTCAGTTGACAAGCGTCCAAATTTGGATCATGTGGCCATGGGGATGCTGCAATGGTCATGTGAAAATTGGTTGCAAGTCACTTTTTTCAGTGCCATTGTAGCTTTGAACGGCCACTAAATGAACTGTTGTTAAGTGAAGAACTAGCTGCATTTTGAAGGGTCGCGTGGCTTAGAACTTGTTGCTTTTCTAAGCTTCTGGTGGCCTTTTTTTCTTGAAACTCTTAGAAACGAACATTGTTCCCCTAAGTTTTAAAAACATAAATAGTGGCCTCTTTTTGTTTCAACTGCCCAAACTACCAAATAAGGGCTAAGATGGGAGATGATGCCACCACTCCCACCTTACAAATTCAGTAACCTCCTCGGGTCGCAATAATAATAATTTCTAAGTCTCATTGGACAAATCAGCCACCATGTGCTGCAGGAAAAGAAATCAGTGGAATATCCTGGAAAAAGCGGGCGTAAAATTAAAAGAACAGCTGCAAAGTCTCCAGCTGCAAAAATCCCCTTCTGTTCCTGCAGGAGTTGGTTCCCGGCCCGGCTCCATTTTCAACTCACCCTCCTCTTCCTCTTCTTCCTCCTCTTCCTCCGTAGTCTCGGCAGCCAAGGAGCGGGTCTCGACCTGCTTCTGCAAAGCCTGGAGCTTGCTTTCGTAGTCCTGAAGGGGAACAAGAAGACAACGTGTAGGAGAAGACAAGGGAAAAGTTGGAGGGGGAGAGAGAAGGGAGGGAGAGAAAAAAGGGAGAGGAGGAACACAGAGGGAGAACACTCCAGGGAGGAGAATGTGAGAAACAGACCGGGAGGGAGAAACAGGCAGGGACGACGCTGCTGCATCCACAAGAGATTAGCTGCCTTTTAGAGCAACAGACTTTGGATGTAGGGGATGAATCAGGCCTGTGGGCATTTCCTCTCCAGTTCAGCAAAGGTAAGAGATTTGGGAATATGGCAAATACATTTGGCTTTAGCAACAGCTAAAGGCGTTGAGAAGCATTGGCTTTTCCCTTTCAGCTGTGGGTTGAAAGAAGCAAATCCTTTTTACGGGGTTCAGGACTGATGGGCGTCATTATCCAGGACATGTGGTGAGCTGGATGCCAACCCAGCCTTACGACTTTCTCCCGGGTACAAAGCACACCGGTATTTGGGTGGGAAGAGAGAGCGGTGCGGTGGCCTTAGAGGTGGAGCTCTCGCCTCACGATCAGGAGGCTGTGAGTTCGATCCTAGGTAGAGGCAGATATTTCTCTCTCTGGGCACCTTGAGAATATATCTGCTGAATAAAACTCCGCATTGGCGACAGGAAGGGCATCCGGCCAGTAACTCTGCTAGCTCCATTCAGTTGCCCAGACTCCGCCCCGATGCAAGGGATTATGAGGTCCTTAAAAGAAGATGATTTGGGTGGGAAGAGACAGAGACCAACCCAGCAAAGGGCATGTTTCTCGATCTCAGAACCCAGCAACGGCTACGTCAATTGCCAATAAGCCTTCACAGGCTTATGGAGCTAGTCTTTTCTCTGAAGATTGCGCAGCTGAGGTGGGGCTCTTGCACACCCAGCACTGCTCTGAAAGGGGCCGAGTGTTCAACACGTGCTGAAGAAGCCATGATGGGGTTGGGGTGAATCTCAACGCAAAGATTGTGCACTAAAGCAGGACATGGGAGTGTGTGTAGCACCTTGAGTGATGCAGTAATGGAGAGCTGGCTGGGTTATTAGAGCAGCTTTTTAGATTAGCCATTTCTCCCACAGATATACAGCTGAGGGTGCCATAGCTATACAGGCAGTCCTTGACTTACGACCGCAATTGAGCCCAAAATTGCTGTTGCTAAGCGGAAACGCTGGTTAAGTGAGCTTCGCCCCAGTTTGTGACCTTTCCTGCCGCGGTTGTTAAGTGAATCCCTGCGGTTCTTAAATTAGTAACACGGCTGTTAAATGAATCTGGCTTCCCCCGTTGACTTTGCTTGTCAGAAGGTCACAAAAGGAAATCACGTGACCCTGGGGGCAGTGCAACCGTCATAAACATGAGTCATTTTGCCAAGAGTCCCAATTTTGATCACATGATCTGATCATGGGGATGTTGCAATGGTCGTTGAGTGTGAAAAACGGTCATAAGTCGCTTTTCTCAGTGCCGCTGTAACTTAGGGGACGGTCCCTAAACGAACTGTTGTGAGGACTATCTACCCAGAAGCTAAAGGCTGCATTTGATAAATGACGACCATTATTGCTAAGCGGAGGTTGGATTCAAACCTATTGGAATGGCCTTGGTATGATGACCATATTTCAGGATCTAAAAGGGCTTTCTGGCTTTTCTAAAGGTATTGTAATTATCGTTCTCCAGGCATCCGGTGCAACTTAATCCAGCTTTCCCCAACCCAATAGACTTATATACTGCTTCAGTGCTTTTACAGCCCTAAGCTGTATACAGAGTCAGCCTTTTGCCACCCGGCAATCTGGGTCCTCATTTTACCCACCTCGGAAGGATGGAAGGCTGAGTCAACCTTGAGCCTGGTCAGGATCGAACTGCTGGCAGTCGGCAGAGTTAACCTGCAATATTGCATTCTAACCACTGCGCCACCATGGCTCTTGTAGCAATAGGGCTTAGACCAGAGGTCTTCAAACTTGGCAACTTTAAGACTTGTGGACTTCAACTCCCAGAATTCTCCAGCTGGCTGGAGAATTCTGGGAGTTGAAGTCCACAAGTCTTAAAGTTGCCAAGTTTGGGGACCCCTGACTTAGACTTATATACCGCTTCACAAAGCTTTTCAGCAGAGGTGGGTTCCTCCCGGTTCGGACTGGTTCGCCCGAACTGGTAGCGACCCGCTAATGACGTCACGGATCCGTTCGGTCAGTGCTGGTCCGTGGACGCCGCTATCTTTTTTTGGAATTTTTTGGGGGGAATTTTTTTTGGGTGGGAGGGATTTTTTTCCGGGTTGTTTTTTCTTCTGTGCATGCGCAGAAGCCGAGTTTCCAGCACTGCGCATGCGTCGCCATCTTGTTTTTGGCTTTTTTGGGGGGAGGGGGGGTTTAATTTTTTTGCACTGCGCGGTGCGGGAGAAAGCGAACCGGCAGCAAAGTAAGTTAGAACCCACCCCTGCTTTACAGCCCAAAATCTGGCAACAGTGTTATGTGAAAATTAATTCTGGTGGAGTTTTCAGGAGAGGAAGATTGAATTAGAGCCAGCACAGCCCCACACATGATCCTTAAAACAGCCACACAGCTTTATCCTATTCTTACATTTCCAACACACACACACACACACACACACACACACACACACACCTCCCCCAAACAATCTTCCTGATCTCTGGATGATTTACAGGTAGTCCTCAATGTAGAACCAGAACTGAGCCCAACATGACTGTTGCTAAGTGAGACATTGGTTAAATGAGTTCCCCCCCCCCGCCCATTTTATGAATTTTCTTGCCATGTCTGTGGAGATTCTCAGTCATCCGGGTCATGGTTGTCTGAAAGGTGTTTTTTTTTTTTCCAAGAGGCAACTGGACTTTCTCGTTTTTCTTTGAAGACGTTTCGCTTCTGTCCAAGAAGCTTCTTCGGCTCTGACTGGATGGTGGCGAATGGAAGGATTCCCTCAGGGTGACACAGATAAACCTCCAAGTGGCCTCCACGGCTCTCTATAAAAGAATGCAAATGTCCATCTGTCTGCAAGGAGTATCAATCCTTCCGTTATTCCGCACCATCCAGTCAGAGCTGAAGAAGCTTCTGGGATGAGAAGCGACACGTCTTCAAAGAAAAACCAGGAAGTCCAGTGGCCTCTTGAAAAAAAGCACCTTTGGGTTTTCTTGCCACCGTTCTTACGTGAATCGCTGCAGTTAAGCGGTTGTTAAGTGAATTTGGTTTCCCCATTGACTTGGCTTGTCAGAAGGTCTCCAAAAACATATTCGCATCACTCCAGGACACTCACTGCAGCCGTCATAAATCTGAGCCAGTTGCCAAGCGCCTGAATTTTGACCACGTGACCCATGCATGGGGGTGCTTCGATGCTCACTAAATGAACGGTTGTAAATCAAGGATTACCCTCATTACTCTTATGTGCTCGGTGGGCCAACAATTTCAGGGGAACAAAGAAAAATCAACCATTCAGAATAAGGAAGTCTGAAGCACGATTTTCATAGATGTTTGAGTGGCTCTTTTATCCTTGATGGGAAGAAATTGATCTAAGGTATGAAAAACCAAGTGGTTGAAGGGGAAGGATTAAGAACGGGAAGGCAATTTCCCCGAGACCATCCAAAAGACAACATTTGATCAGTGCAAAGATTGACGGATTTCTTCTTAATTCAACAGTCAATGGTTTAAGCTAGCAAGTCACCTGGTTTCTCAGAGCGACCGAGGATAACATTATAGGTCAGAGACTCCAAGGAAAGGAGCTCTTTAGCAAACAAATTCAGTTCGTGGATTTATTTAAGATTACAGATAGTCCTCAACTTACGACCACAATTGAGCCCAGAATTTCGGTCGTTAAGTGAGACATTTGTTAAGGGAGTTTTGCCCCCATTTTACAGCCTTCCGGGCCACAGTTGTTAAGTCAATCGCTGCAGTTGTTAAAGTAGGAATCCGGTTGTTAAGCGAATCCGGCTTCCCCATTGGCTTGGCTTGTCAGGAGGTCACAAAAGGGGATCACGTGACCCCGGGACACAGCAACGTTCGTTAAGTATGAAATAGTCGCCAAGCATCTGAATTTTGATCACATCATCATGGGGATGCCGCAAAGGTTGTAAACTGTGAAAAACGGTCATAAGTCACATTGTTTCAGTGCCGTTGTAACTTTGATCGGTCACTAAATGAGCTGTTGTAAGTCGAGGACTACCTGTACTTCAAGGAACAAAGATGTCAAATGAAGCTGAAGAGACGAACTGGACAAAACAGTTGAAGGGGCTGTTTTAAGTGTGACTAAAATGCCCCTAATTTCAACTTGCAAAACTTTCAAGTTGCCATGAAATGGAGGGGGGGGGGGGAGAGCTGACGGGAGTGGCTGATTATACTAACTGAAACTACATTCCACAAATGTTTCTTTTACTGATCGTGTCCTAGGTTACCGGAGTCAGGAAGAGGGGTGTGGGGTTCATAGCCCGCCAATGTGGTTCATTGGAGAATGTGATTTATGACATGTCCAATGAGAAGGGGGGGAAACAGGGTCATGAGGGCGCGTAGCCTGCGTGACCTCAGTTCTGACTGCATTGGAGTATTGCCGGAATGGCGCTCCTAATAAATCATTATATTTCTTTTGGAGTTTGGCTCGTGGCTCATGAATTAATTAGGGCGTCTTTCGGAAACTTCACAGCTAGGCTCAAAACACTGGGCTGGAACCAATTTTTTTAGTCCACCCCTTGACCAATAACTTTTGTGAATACCAGAAAGAGCAGCAATCCAGAATGTTATCATTTCAATCGACTTGCGTCTTTGCAATGTGTCCATCAATTTGCAGTTCATTCCAGGTCACTAAGAATACCAATTTTTTGGGGGGGGGAGATATGTAAGAACCACCCACTTTTTTCCTGCACGTGAAAGTTTAAATTAAGTTACATCCCAGGTAAAAAGTTTACAAGGCCCGCTACATCAGAGGGATTCACAATTTAAGAACTAGGAAAGGATCCCACTGGATCCTGAATCTTATGCCCCCTTTTCTTATCAGATTCCTCTAACTGCCAGTGTTAAGAGAAGAAGAACTAATCGTGTTCTCCAAACTCTTTGGTTTAAAAGAACAAAAACAAAATTAGCTCCTTGGGGTTCCAAAAAGCTGCCGTTTGACTCCCCAACCAAGTGACATGACAGGATTAATAAGAATCTTTTGCAATTTATTGAAATGACTTGTTAAAAAGCACAAGCAGATCTGCTTTTCACAAAATGCAGGCTTGTTTCTTTAAAATAAAAAATATCATCAAAACCACTTAAAAACAACAGATGGACAGATTTTTTTTTTTTTCAGATTCCATCACTTCACCGGAAGAAACAATTTCCTCCTTTACAGTAACTGTGAATAGGTTCACACTCAAAAGCTTCTGAAATTATTTCAAAGGCAACCTAACTAGAGCATTAAAATATATATTTATATATATTTACCTATATAATCTATATTGCTTAACAATCCAGAAGGAGAAGGCACAGAAGAATCTGGCGGAATCTATTTTGAGGAACGCAAACATTTTCCCTGACAAACTCGGACAGATTCCTTGATTAAGGCCAATTAAAATGTTGATGATAATGATGATGAAAGATGAGAAATTAAAAGGCAGCTATAGCTTCTTCTGTTGTCTGCTGCCCAACTCAATCCTCATTTCATTGAAATCACTTTCATAAAAAAAGGGGGGGGCTTTTTTTGTAAGGCTCCTGCCTTGGGAAGCGGGCTGGACTAGAAGACCTCCGAGGTCCCTTCCAGCCATATGCTCCCTCCTGTGGCCCTCAGTAGAGAAGAGGTCTGAGTAAAATTAATTAATTTATGAGCTTATCCACTGCGGTGTAAAGGAAACAGAGACGGCTGGCCTTCCATCCCCGCCATCCCAACCCTCCGCCGACTTTTAAAACTTATAAAGCAAACTTTTAAATTTGCTTTGGGGCAAATCATCCATCACTCAGAGACAAGGTCTGCAGCAAAGTGAGTAGGATAACACTCACACCTTGGGTGGATCTTCTCAATTAATCTCCCCAGCGGAGCATCACTTGAAAAGGAGGCAATGCAGGGAGCGGGAGAAAGGAAACTGAAATAATATTTAGAAAGCAGCAGGGTAGCAATAGCAATAGCACTTAGACTTATATACTGCTTCATAGTGCTTTACAGCCCTCTCTAAGTGGTTTTACAGAGTCAGCATACTGCCCCCAACAACAATCTGGGTCCTCATTTTACCCACCTCGGAAGGATGGAAGGCTGAGTCAACCTTGAGCCTGGTGAGATTTGAACTGCCGAACTGCAGCTAGCAGTCAGCTGAAGTAGCCTGCAGTACTGCACTCTAACTGCTGCGCCACCTCGGTTCTTTAGGGGGTAAAACAGTGGTTCCCAACCTTTTTATGGCCATGCCCCACCTAAGCATCTCTAAAATCCTGATGCCCCCCCCCCCAACCGTGACATATAATTCTTACTATTCAAAAAGTGAACTCCTACTCACGCGGAGGAAGCCTAAAAGGCCATTCACTTGGTTTAAACAAGGTTCCAATTGCCCCCATTTAAAATCAAATTGCCCCCCTGTGGGGTGTGGGCCCCACGTTGGGAACCACTGGGGTAAAAGATCAAGGATTCCAAGCAACTCCCACATGCCAAAATTTCACTAGCAATCTCAGCTTCTCAGGTTGAGAGACCCAAGCTCTCCTCCCTTATTCTCTTTTAACAGGGCTGGATAGGATTTGGCATAAAATTGGAGAGAAGAGAGAAACGTATGCTTGTTATTTTTAATTCTCTCGGGTTCTTTCCCAAATCGCTCCATTAACCTGTAAGAATCGGTCTCAGCCAGATATTATTACCCCTAAATCCTATCCTACATGAGAGAATTCCGGTTTTTCACAGGACCTAAAACTCTTTGCTCCGTTTGTGTAAGAGCAAAATTGTGCTTCTGACTACGAAACTACGCACACACACAAAAAAACAATTGCTAAAAATCTGGCTCCAGAGAGGCTGGAAAATCAAAGGTACTTTTTAATGTATCTGTCCTTTTTTTTTTTTTAAAGTGGGGGGGGAGGTTTAGCCAGCCGGAGAATCACTTGCCAAGTTAATGCTTTTGAAATCTCTGGCTGGAGCTTTCTGGTTGGAAACTCAACCCAAATGCTTGGGGGGGGGGGGGGTTGGAGCAGGAAACCAAGGGGAACACACACCGGCAGGTGCTACCAGCAGTTTCTGCTTGCCTTGGGTTGTGTCTTCCTGCAGGCAACGTACATTCACCTCATCTGAATGTGAAGGTCTCTGTTTTTGCAAAGAGCTCTTGAAAATGATAAAACTGTCTGTCAATCCCCCGCAGTGGGACCCTCGGAAGAAACCACCAGAGCCCCACAACCAGCACAAAAGGTTCTTTTGGAGATCTGACTCCTGGCCAGTCGCACGAGTCTCTTCCTGTTGAACCCCAAAGCAGCAAAATCTGCTCTGTTTGATGATATAACAACACGCTCCCCCCCCCACACCCTGTAACACAACTGAAAAGAGAGGAATTAGCTGCCCTGTCTTAATAATCTGCCCCAATTCAAAAGCTTTTAGGGGTGACTTTCAAGGCTTCTGAAAAGGAAAAACCCGAGAGGTGTAGGAATACAATCCAAATAAAATACAAAACTGAAGTGGGAAGCTTCCCGGATGAGCTTTGCTGATTGTCCAAAGATCGACAATGGGGGTTAAAAGGTCCCCATTTGTGTTGATTGTTTCTCCCCAAACCGACATAGAGGCCTTCCCTCAAGGCCAAAGTAAGGGATTTCCACAATTAAAAAAACAGAAAACACCAAATGTTTCACAGGCAGTTGACAGATAGGTAGAAAATGTGCAGTCTTGTGCTCTGTATGTCGGTCGGCAAACGTCCACTTTTGAGGGCCGAGGCCAATTGTTTGCGGACACTCCCCACGCCCCCCCCATCCCTCCCTGTCAGGATGGGCATAGCTCTCTTCCACCTGTGGGAGAGTCAAACTGTGGTTTCTCGGCTGGCTTTGAGGTTTGGGGCGGAGAACTGCCGCCTCATGCGTGGAGGAGTCACAAACTGATTGCAGGGGCTCGGCCAATCGACCGGTCTGGCTCGGCTCTCCAGGCTGCCGTGGGGGCTGTAAGACTGCCAATGCTGGTGAAGGTGGCGCCTCTGGTGGAAGGATTGCAGATCTTGGGGTTGGCTTGCGCCCGGGGCGGGCGAGGACTCAGAGGAGTCCGACAACTGGCGCCGGAAGCCCCTCTGCTGGCCGTTGAGGGAATGGCTTCTCCAGCGTATGGGGGTGGAAGGGTTTGGCTGCAGGAGGCAAGGCTGGGGCTGCGGGTTCAAGGGTTGCCTCTTGATCTGGATCTGATCCGGAGCTTTCTGCGGCCCGGGCTTGTTCCAAAGTGGAGGAGGGTCCTTGGGGAGCACCGGGGCTTTAGCAGGCAGGGTTTGGGTCTCCTCAGTCTTCTTCTCTTCCTCCTTGGGGATTCTCACTTCGATGACCTCGTTCTCGGTGATGATGATGTGGGTGCCCGGGCTCCAGGAGTTCCGGTGGGTCGGGTTGCTCTTGAAAGGAAAGCGGGGTTTACGGTTCTCCGGAGGGATGAAGCGGTGCGGCGTGTTCTGCCGACGGAGCTGCTTGGTGATCTCCTGCTGCTGCAGGTTCTTGAAGCGGGTTTGTTCCTGCTTCATCCAGCGCAGCCGCCCTCGCCTGAAGGCAGGGTCTTCCTCCATTAACTGGGAAACCCGGCCTTCTTTCTCGGAGCCACTCTTCCCATCCTTGTTTACATTTCCTTCTGCGCTGACCCCCAGGCCGGGAGGCTCTTTCGGTTTCGCGGCGGCTGTGGCGGCCTGCCCTTTCGGCTCTTGGGAGCTCATGAGCGGCAGAACCTTCTCCATTTTGAGCATCTTGTTCCTCAGGACTTTGATCTCCTCATCCTTCATGTTGTTCTGCTTTTTCACCTCCTGCAGGATGTCTTCCAGCTTGTCAATGTGGACCTTGAGATCGTCCACGTCGGCGATGCCTTTCCCGCTCAGCAGCAGGTCCTCGATCTTCTCATCGCCCACCCCCACCGTGTCCCAAACGTCTCGGGCCACGGCTCGCCACGAGTCGCGCTCGTTGGGGTCCTTCTTCCCGTACAGGGCGCAGAGTTCTTTCATCTTGACAATGGCCAGGGCTTCGATCTCCTGCCGGGTGTGCCGGAAGTCATTGAGCGCTACCTCGTAGCAGATCTCCTTCACGGCCTGGATCTTGAGATCTGAAACGGTCACCCATCGGGAGTCCTTGCTGAGGCGTCGGCGTTGAGGGATCTGATACATTTTGATGGGCTCTCGCTTCTTGCCGCTGCTGGGGAGGCCGCATTTTTTAACAATGGTTTGCAACTTGCTGGGGGGCAGCTTCTCTCTCAGGGAAGTAATCAGCCGCCAGCTCTCCTCGCAAGACCGCTTGTCCGAGTCATCCCCACTATCAGAGTCTGCATCCTTTGGGGAAAAAAAACAATCGAGAGGTGGCCCCAAAATAAACAAAATTAAAATTTGGAGAAAAGAAGGAAAATTCTGAACAAGAACAAAAAAGAAAAAAGAAAAAAAAGAAAGGACAACTCAAAATTAGGGGAAACGATTCAAGGGGGGGGGAGCAAAAGGAACAAAGGAAGGGAGTAAACATCTAACTGGAGTCTTAAACTATCCCTAACGGTCTTTGGTAGATTTCTTTAATTCCAGACATATCTAAATTTCGTGGGATTTTTAATCCTCCTCCGAGAATATGCCAAGACTTTCCCAAAATCCAATCCGTATGAAACTCTTAGAAGAGCCAAAACCAAGTACCTGAAGAGAGGTGGACGTAACACTTCGTGCTATCGGTGTGCAAAACCCGCCAAACTTTTTTTTTTTTTTGGCCTGGTTACGGCCGCCAAGTTATTTCATTAGAGGGAGGGGGGAAGAGACTCTTCTCTTCGCGAGGAGTGATACCCGACAGTCATCGCAGAATGATCAGACGGACAGCCAAGGTTAGGTGGAGTTAACACTGGGTTAGTAAGTGCTGTGCACGTGGATTCAGGTTGACAGTCCAGTCAACTAGAAAAGCAGCCAGAGAAGGGTTAGAGAATCAGAGAAAAAAACAAGTTCAGAAGCAGCCACTAGCGTCAAGGTTAGAAACAGTGTCATAACAGTGGTTAAAATGTTGGACGGAGTAAACCTAAGTTGAAATCCACCCTGAATCGTAGAAATTCCCTGGGCCAGTCCCCCCTCTATCTCACAGGGTTGGAGGTAAAGAATACTATACATGCCATCTGAGAAAAAGTGGGTTATAAATCTGACAAAGAAAACAATACAAACACCATCGCAAAAATCTTTATTTTTATTTTATTTTTGGCCAGCCCCCCCCCCCCCCCCCCCCCAAAAAAAAAAAAGGCTGGCCATGTTCTTTCCATTTGCCAGTGATTCTTGGTTTAAAGGCAGAAATGCCTTTCGGTTATTACAGATCATCCTAAAGATACCCAAGCCTTTTTTTTTGGGGTGGGGGGAGAGGGGGGAAGAAAGGAAGGGAATCTTGTTACTGTTCCACATCTCACTCTCATGCCTATGAACCCACCCATAAGTTATGCCTGCCTGTTGCAAACTTCATGCTTTTTTTTTTTTTTTTTTTGCAGTCACGTAAAATGCTTCTATATTAATAAAATTGGTGAAGAGGTAAGAAAAAAAACACTCCAAACAAGCTGAATAAATTTTCCCCAGAGGTTCCAAGAATTATTCTACCATGCACCTGAGATTTAATCGGAAGTGTACTTATACGGGCTCAGAGTCTATAATATTGACCTAATTACTTAAGAAGGTATATATCCCCACCAACTATTCCCTAGACCAGGGGTTTCCAACCTTGGCAACTTTAAGACTTGTGGACTTCAACTGCTAAAATTCCTCAGCCAGCTTTGCTGGCTGAGGAATTCTGGGAGTTAAAGTCCACAAGTCTTAAAGTTGCCAAGGTTGGAGGCCCCTGCCCTAGACCATACTACACAGTATTCCTAAAATGCCAGAAACTGGTGCCTGGGAGGCCCTGAATACTGCTGAAAGAACGGTGATGTAGGAAAAGTGGTCCATTACCATGAATTGTATTCCATGCATGGAAAGGAAGTTAGGAATGAAACTCTTTGATTGAGGTATTTCGGCACTACTGTATATATGTGGGGTTTTTTTTTAATGTTATGTTAAAAATAAATAGCTACAGACACATTTTTGTTAAAAGGACAGTCTTTGATGGGCTCCATGTTTCTCAAATATGCAAACAGGATAATTAGATTCTTATCAAAGTGGGGGGGGGGAAGGGCTGGGGAAGAACCAATTTCTAACGATAACCAAAGAGACTACAGGTAGTGCTCGACTTACAGCCATTTGTTTAGTGAGCATTCAAAGTTACAACGGCATTGAAAAAAGCGACTGATGACCATTTTTCACACTTATGACCGTTGCAGCATCCCCATGGTCAAAATTCAGAAGCTTGGCATCTGGCATGTATTTATGACGGTTGCGGTGTGCTGGGATCATGTGTTCCCCTTTTGAGACCTTCTGAAAAGCAACATCAATGGGACAGCAATAGCCCTTATATACCGCTTCATAGGACTCTAAGCAATTTACAGAGTCAGCCTCTTGCCCCCAACAATCTGGGTCCTCATTGGACCGACCTGGGAAGGATGGCAGGCTGAGTCAACCTTGAGCCGGTGAGAATCAAACTGCTGGCAGTGGGCAGAGTCAGCCTGCAATACCGCATTCTAACCACTGCGCCACCATGGATTCACTTAACAACCCTGTTACTAACTTAACAACTGCAGTGTTTCACTTAACAACTGTGGCAAGGAAAGCCTTGTAAACTGGGGCAAAACTCACTTAACAACTGTCTGGCTCGGCAAAGGCAATTTTGGGCTGAATTGTGGTCGTAAGTCGAGGACTATCTTATACGCTCTTTTCACAGACTAGGAAGTTGGAAAGTCAACATTTTTCCTTTGTGGGGTCCCTCCTCATCACCTTGTTTGAGGGAGGCGAGGAATGTTTGTGAAGTCCAGCTATGCGAAGGCTCGATCTGCCAGCCCCCAAATCTCCCTCCCTCATGCATGACCGTTTCTCTTGCTAAGGATTCAGACTCCATGCAGGGCAGGGCAAAGACAGAGAGATGAAAGGCATGCATCACCCACAGCCGTCATTCTGGAGATCCCGGAGGGAAGGGGACCAAACCTGGCAGGCAAATGGATCTAGGGGCCTCTCTTCTGGAGGACCCAGTTAGTACTTGGTGACTCTTTAAGACCCATCTCCACCCTCATTCGGAGGAGTGGCAAGGTAATTTCAGAGAGGTCTGGAATTGGGTGTGAGGTGCGGAGTAACAACAGATCAACACCTGAGCCTTTTTTATTTTGTCTGTTGAAGAAGCTTAACTCGGTGTTGAACTGGAGAGAGAGAGAGAGAGAGAGACCGACGCATTGTCCGGTAACAACGTAAAACCAAAATAGCACACTAACAGCCAAAGGGCAACTAGCTCTGGGAATAAGTTGAGAATCTCGCTTAAAATTGGCCTGGGTACAGCAGGGACACTTACCAGCCTTTGCTGCTCCAGTAAGAGGTCCGCTTCTTCCTTCTCCTTCTTGTACAGAATCTCCATCTCTTGAAGTCTGCAGAGAGATACAGGAACTGCTTACTAAGGGAGTCCTTGAATTGCAGCCGTTAGTATAACAAGCGTTCGAAGTCACAGCGGCACTGAAAAAAACGTGACTTACAACCTAGGACCATTGCAGCATCCCCACCGTCACATGATCAAAACGTGGGCGCTGACTCACTTAAGAATGGAAACCTTGCTTAGCAGTTCTGGTCCAAATTGCAGTCAATAAGTTGAGAACTAGTGGATGCATCGATTTCCTGAATTTTTGCCTAAGAATACTTCTTAAGAATACGACGGATGCTCCCATGTTCAGACTATCTTAACAAAGGATCTAAATTGGGTTTTGGGGTTAAAGGTAAAGGTTCCCCTCGCACATATGTGCTAGTCGTTCCCGACTCTAGGGGGCAGTGCTCATCTCCGTTTCAAAGCCGAAGAGTCAGCACTGTCCGAAGACGTCTCCGTGGTCATGTGGCCGGCATGACTAAACGCAGAAGGCGCACGGAGCGCTGTTACCTTCCCAGCAAAGGTGGTCCCTATTTTTTCTACTTGCATTTTTTACGTGCTTTCGAACTTCTAGGTTGGCAGAAGCTGGGACAAGTTAACGGGAGCTCACTCTGTTACGCGGCGCTAGGGATTCGAACCGCCGAACTGCCGACCTTTCGATCGACAAGCTCAGCGTCTTAGCCACTGAGCCACCGCGTCCCTCCGCGTTTTGGGGTTATCTATGACTAAATTACTGGCTGGGGTGAACCATTTGGGGAGATGGGGCTAAAGCTGTAAATTTATTCAAAACTCTTTTAAAACTACAGAGGCAAAGGTCTGGTAAGAGAGCATTTACCTGTTTGTTGGTATGTGCCATTTATTATTTATTTGAAGCCCAAAGCACCATTTTGGCCAAAGCAGGTAAGACAGAATTCATAGTCAAAGACAGCATGACATTCTATTAGATGTACAGAGCCTCCACAGCTCATATAAGCTGATGCTTTTTAATACAGGTAGTCCTCAACTTACAACCGCTCGTTTAGTAACCATTCAAAGCTACAACGGCACTGAAAATTCAGTTGCTTGGCATCTGGTTCATATTTATCATGGTTGCAGTGATCACCTTTTACAACTTTGAAATTTTCTTTTGTAGCAATGGGGAAGCCTGGTTCATTTAACAACCATCTTATTAACTTAACAACTGCAGTGATTCACTTAACAACTGTGCTAAGAAAGGTCATAAAATGGGGCAAACTCACTCAACAACTGTCTCGCTTAGCAACATAAATTTTGGGCTCAAAATTTGGAGTCGTTAAGTTGAGGACTACCTAGAAAATGTTTGGGAGTTAGAAAAAGTGCTCCAGACGCCTCCTAATTTTTTTGGCCGCTACAGACTTAAGATCTCTCCTCCAACAATGCATACAGATTTTTAGAAACTTACTTCAGTCAGCTTGAGTCATATTCAGAGCAAGAGAAACACAAGTAGTTCGTAAGGAATGAAACTGGCTAATAAATCATGATCAATTCTCCATCTCGGGGCTGAACAAACCTCTCTCTATCAAATGAAAAGGAATTGGGTATGGCTAGTCTAGAGAAAAGAAGGACTAGGGGTCACATGATAGCGGTCTTCCAGTATTTGAGGGGCTGCCACAAAGAAAAGGGGGTCAAGCTGTTCTCCAAAGCACCTGAAGGCAGGACAAGAATCAATGGATGGAAACTAATCAAGGAGAGAAGCAACCTGGAACTAAGGAGAAATTTCCTAACAGTGAGGACAATTAACCAGTGGAACGTCTTGCCTCCAGAAGTTGTGGGTGCTCCATCACTGGAGGCTTTTAAGAGACTGGACAGCCATTTGTCTGGAATGGTATAGGGTCTCCTGCTTGAGCAGAGGGTTGGACTAGAAGACCTCCGAAGTCTCTTCCAACTCTGAATTATTCTGAATTGTATCTGTTGCTATGAAGACGGCGTGTATGATCTTCCAGTAGGCAGGCAAATGGATCTAGGGGGAATTAAATGCTCTGCTCCTGTTTCATGGGTGATAATGCAGACTTAAGTTTGTTTTCTCCTGAGAAGGCTTACCTTTTCTCCATCTCCTGCTTCATATCAATTCCCTGTTTCTCCAGCAATTCTCTCTGGGCAAAAGTCCAGTCGACTGGTTCGGAGGGAGTCTCGGCCGAGGGCGTCTTCTCTCTTTCAGCCCTCGCCTGCTCAGGGTGGTTGAAGCGGAAGACGTGGTTTTTGCCCATAATAATGCGATTTCCTGGAGGGGCAATAAAAGAGGTTTGAGCCAAGAGTCCTTTTTGGAGAAGGACAAACTCAGGCAAGGAATCAACACCAGGAGACAAACAATTGTAATTTGGAACAAGAAAGGGAGGTTGATGGGAGAGTGCATGGTCGACCTCGGTGTTTCTCAACTTCGGCAACTTGAGGATGTGTGGACTTCAACTCCCAGAATTCCCCAGCCAGCAAGCTGGCTGGGAAATTCTGGGAGTTGGGAGTTCACACATCTTCAAGTCGCCAAAATTGAGAAACTCTGATCTACCTACAGAAGGACCTCAATTCAATGCCCAACATTTTCAGTTGTGAAAAGGCTTGGTAGGCCCGCAAAGCTCATCCCAATGACTAGCCAATGATAATAATTGTGGACTAGACGGCTCAGCAACCACACCTGGAATAAAATAAGTGTCCTGAGCATAAAATGAAGCCAGGTGGGTCAGGCATTCAAGACACATTTCCTCATGAAGAAATAGGACATTTTTACCTGAACGCAGCTGAACCGGCTGTATCACCCTTTTGCCATTGACGTAGGTTTCTGAGCATTCACACGGTTCCAGGATAACAATCACTAGAAGGAGGAAACACTCGAGTCACTGTCTGAACTGTTGATGAGAGATCCAACATATACGAAGGACAGAGTCGGGGGAAGCTGGCCAGGAGATTTTAATAGCAATAGCAATAGCACTTAGACTTATATACCGCTTTACAGTGCTTTACAGCACTCTCTAAGCGGTTCACAGAGTCAGCATATTGCCCCCAACAATCTGGGTCCTCATTTTACCCACCTCAGAAGGATGGAAGGCTGAGTCAACCTTGAGCCGGTGAGATTTGAACCGCTGAACTGCTAAACAGTCAGCTGAAGTAGCCTGCAGTACTGCACTCTAACCACTGCGCCACCTCGGCTCTTTAAAACAGGGGCCCCCAATTCCCGGGCCGTGGTCCTTTCGGAACCGGGCTGTGCAAGTGCCGGGCTGGTGTGTGGCCGACCCGCCGCTTGTGTAAGTTGAGCTGCACACACACACGCACACATGCGCTAGCCAGCCGCTCACGCAGCCTGGTTAAAAACGGCCCACGGCCCGGTAGTGGGTTGCGTCCTGGGGGTTGGGGACCCTTGATTTAAAATCCACCTCCAGGATCCACCTCCTTCTTACCGCTGCCGTTGGGGTTCCTCTCGCTTCGGAAAATGCAGTGCTCCTCTTTGATATGAGCCCCGCTCAGGACGATGTCTTGGCGCCGTTCGGCATCCGCCTGACCAACCCTGTGTCCGAAAAAGAGGACGTCTAAGGCATTGTCACAGCTTTTAAAAACAGGTAAACTTCTCTGCTCCAAGCCACAAATGCAAGACGGGATCAAACATGATTCAAATCGCGCTGCTTACCTAGTTATGCCGTCTTTGATGTAATAAAGCAGGCACTCTGACATCAGGGGGTCCTCGTTCAGGTTTACCAGATGAGGGGTCTGAAACAAACATGGCGTTCCTTGAATTACATGCTCTCTTCCTCATGAGGGCTTCTCACAGAAGAGCCGGCAGTTTCAAAATCCAAAGCTGCTTTGGCCCTCCCAGGAGAAAACCAATCAATTCTTGAATGAATGAAATTATATTGCAGTGCAGGAAGAGTACGCCAATAAAGGAGAATATTTGTGGCTCAGGGTTGAAATGAAGGGGTCCTCGGTGCGCTCTGAGCTTGGTTGTTTTCTTGCAGATGTTTCTTTACCAAACTAGGTAATATCATCAGTGCTAGCACTGATGATGTTATCTAGTTTGAGTAATGAAACATCTGCAAGAAAACAACCAAGCTCAGGGAGCACCAAGGACCCCTCAGAAAGAGAATAGCATCCCAGGAAGAACAGAAACATCAAAAATTCTTCACGCTGTGGGTACTGTGGGCTAAACAGTAGTTATTTTAACATGTATTTATTTTAAAGGAAGATGTTTGGTGAGTGACAGCCAGGGATAACAGGTTCTTCAGATTATCCTTGGTTCAATAGCTGCCAATTTATTTGCCTTCTCTCTCCTCTTTCTGTGAGAAAGACCTAATTCTTCAAAAGGGGAGCAGGAACTGGACAGGATGAAATGATTAAAAATAAATAAATTACTGGACACTTTCACCACTGAATCAAAAAGCTAGGAGTGTGTAGTTCATCTCGTATGGAAATAGCTAAATTGGGAAAAAATAAATTGTGGAATTTCTACTGAGCAACTTCTACAGAGCAACCCTTTCACAGATTAATGGGATCACCCGTGCTTTCAAATCGCGGCTTTGCTGGAAAGACTCAAGAATCTATTTGCTACAAACATTCCTAATGGGATCTAAAGCTACTGCAGGTAGTCCTCGACTTACAACAGTGACCGTTCAAAGTTACGACGGCACTGGAAAAAAAATTGATTTCTGGCCGTTTTCCCACAGTTACAACCTTTGCAGCATCCCCAGGATCAAAATGCAGATGCTTGGCAACTGGTTCGTGTTTACGACCATTGCAGCGTCCCCTTTTGCGACCTTCCGACAAGCAAAGTCAATGGGGAAGCCAGATTCACTTAACAACCAGGTTGCTAACTTATCAACTGCAGTGATTCGCTTAACAACTGAGGCAAGAAAGGTCGTAAAACGGGGCAACATTCACTTAACGAATGTCTAACTTAACAACAGAATTTTTTTGGGTGGGGGGTGTCAATTGTGGTCGTAAGTCGAGGACTACCTGTACAGCCACTCAACCAACCTTCTTTGGTGAGAACACCCCACTGGAACCAGCCAACAAATCACAAGGCCTTGGCGTGAATATCTGGCCAACGAGTGCCAGTAAACACAGAGGAAAAAGAAAATATTAGAATAGCAGCAGAAATAGGATCTTCACACCCACCAGGCAGCTCTAGCTTGTAAACTAAGAGCAGTTTCTCCTTAGCTACAAGTGCTACAAAAGTACAAAAAGTGAAAGGAACAGACTAACAATGTTTGTTTCTTTGTTTCTTCGTGTCGGAAGCATGACAATTAAAATAAAGCATACTTGGTTCTTGGGGGAGGGGGAGAAATTGTCCTCCTCAGAACGGGCTCGCAATTTGGGTGTCCTCCTAGACTCACAGCTAAAATTAGAGCAACACTTGGCAGCTGTAGCTAGGGGGACCTTCGCACAGGTTCGCCTGGTGCCCCAATTGCGACCCTACTTGGATCAAGAGGCTCTCCTCACAGTCACCCATGCCCTTGTCACCTCACGGTTAGATTATTGCAACGCGCTCTACATGGGGCTACCCCTGAAGAGTGTTCGGAGACTACAGTTTGTCCAGAAT
>QLTV01002976.1:53676-67081 GCA_003457575.1 Thermophis baileyi | reverse complement strand
TATATTTTTACATAAATAAAGGGAGACTAGTATAGATCTATTTCAAGCTATTTAGCTCTCATCAGCCAGCCACACCCTTATGGGATTAGAACCCGGGCCCCTTGCCAGGGGCTGGCTGATGAGAGCTAAATAGCTTGAAATAGATCTATACTAGTCTCCCTTTATTTATGTAAAAATATAACACACACACACACACACACACACACACACACACACACACACACACACACACACACACACACACACACACACACATATATATATATATATATATATGAGAGAATATACTGCTAAACTGAATGAAACTGTGCACTTTTAAATTTCCCTTGCCTTTGAACTGCCAGGGTTTGAAACAAATAGGAATATTTGATACATACACACACAAAGCAGGTAAGTATCAATTACCCCACTCTGGATATTATTATATTTCCAAATATCGGTAGTTCGAGCACAAGTGGAGTTTAGACTAGAGGTCCTTGATTTCACCCAGTTTCTCAGCAGATAATTCATGTTTTCTTTCAGAGAGGCCTGTCGGATGATTTCATACTCTGTCTCTCTCTCTTTTTTTTTTTAATGCTCTCCTGGGATTTCCCTGTAAGGAATTGGAGTATAAAATTCAAATGCAGCCCACTCAGCAGAAGCCAAAGATGGGGGGGGGGGAGAATGGATTAATTCTGCAATACACACATTTGCATCCACTTCCCGAGAAATCGTCCAGCGGATCGACTGAAGAAACGAGGTTAGGAGGGAAACACAAGGAGGATAAAAATACTCAGGGTTAACAGGAGACATGATGTGAGAAAAGGAAAAGCTTGATGGAAAAAGAAGGAAGTCAGATTCTCAAATTCAACAATTTCAGCTAATTTGTTACCATAACCGGGGGGGGGGGGGAGAGAAAATCCTCTATGATTTGGGATTGCTATTCGATTTGCGCTTAAGAAACGTTTTATCCATTGTTTTTAGGGTAAATGCTCTATCCGCTGTGTGTTTAAAAAGAATGGGCAAATTTCTTGGCCGATAAATAAGCATCCAGAATTCAAAAATGAGGGTTAAGCATTCGTCCCTTAACAATTCCCAGACATTCACTGAGAGAGAGAGGGAAAAAGATCACACTCACTGTTCCAGAAACTCAAAAGCTTTGCCTTCATTCGTCAAAACTTTCTCACCATCTCACTGGGGCAAACAGCTGACCAGTGGCTTTTTCACTGTAAAATGTTCGGCTGAAGTCTCCAAAACCAATTCCTAAATTTCTATGAGAGTGACTCCCTTCCCGGGATGGAGAGGGTGTGGTGGGATAATCAAGAGGGGTAACCCTCCACGTACGACTACCAATATTTCTGCTGCTTAAAATGAGACCCGTTAAATGAGTTTTGCCCCATCTTGCGATCTTTCGTGCCCCGGTTGTTAAGTGAATCACTGCAGTTGATTAAGTTAGTAACCCGGGTTTAAGTGAATCTGGCTTCTCCGTTGACTTTGCTTGTCAGAAGGTGATCACATGATGCCCCCAGGACACTGAAACCGTCATAAAGATGAGTCCGTTGCCAAATGCCCGCATTTTGATCATGGGACCATGGGGATGCCATGACAGGCATACGTGTGAAAATTGGTCGCGAGTCACTTTTTTCATTGCCGTTGTAACTTTGAACGGTCACTAAACAAACTGTTGTAAGTCGAGGACTAACTGTATTGACCTACAATTCCAGGGTGGCTAGAACTCTGGAAAAAAAAACATCAAGTCTACCAAAAATATTCCACATAATTTGGGCCTAAATGCAAGCGTTTGTGTTCCAAATTCCAATCCGGGTGGCGAAAGAGTTCATTTAACCAGCCCCTTTTCATGACACGGATGGGGTGGGTGGTGGGGGAAGCCAAACCTATTACATTGTGAGGTTTATGAAATGCTTCTAGAAAAAGTCGTTTAAAAATGACTTTTTTAAAAAATAGACAAACGCGGACAAAATGTCCCACAAATCCCAATCTCTTGTCTTTTTGTTTTTGTTTTTGTGAGCTACAGATTGAGATATTTCATTTAAAGTTAATGGCCTTCTAAGTTTAAGTTGTTTGGGGTTTGAGCAGGAGAGTGCTGCTCTGGAAGCAAATTGGCATTTAGGATGGCAGACTCAAGGAAAGAGGTTAACATGTAACCGACATATAATTTACAACATTTTTTAATGAAGTGTTTATCATCTATAGTCTCCCTCCCTCCCTCTCTCTCTTTCTCTCATATTTTTAAATTTTCAGCTGCATTAACTTTAAAGTTTAATAGAGACATGCTCTGATTAGAAAATGGATGCAAAACGTCTTGTACTATACTAAGCTTTTAATAATGGACTAGAACATATTAGTCAAACGATGCTTTAAATATTTTGGCAATCTTCCCATACTTTACTCATTTGGCGCTTCCCCCTCCCCCCCTTCATCTAGCCTGCCCTTGGTGTGGTCTTTTTCTTTTATTCTTTCAACAACAGTAATCATCATCATAATAGAAAGAGATAATAAAAAGCTGTAAATCCTGGCAGCTTACATTCTGCTAGAATAAATCCCAGTTTGGCAAATGGAACTGCCCTGATCTAGTTTGTCCGACCGACTCTGGAAGGAATGAAAACGTAAACATTTGTTGTTCTGTTTGGTTCTAGGAGGGCATTTTGAAATGGGAGGCTGCTGGAACTGACAGCTACAACCTACTCTTGAAACAAAAGGTTACAGGAACAAGCTATTACTGCAGCTTGCTCGGCTTGCTACCCTGGGAGCTGTTTTCTGGAAGACTTTCTAATTTTGTCCAGGGAAAGAAACACATAACAGAATAACAGAGTTGGAAGGGACCTTGGAGGTCTTCTAGTCCAACCCCCTGCTCAAGCAGGAGACCCTTTCAGAAAAACGGTTGTCCAATCTCTTCTCTGCGTAACACTCAACTGGGTGGATAAATCAACAATGCCCCAATACAAGATTATGGAGCAGGCTTGTCGATCAAGCTAAGGTACATGAACTTTGGTTAAACCTATCCCTGCCTCTTTGCTACACCTTCAAATTGACCAAAAATGCTAGATTTTTCTTCCAGAAACGCAATGGGAAAGAAGTTATCTTCTTCAGAGAAACCAGGAATCAGCCAGTTCCATCCACTTACTGTCAATAATGTCTCCAAGCCCCTGAGCGCGAAGTAGATCTTTCAGCCGTGTGACTTCTTCCTTCAGTTCCCGCACCAGCTTGGCGTTGGGATCCTCGTTGATCACTGCGTTGCATTTGATCTGCTTGGCCCGATCTGCGTATCTGGACAGATCGGTTTATTAAGATAAAACAACGGCAATAATGTATGTTTAAACATCCTTCACTTAATGGTCAAGGATCTTGGAAGATAAGACTCCAAGGGTTTTTATCTAGATCAGCCTGAAGAAGTGTGGACTTCAACTCCCAGAATTCCCCAGCCAGCATCTCTGGGAGTTGAAGTCCATACATCAATTGCTCTACAAACCCGAGTCACGTTGCCTAAAACAAAAGAGAAAATATGGAACAGAAAGCCCAGGGGTTTTATAATCCCATTCAATACCTTAATGTGCTTAATGTTTCATCATAGTTTATGTCTGCTGGGCTCAAAGCAGCCACCATGGCGGTTCTGGAGTTGCCACCTACAAGGCAGAAATGCAACCAGATCAAGGAAGATCAACCCTGAATGCCAAATCGTGAAAAGACTCAGCACAAACACACCATAATTATAATCATAATTATCTAGCCCATCGTCGGGATGTGAGGTGGCCACTAAAAGCAGGGATTTTAAAAAATACATGTCTGTATCATAACAGCACTGTAAAAGATTGATATCTTGTTGTCTTGAATATCAGAAGAGGAATTAGAATCCCATTTCAGATAAGCTGGGTTTCATTTCTGGGTTTGCTAAACAAACCAAAGTTGGTTGGGTTTACACATCACGCTTAAACATATGATAGTTTGAAAATCAGATTAGCAGAGTTGCCAAAGCACAGAGTGCCAAAAAGAGTCAAGTCACACTACGGCTTCATGAGTTGTATGAACGCTAGTTTTACATTTGCCAAGTCTAAGAAAGAACATTGCAAATTCTTGGTCTCAGAAACATCTATCCGGATCAAATGTCACCTGACCAATGCAAAGTTACAATCAGAATTTATTCCACCCCAGAGCCACAATGATTTAGATCCTTGCTTTGAAAACACAGCTGATCAAACCAACATTTTTAAAAGGCCAAAGTCCCGGCTTCAAAGACAGAGGATCTGAACTTCATGGACTAAAGTTTGCTGCTTCACCAAACGGGGTCATTCTTTGCAGAGAGCTCTACCACATATATAATAATTGCTGGTTATTCGGGAGTGAAACTTTAAAAACGAAAGGAAAAGGTTATCTCAACTTCATACCTAGGTTTTCCCGAAGCAGCCACGTCAGCACAGAATCCCTGTATGGAATAAAGTCCGTTTTCTTTTTCTTCTTACTCTGCAAAAGGACATTTTGTACTTTAAGGGACGGTTACCGTAAAAGACGCTTGCAGAGAGGGGTACCCAAGCTGGTGGCCTGCCATTTCCACAGAAGAGGATGAGAAGCCATGACCTGGTGGAGGTGATTCTCCTGAGAAGGGGACACTTTAGTAGACTCTAAGGGCCTTTTTTAAAAAATGGTTCAAACATTTAAACAAGTGCCTCTCCTTAAGTAGGCAGAAGATCTGAACCCGTTCATTGGTTTTGGCACAGACAGGAAAACTGGAAATGGCAAGCCCCATCTTAGAAGAGGAATTAAGAGACAAAAAGAAGGATGCTCTTTTTAAAAAAAGGAAGGAAGAAAGAAAGCATCTGCTGCAATGCACCAAGGTGTTTCCCAACACATCTGTCAGGATAAGGACATTTTATTATCCAAGTTACATGGCACTCCTGGATAGAAATTTCTTCATTTCTCAGCAGACAAAAACGAGGAACTGTGGGACAAAAGAAAGCCAGGCCAGCTTTGCTGCATGTTCCTATATTTGTCCCTCTCTCTTTCTCTTTCTCTTTCTCTTTCTCTCTCTCTCTTTCCCCTCCCATCCAACTGAGTTTTCCTTTGCCAAGAAGGAAACACATTTTGAAAATGCGTCTGGGCTTAAAATAATGGTTTTAAAAATATGATTTTATAGCACGGAAGGGCTGATCCTCCAGGAACACATGACTGGGAGCCCTGTCTCGGATGTGCATGGGGCTTGGATCCTGACCATGATTCTGATGGGGTTAGCCAAAAGGCAGCCGATGAATCTAATCAGGATCGAGAACAGATGCCTTGCCTCAAAACAAAGAAACAAAATCCAACTCCTATTGGAAAATCTTTTTTTTTTTTTGAGAGAGAGAGAGAGAGAGAGAAAGAGGGAGAAGAAACTGCTATTCTGCGTATGCCTGAATGCATATACTATAGACTAGGACAGCCCAGAACCTTAAAAGACACCTGTTGTTGTTACAGAAGTGAGCCACGTGTGACCCAATCGCATACTTTGAAGCAGAGAATGCTCTCTGCAGGACTGTCTTTGATACAGCAAAATTTGGTCGTGCCAAGACAATGCCGCAGAAAAGAACCTTTTCTTTAGAGTGGCAGGATTTCTCCAGCTGCTACCAACATCCCTGCTTCGAGAAAGCTGGTCTAGAGTTTTGCTCCCTGGCAAAACAGTTTCCACTCCTACTGAGGAGACTTGCTTGCCATCAAGGGGTGCCACTGCGCAAGGAGACTGCCCTCACCGATCAATCGAGATTGACTGTATTTATAGTCGGAGAGCAAACACAATGAAAAGTCTGTGGCTTCTTCCAACGCTCATCCCAATCTTTGAAGCAGGCATGCTTGGAATGCGAGAGACGGGTTAGATGGGTGGGACTGTGTTTGCTTTAGAAGCTCATTGCTAGCTAGGAACCAACAGTGACTAAAGCAGTGTTTCCTAACCTTGGAAACGTGAAGATACGTGGACTTCAACTCCCACAATTCCCCAGCCAGCATGCTGGGGGTTGAAGTCCGCATATCTTCAAGCTGCCAGGGTTGAGAAATACTGTTCTACAGGCTACCACATTCAGTGACCGCTCTTTACCCATCATACCTTGCTGGTGCAGTTATCCTAGTTTTGCAAGCAGAGAATGGAAAAAAGAAGATAAAAGTGAGGTAGGACCACAAACAGGGAATTTTACATCAGTAACGAAGAGTCAGAGATAAAGTTCCACTGTCATTTCCCCAAAGAAGCACACCAGTTAGTCTTACCTCCCATCACCCTAAAATGCAAACCATCCATATCATAACTCTAGGATACAGGTAGCTATGAAAAGCAACTCCAGCCTCAGGATGGGTAGGAAGCTTTACACGAGAGGAAACAAACAGGAAGGGCTTTAAGCCGACTGAAATTAGCGAGATAAATGGGGCGAAGATTAGCCCACCACATATACCACGTTCCAATGCAGGTAGTCCTCGAGTTAAAACCACAATTGAGACCAGAATTTCCCGCTGCTAAGCAAGGCAGTTGTTAAGCGAGCCGCGCCCAATTTTACGAGCTCTTTTTCTGCCACAGTTGTTCAATGAATCATCGCAGGTGGGTGAATCACGAAGTCATTAAGAAAACCCAACTTTCCCTCATTGACGCTGCTCGTCAGAAGCGGATGGGAAGGTGGCTAATCTTCTCATCGTTCCCATCACCCATCTCCTCCCACAAATGACTGTATGACTGTAACTGTGTTGCTTGTATTCTTACGATTTACATTGACTGGTTCCTACTATGATTTGATTGCTTATTTGTACCCGGACTATCATTAAGTGTTGTACCTTATGATTCTTGACGAACTTATCTTTTCTTTTATGTACACTGAGAGTATATGCACCAAGACAAATTCCTTGTGTGTCCAATCACACTTGGCCAATAAAAAATTCTATTCTATTCTTTGTACCTCATGCTTCTTGACGAATGTCTCTTGTCTTTTTATGTACACTGATGCACCAATGCACCAAGACAAATTCCTTGTGTGTCCAATCACACTTGGATTCTATTCTATTCTATTCTATTCTATTCTATTCTATTCTATTCTATTCTATTCTATTCTATTCTATTCTATTCTATTCTCTATTCTATTCTCTCTTCTCTTCTCTTCTCTTCTCTTCTCTTCTCTTCTCTTCTCTTCTCCTCTCCTCTCCTCTCCTCTTCTCCCCTCCCCTCCCCTCTCTCTAGTATTTCCTCTCCTCTCCTCTCCTCTTCTCATGGCGGTCACACGACCCCAGGATGCGGCAGCCGTTATAAATGTACGCTGGTGGCCAAGGGCCTGAATTATGATCACGTGAACCCGAGGATGCTGCAATGGTTGTATATGCAAGGGCCGATCATAAGTCACTTTTTTCCGGTAAATTTGAATGTTCGCTCTATCAGCGGCCCCCACCTTTTGCAACTTGGCAACCCGGCGAGGGGGGAACCGGGCCGTGCAAGTGGCAGGCCCACGTACATGTGCACATGCAGCTCAACACACACGAGTGGTGGGCCAGTGTGCGCGGGCATGTGCAAGTTGAGCTGTGCGCGCATATGCATGCGCCCTGGCCCGCTGCTCACGCACATCGAGGTGCGCCCACGCACGTGCACACTGGCCCGCCACGCACATGGCCCAGTTCCAAATAGGCCATGGCCCAGTAGTGGGCCGTAGCCTGGGGGTTGGTGACCCCTGCACTATAGGAATGATTGTAAGTCGAGGACTACCTGTAGAAAGAATAGTAGATCTAGGTTGAACTGCTAGGCCGCACCATCCGTGCATTGATCACTGATGTGACTTAGTTTGGAAATGAAACATCTCCGGGGAAACAAGCCATCTCGGAGAACACCAAGAAGCCAAACAGATACAAGAAATTCCAGGACAAGATAGAACCTAAATCTGTTAATATACTACTACTAACAGCTGGATACCCGTGCTTCGCTACGAAACTCAACTCCTTAGCATGGAGTAGAATGTCTAAACTCCCAGCCTGCAGGCCGGATGAGTCACGCACTAGCCACGCCCACTGGCAGTTGGAACAGAGTTCTTTTCAGGTGGGGAGGGGGAGTAGAACGTCTAACTCCTTAGCATCAGAGCGTGTTAATAATAATATAAGAAATAACTAATGATCTGATGGTCATTTCAAAAAATCCTTTCTTAGCGAGCACCTAGAAGCCAAGAGGAACATACGTGCCAAGTTTCAAGTTTGTAGGCTTTACGGTTCTGGAGATTTTGTGATGATGCGTGAGTGGTATTTGGCTTTTATATATATATAGATTTCACACACACACACACACACACACACACACACACACACACACACACACACACACACACACACCCATGACTCCTGGAAACAAATGTCCCTTTCACTTCTCACCTGTGACTAAGCCCCAATGAGCTTGCAAAGCAACCCTCTTTTTTAAGGAGCTCCAAAAAATCTGGACTTACCACTTCCGCCAAAGCCGAAATCACCTTCCCCAGCGTGGTGAGGGACTTGTTGATATTCGCCCCTTCCTGGAAAGGGAATCAAGACGGAAACGTTGCTCAAATACCAGACAGTGGGGAAACACAACCTTGCTTCTCTGTCCTCGAGCAGGCTGGGTGTTTACATTGATTTAAACTGCAGCAGGGATCTTAATGCCTGGATCTGCCCCGGGGTCGGGTCTCTGGTAAGCAATGGCTGAAGAGGACAATAATCAGTTCTTCAAGCACATTCCCTGAGCTGGCAAGGAGTTTTGAAGAAGAGGGGCAGGAGTTGGTCTCTCAGAAAATGGGGCAAAAAAAGCCCACCAAGGAATCACACTGGTCAGATCATGATCAAGAGGGCAACTTCAGGTACTGGGGGGTGGGGAGGGATCCTGCAAACTGAAGAATGATGCCCCTTTGCCAGCTGCCCACCAGACCTCCATCCGTGGGAGCTTATACCTTTAATCGAGTCCCTTTGGCACCGGTAGAGTCGGCTCTCTCACTCCCGGCGAGGTCCACCAGACTGATTTTGCTAACCTGGAAAGAGGAGGCAGGAACGGTTCAGTACTACGATCCGGAGGAAAAACAACTGATCAGATGATTGTAATTTGACAGGATCCCACAGGACCAGGATTGAATAATGTTCAATGGAGCCGGTACAGCCTTAAGGTATATACAGTGTGCTGAATCAATTGTCTGCTTTTTGCTGTGGTTTTCCAAAGTATTATCCCAAGCTAGAAAGCTTCTCTCCCGCTGGGGAATGTGCGTTTTTTTTAAACATGCAAATCCCTCTGAAACTTTTCACCTATCTAAAGTAAGCTTGTAGGGAGGAGGCAGAAAGGAATTAATTAGTCATTAATTGGTTAAGTTCTGCCAGGCAGAAGCACCTCTGGGAAGGAAGGGAAGTTGGTCTCTCTGTCTTCCAGGTTCTTCCTCACTTCCCTTCCCATTGCTGATGATTTCTCTTTCCTTCTTTTGCATTCCAAATATAGTATAATTCATCTGGAAAAGCCAGGCAAACTAACAGAATAACAGTACAGCAGAGTTGGAAGGGACCTTGGAGGTCTTCTAGTCCAATCCCCTGCTCAAGCAGGAGACCTTATACCATTTCAGACCAATGGCTGTCCAATCTCTTTTTGAAAGCCTCCAGTGATGGAGCACCCACATTATGGGCTATTAATAGGAACCATGAAGGCCAAGAAATTGGGGAGAGATATTCTGAAGAGCATCAGAAAACTGAAGTGAGGTCCCTTTTTGTGGCACACCAGAATAACAGAGCTGGAAGGGACCTTGGAGGTCTTCTAGTCCAACCCCCTGCTTAAGGAAGAGACCTTGTAGCATTCTAGACAAATGGCTGTCGTGTCTCTTCTTGAAAACCTCCAACGAGGGAACACCCATAGCTTCTGAAGGCAAGCCGTTTGACTGATTAATTGTTCTCATTGTTAGGAAATTTCTCCTTAGTTCTAGGTTGCTTGTCTCCTTGATTAGTTTCCACCCATTGTTTCTTGTCTTGCAGAATAGGCTGACCCTCTCTTCTTTATGGCAGCCCCTCAAATCTTGGAAGACTGCTATCATGTCTCCTTTAGTCCTTCTATTCACTAGACTAGACATACCCAATACTTGCAACTATTCTTCATATGTGCCTCTAAGTCCCCTAATCATCTTTGTTGCTTTTCTGTATTTTTTTTTAATCTGGTCTTAAAGAAAATATATCCAACTCAAGAACAGGGCTGTTTTAAAAAAGGGGCGAGTTTTCCAAAGATTTTCCAAGAGATGTATGGTATTCCCTCCTATCCTATCCTATTCCTAGAAAAACGGCTATCACAGCTTCCCATAAGCTCTGGGAGTTTATGATCAGTTGCAAGGATCGACTGTTGCAGCTATTTCCCAGGGGAAGAAATAGATTACCTTCTCGGTGGAAAGGTTGGTTTCAGCATCGTGTTTCTTCTGAGTGAAAACTATGGTGAAGACAGCATGAGAGCGACTGCTGGTCTCGTTCATGTTGGTAGCTGCTACCGTCCTTGGGAAGGAAAAAGGGAACATATTTTTATGCTTAGAGAAAACAAAATATAAAGATAAGGCAAGAAGATAAAGCAGAAATGTTTAAATCGATTGCTTTATTCAAAGAGGAGAATATATTTATGTTTTTTATTTGGATATCACTCCTGAATTTTTTGCTTGTGATGAAAAAAAACCCTGAAACTTTGACTTTGGTTTTGCTGATTAGATAAATTTGTTCTCATAGAAATAGCTAGTTATATACTAATGTGTAAAAGTAAAATGTTGAGGCTGGAATGTTGTAATCTTGTACTGTGCTAAAAAGACTCAGAAGTCAACGCTTTTTTCTTTTCCCCCCTTGTACCTCATTGTTTTCTTTTCTCCTCTCTTTTTCCCTCCCTTAATTTCCTATTTTTATTTTTCCTTTGATACATTGATACAATAAAAGTTATGAACACACACACAAAAAAGAGGAAACAAAATATCAGAAAACACAACAGACTAGCAGCTACTTCTAAGGGTTGATAGGGCGTCTACCATCCAGCCTCTGAGGCCACTGGAAGTTCTCAGCATCTGAGAGAGAGAGTTTGGTCCAGACAGAGAATATTTCCCCAAGTATTCTCCCTTGTAAAGGGAGCAGATCTTGGTTGAACGGCAGGGCCACACAAATCAGAGGGCATTTTCCATGAGAGGAAATTCCATGTGAGAAAGTTTTGCCTGCTTCTTTAATGAAGCCTCTTTTCCCCTTTCTTCTCAAATGCTTTAGTCACAGCTAAATTTAAATTTTATAATCAGAAGGCCACCAAATTCAACACAGCTGCTTTGAAGCAAAATAATCACCGGAAGGAATTTAATAATGCAGCCTTTTTCCCAAATGGTCCTTTTTATCAGTTTATAATGTAAATTACAAAAATAGAAAAACAAATAACAGGAAAAATAGGGGAGAAAAAAGGGAAGGGAAAAGTGTAGAAAAAAAAGGCAAAAAAAAAAAAAGCGTTGACACCCAACTCCCTTCGGTGCAGTAGAATAAGATAGTAACGTCAAATATCAAACCTCAAACCTTTTTACTTTTAGATAATAGTATAAAATAGCCATTTCTATAACAACAAATCTATTGGTAAAACTCATAATCAAAGTTTCGTTTTTTTCCCCACCTCAAGCACAAAATCCAGAAGTGGTTTCCAAGTAGAAACAAAAATAATTATGGTTTTTTTTTCCTTTTATCAAAGCAGTCCATTTGGCCATCTCTGCTAACTCCACCAACTTTTGCAGCCATAATAATGCACTCTTAGCAATCATTTTCTTAAAATGGGTCGACTGTATCTTGGCTTAATAAATAAGCCTGGTTTTATATACCAAGCTGATGTTTCAATCAAAAGGAAGTTCTTTTAGATCTAGAACAGCCAACCAGAAAATGTTCCCCTAAGTAATAGTGATATTTCACCCAAATGGTGCAATCATTATAATTCTGTTTGCAAGAGGCACCATTTCAATGTGAATATATTACAGTACCAACGGTGAGATGGTGATCATTTCACAAATCAAGATTTCGAACATTTCCTCCCCGTCCGGCACCACAACTAGGTATGAAATACAGCTAGTCCTGGACTTAAGACGGCAATTGAGCCCAAAACTGACGCAGCTAAGTCAAACATTTGTTAAGTGAGTTCGCCCCATTTTACGACTTTTCTTGCCACAGTTGTTAAGCGAATCATTCCATTTGTTAAGTTAGTAACACGGTTGTTAAGTGAATCTGGCTTCCCCTTCGCTTTGCTTGTCAGAAGGTCGCAAAAGAGGATCACGTGACCCCGGGACGCTGCGACGGTCGTAAACATGAGCGAAGCGTCTGAGTTTTGATCACGTGACCCTGGGGACGCTGCAAAGGTCATAAGTGTGGAAAAAATGGTCCTAAGTCGCTTTTTTGCAGTGCCGTTGTGACTTTGAGCAGTCACTAAATGAACTGCCGTAAGTCGAGGAGTACCGGTACAAGCTGCAAGAGCCCTGAAGTGCAAAGACACCAACCTCGCTTTATTCCCAGCATCCATGAGGTCTGCGATATCGGTGTAAGAAGTGACAGCAAGCTTGGACAGGTCTTCCACATAAGGCCCGAGCAGTGGGTGTTCCCGGACCCGCAAATTCCCTTTGTTTTTGGGGTTCAGCAAGTCTCGAACTCTCTCGCAGTAGATCTCCATGTAACTGACCTACAAGAGAGGGACAACAATAGGAAATCGTGACACAGGGGGGGAAAAAAAAAGGATTGCTAGTATAGGTAGACCTCGACTTACGACCACAATTGAGCCCAAAATTTCTGCTGCTGAGACATCTGTTAAGTGAGTTTCTTCCCCCCCCCATTTTACGACCTTCCTTGCCACAGTTGTTAAGTGAATCCCTGCAGCTGTGAAGTTAGTAACACGGTTTTAAATTGAATCTGGCTTTCCCATGGACTTTGCTTGTCAGGAGGTCGCAAAAGGGGATCACATGATCCCCGGGACACTGTGACCGTCATAAATATGAGTCAGTTGCCAAGCTGACTATTTTCTATATTATTTCAGTTGCCAAGCGTCTGAATTTTGATCACAAGAACCATGGGGGATGCTGCAACGGTCGTTAAGTGTGAAAAAGGGGTCATAAGTCACTTTTTTCCCAGTGCCGTTGTAACTTTGAACAGTCACTAAATGAACTGTTTTTAAGTCGAGGACTATCTGGACGGAAGAGGCAGGTAATGCAAAGGCAAATGGGAGTTTCCAAAAGTTGTTCAGGGAGTCGTAAGTGCTGATTTAGAAAAACTCCATTATTCATCAGAAGGGCACTTTAGGGCCAAGGCATCAATAAGTATTTTGAGAGCTTCGCTAGATCACTCAGGTATCTAAAGGGAAAAATGAGAGGAATTGCAAGCGGCGATGAGGTAAGGACCCACGCAAATAGCTCTGAGGTCAAGGAGCCACCTTATATCAAACTGAGCCACTCTT
>QLTV01002976.1:38676-51176 GCA_003457575.1 Thermophis baileyi | reverse complement strand
TTAGAAGAATCCTTTGTATTTCTATCGGTTTGGATACTTTTAATAGCTCCACTAAGTCGTGGTTTCTCGGGATCCCCATTCCTTCCTTATCCCCTTCTTGCACTCGTCAAAGAATAAAGAAATTCCTTGTATGCAAAGCTTTCAAAGCCCAGAACTAGGAATCCTAATTTTATATTCAAAATAAATACAAGGTACAAAAGAAACGGCTTTGAAAATATTTGCCATGGCTTCCTTTCTTACAAATGCAGTGCAGAAACTTGAGTGAGCAAAAGATCAAAGAAGATAGATCATTTCAATCAAAACACCACAATCTACAGATTTCAATAAAGGTAGGACAGTTGTATCTAGGTAGCCAGAGTGGGTCGTTTCAATTTGTGACCAGTTCTTGTTCAGTACACACCCAAAACAAAACACAAGCTTGTTCTGTTTTCGAGCGAAATCATTGATGTTAAGATCACTAACTATGGTCTGATGAAGTGTAGAAAAATCAGATTTTTCTAACTCTATGTTTTGGGGTACAATAGTTGATTTGCAATTTGTGACCTGCCGAAATACCCTGTTTCCCCCAAAATAAGACATCCCCTGATAATAAGCCCAATCGGGCTTTTGAGTGCATGGCAATAAGGCCAAGCGCTTATTTCAGGGTTCAAAAAAAATATAAGACAGGGTCTTATTTTCAGGGAAACACGGTCGCTGCTGAAACCAATTTAGATACAGAGCATGTTTCCTGTTTCATGCAAAACTGTTTGTGAATCAGCAAGTGGTAGGACCAGCCCTCACTCAGGGCTCAATTTAATTTCGGATTCTTTGACTTCCTCCCCCCTAGAGAACCTCAGCTTGAACACCTGGCTAGCATTTCATCTCATCCATACGCTTGAACCAAGCCCTGATCAGATTTCTCCTTCGTAGGTTTTGTCGGATGGCTGACACGCTTTCAGACACAGGGCCAACAATTTTTGCTCCTAGTCCTACAGCAGAAAGATTATTCGGATCAACTATTCACAAAAACAGTTATACGAGCTTGGCCTTTGCTCTTCCAACCTCCCTTATGGGTTTTTTTCAACTAACTCAGCATTACAGACTGGAAAATACTGTCTCTCCGTGCCAAAATGGCCTTGCCTTTTGAAATTATTTTAAGAAGACAGATGGACAAAAGACAAAAAGCATCTGAAGAAGAAGTCTGTACATTGCACACAATGTATCCCAACTTCACTAAGAAGTGCAAAGAAAAAAACAAATAGAACAGAAAGACAATTGCAAAAGCAACGAAAACAAAACCCAGAGGAGTTGGATACCACTTTTCTGACCTAAGCATTGTTCAGAGGCCACATTTTAAGCAGGAAAAGGCATTCAAGGCTCACAACCAACCACCAAATTGCCACAAACGCACAATCTGGAAGGAGACGGAAAGTAGCAGAAGCATTTTTAATTTATTTATTGAACATATATGCTGCCCTTCTCACTACGCAGAGGCATCATTTGTTTGCAGAAGGGAAAAACTGGGCTATCCTCCAAGCTTTTGAAAGGCTGATGAAAAAAAAAAAAGAATATTGGGGACCCGCAAAATAAGCAAAGATCCAGTTTACCTGTGGGATGATCCCTGCCTGGTTCTCCTCCTGTTTCCCCATCATGGTGTAAGATTTTCCGGCTCCGGTTTGGCCATATGCAAAGATACAGACGTTGTAGCCTTCGAAGGCATGGAGCAGCATTTCTTTCCCGATGTCATTGTAGACACGATTTTGAGAGGCGAAGCAAGGATCTTCAGACTGCAGGGATTTAAGATAAGATAACCTTTACTGTCACTTTACTGTTTACTTTTTTTTTCTCTCTGAACACATTGGCACACATTAAAAAAATGAAATTCTGATGCCGAGTCTCAGAAGAGGATGGAGGGATGGATGGATGGAGGGATGGATGAATAGATAGATAGATGGATAGATGGATGGAAGGAGGGAGGGAAAGGATCTGGATTGATGCCTTGTCCTTTGACAACTAGATTCTGTAATAGTTTTGAACCATAAAGTATCAACCTTGTTAACTCTCAAGACTTGATGAAGGAAGAGGTGATAACAGAGGACAAGCCGTAAAACAGGAGTCCCCAAACTTGGCAACTTTAAGACTTGTGGACTTCAACTCCCAGAATTCTCCAGCCATCTATTCTCAAGTCTTAAAGTTGCCAAGTTTGAAGACCTCTGCCGTAAAATATCAAAAAGAGCTATAAGATTCCAAGAGACAGAGATAAAAGGCTGACTAAAAAGTCAATAGATGATGGAATTTTAAAAAGATTAAGAGATGATGGATAATGAGAAAAGATAGTAATAAANTAAAGTTCCGTCATTTATTGTCTTTTTAGTCTCTTGGAATCTTGTATCTCTTTTTGATGTTTTTGTGCCTACTGAACTTTCCCTTCTGGGTACCCTTTTAAAATATTAAGGATTAGAAATTGTGGGGATTTTGAGATACACTCCCGGGATTGCTTAAATATTGTTAATATCTGGCATTATTAGTACGGTAATACTACACATTTGGAATATTGAAGTTATGGAGGAATAATGAGTAATTCTTAAAATATTAAATAATAGTAATTTAGTTGGGGATAACAAATACATGGCACAAAGAAATGTTATCTATGTCTAAATGAATTAATGGGAAAAATGATAAAGGATTATGAAAAGAGAATAGTATTGTTGAAGTTGGACGATTAGGATTACACATACTTATTTGTATTATTATTGTTCGCGTTGTTTAAAAAAGTCTTGACCCAGTCAATACACTGTCCACAAAATATGTATGGTGTGAAAACTGTTTAAAAAAAAAAAAGAGGACAAGCTGTGAAATTACAATGGTGTAACCACATTTTACTATATCTATGTGTACTAGAGGGTGCAAATTCCTAATATCAAATCAAACCCTTACAAATGCCTCCGCTGAGAATCAAGTCCTTCTGAGTTTACTAACAAAGGGGGTTCTCCAATTTCCAATCTTTCCATATTACTATTTCTGGAATATTCTGTGAGCTACAGAGAGTTGCCAGCTTAAAGAAGTGCCAGTCCCACCCAATCTTTATTGCCAACCTTTCAAGCGGGGCCTTAATTGAAAAATATCAAGGGACAGAAACTGGCGCCCGAGCCAGACACCCCAGTACAAATGGCAGCTGTGCTTTACCAGCTTTACCAAGGAAAAAGAAAAGTGGACAAAAGGCTTTAAGAAGGCAAGCAAGCTCAAAAAAGCAAATGGGGAGTGGGGGGGAGTGCCTTTTTAAAAATAAATAAATAAATAAAGCCTTTAAGCGGGACATAATTTGGAGCAACAGCTGACCAGGAGAACATTTTTTTCCCCACTGAAGGAATAAATGAAGCAGAATGTCTCCAAACAAGGTGATCGCTCAACCATGCTCTGTATGGAAAATCAACATTTTTACTTATTTAACAAGAGAAAGAAGTGAGGAAAAAGAAACGGGGGAGTTGAGAGGGTTGGACATGGAATTTCAAGGGGATTGAGGAGGGAAAAGACTCTCTATAAGTCCAGCAATACCCTTAATAAATATCAGATTTTCAATAACCTGGTAAAGTCAATATTGTTACTTCTTTCTTGCACTGGTGATACTGAGACAGTAGGCAAGAATGTCATAATTAGTAGCTACATTATCTGGCATTAGATGCAGACTGCCACCGTTATCATCCTGGATACAGACAAAGCTCCTTTAACAAGCACAAAAGAAGTTGGACACGCTGCTTTAAAGGAATTGCCAGCTATTGGGAGTTGTGTATTGGAAAGTTGTCTAGGCAAAAAAACCATCCATCTAACCCAGTGGTTCCCAACCTTTTTTTGGCCATGCCCCCCCTAAGCATCTCTAAAATCCTGATTCCCCCCCCCCCGTGACATATAATTCTTACTATTCAAAAAGTGAACTCCTACTCACGTGGAGGAAGCCTAAAAGGCCATTAACTTGGTTTAAACAAGGTTCCAATTGCCCCCATTAAAAATCAAACTGCCCCCCTGTGAGGCGTGGGCCCCACGTTGGGAACCACTGATCTAAACACTGTTTTCAAAACTCAGTTTCAAGGGAAGATACTTCAGCTTCATGTCTCCCGTTGTTTGGGATACTAGTTTTAAGAATATTTCCAAAAGACTTGGGGGGAAAAAGGATATCCCACCTAACAAGGCTGCCCATTTCCTTTGTGAGTCATTCATGAGCAAATATATTTCTTGTGCAGTAGCTTACTTTTATCTCAAAGGCAACATATGGGTGTCTCCGAGATGGTTTCGCTGCAATCTTTTCCTGATTTCTTTTGTTTTCTGGGAAAACTTATATGGGAAACTCCTTCTTTTGTTTGATTTAAAGAAAACAGTATGCGGGTTCTGCGGAGATTTAACATTTTTATCGACATGCAAGCTAAAAACATTTAGTTGCCTGCTCTACCCAATGCACAGATTTTTTCGTTTTCTGGATAAATCACAGGGCCCAAAGCTCTGTGAATAGGAAGATTCATTTTTCATTGTTTCGATCTTTGGAGAACAACTGATGGCGATAGCTCAAAATCCAACAATTGCTGGAAGACAGTAAAATCTCAGCTGTAGCTTCCACAAAGGATATGGGGGGGGGGGGGTTTCAGGGCCTGGATGCCAGTCTGCTTTCATGATTTTGTCTACTGGGAGTGAAATTGGGGGGGGGAGCAGTGCTCTTAATAAGCTAAGCTAAGAAACTGAAAACTCATCTTTTACGGAGTTATAAACATTCCAAGAGGAAGTTTATACATAGACTCCTCCTACATGGAAATTGTTTGCTGTTCAAATTCCTCCTCGGAGCTGCTTGGGCTAATCCTTACACTCTGCAAAGCCATCCTTGGACACACTTATACCTCCTATGAAATTTAATATTTCTGATCCCAGGCTGGAAAATGCATTTAGATCAAGAGGAACCTTGGCTCTTAAGCAGCTAAAATCGCAATACAATCAGAGGAGTGAAACAGCTGTGGGCTGGAGGGCTGCGAGAGAGAGAGAAATATCCACCCATCAGCTACATCGGCTTGTATCACACTTTCGAAAGGAATCTGGGTTCAAGACAAACTAGCATTCTTACCGAGGTATGGGACCAGTACGAGTAGTCAAAGCTGAAGGATTTTGGCGCTTCTTTAGGATTCTTTGGATTCAGGATACCTGAAAGAAACAAACACACATTTACCATCCAAGAACTCTGGGGAATGTATAATTCCTATCTTCTACTGAATACTTTACTAAGCTTGCCTTCCAAAACGTGACTATTTCTATTACAAATGTGATGTGCAAAAATATCATACACTGAAGATGTTACCTAGCTGGGTATTGAAACGTCTGCAAGAAAATAACCAAGTTCAGAGAGCGCCAAGAACTATCATAAACAACAGTAATACTGTCCTCAAGAAAGCCACATTTGTTTGAGTTGGAGGCTATATAAATAAATCTTTCAAATAAATAGAGCCAGTATTGCTTGGTAGGCTTCTCAACTGCTAAATAATCCAGCTTGCATCCTGTGGATTTGTTAATTTTGTTTCATTTTATTAGCTATTTTATTAGCCTGAGTTTCATATTGGTTCTTGTGGGAAGTCATCTGAAGTTCTTACCAGATTCCAGTTTTGAAATGCCGGTGAGCTATTCAATAACTGAATTCATGGATATTTATTTATAAGACTTACATGGCTACCCATATTAAGAAGCGCAACTCCAGGTGGCTCACAACTGCTATATACGCCCCCCAAAAATAATAATAATAATAATAATACAACCAAAAGTATCACAAGAGTCACTGGAATGCTTGGAAAAATCAAAAGCATTCAAAAAGAGAGACCTCACTAGAAAACAGATACTATTGCCGATGACACAAGCATAAACTTACAAGAACTCAAAGAAACAGTTACCGACACTCGGTCCTGAAGATATTTTATCAGTTATTCAGAAGCTGCTGAACAACGATGAATGAAATTCAATTAGAGACATATGGGGGGGGGATAACATTTGACATAATAGATTTGCAAGGCAGCAGATAAGCACTTTCTAGAGGGTGCCAAATGCAGTCAGAATTAAAAAAAAAAAAAAAATCCACAGAAAGCGTGGAGACAGATAAGATGTTAAAAAGTAGGCCATCCTACCGAGAATTTCTGGATTGGGGAATTCTTCTTTGAACTACAATGAAGACCCAGGTCCCTCCCCTCCATCGGAGCCCCACAAAAAAGCTGGCACACATCAGTAACGCAAAGTTCAAGGGCTCCTGGGAAGTTCACAGCAGGGCATTTAAACCTATTTGGAAATGCATGTTATAATACGGAGATAAAAGGCTCCTGAATTATGGATTGGTTTTCAGAAGCTCAACATCCTATGGAAAGAACCAGAGTCGGCAATAAAAAGGGCCTGAGGAAGAAACTAAAAACACACGAGGGTAGCGTATTAAAATGTTCACAGAAATTGTATCTTTTAAAATAGACAGGGAGACCCTTCGACGAATGCTCTCCCCCCCCTCCTTCCTAAGGCCTCCAAAAATACATTTCTTTGTTTTGCCTTTCAATCTATTGTCATGTTTCCAAGCTGCCCAACTGAACGGACTTTCAACACAGCAGATTCACAACATAAAAATAAAGGTTTCTGTAATGAAAAAATTACATATCAAGGTTGTGGAAAAAATAAGCTTAGAGGTGGCTAAACTTATTTTTTTTTCCCCACAACTTTGATATGTAAGCTCACTGCCCAACTATGAAAGAGGAAACAGAAGTGGAAAAAGGCTTAGCAAAAGCCTATGGAATTCACATTACTAATTTCTCTCATTTATATCCTGTGGAAAGTTGGCCAAAATTTCCAGGTGACTTCCTGAACTTTTCGGACAACACGGAGCCATTTTTATCATTTCATCTCATTTCATCTTCAAATAATCTATGAACCCGACCGCTGATTCAGTGAACCATGGTAAAAACACACCATGGTTTAAAACAGGGGTTCCCAGCCCTCAGTCCAGGGACTGGCACCGGTCCGTGGCATGCCAGAAACTGGGCCGCACAAACAAGCGAAGTCCTATCCGCGGGATGCAGGCAGCACGCGAAACCATGCCCCCTCCGGTCCACGGGAAAACCTCTTTCCATGGAACAGGTCCCTGGTGCCCAAAAGGTTTTGGGGGCCGCTGGCTTAAAAGAATGTATGAACTCAGCTCTGTGTTCTGAAACAAAACACTTGTTAACAAGTATTGTTTCACTTAACAATATAAGGGATGTCCAAGGCAGGGAAGATAAGGTGGTGTGAAGCAGGGGGACATCCACTGAATTTTTCATGTTGTCTTTCATTCTGTCCTGCTTACTACTTATGTGTATGTGAGGTGCGTCCTGCAACAGCAACAAAATCAGAAAGGGTCCCTAATCTTTGACCATTATTTGCTGCTTTTGCAGGCACTCCCAATACTTTGCTACTAGTCACTACTTTGCAATTTTTAAATTTTCCACTGGTGCTCTATTCCAGAACAGACCTTCCATCCAAGGCAATGGAATGGGAACAGGATCCACTCGCGGCCTACAAATAGCAACGGTTGCTATCGGGCCTCCTAAACTTGGCGATTCCGCCCTGAATGGAGCCCTATGCTGGGTTCTTAACTTATGAATGCTGACAACCAGACGACCAGGCCAAGATTAATATCACTTACACAAGGGCATCACGAGGGGAAGAGATAGATATATGTTGCTTTCGATAGCAACAGGGAGATTAACGGCAAGGCAAAGCAAACTGGCAATCTGGGGATTCTCACACAGCAAAAGTCCCAACCAAAAAATTACAAGGGAGATGGTTAAGAGTGAGGAAGGGAGCAGTCTGCCTTTGAAAGCTGCAAATGGAATACCACAAGAGCTTGTGCAAGTCAACTGTGGGCCAGAGAGCAACAACAACAACAAAAAAGAACCCATTTCAAGCAAACATCGAAGCCGTGATAGCATTCCTTGAGGTTGAAGGATATATTAATATGGACCCTTTCTAAAAAAGCAGTGATTTGATTCCATTCAGAGCCCACGGTGGAACTTGGAAGTCAGCGATTCCCACTTCATGCATTTCTATGGCAACAGCTTCATCTCATTTCATTGAGAAAAGAAGATTCAAAGCAAAGCATGTTATCTGGATGAATTCGCTGGCTTGCATGTTAGGAACAGAGATATTTTAGGGGCTCCAAGCTGCCTTGTTTGGGTTTGTAGGATAGAAAGAAGAGCTTTATGACAAAGATAGTATAGATGCCCTTGTATAAGTGACATTAATGTTGGCCTTTGCCTAGTTGTCAGCATTCGTAAGAACCCAACATACAACTCCGTTCAGGGAGGAATTGTCAATTAAGGAGCCGTGGTAAGCTCCTTAGTGGTTAGAATGCCGTATTGCAGGCTAACTCTGCCGATAGCCAAGAGTTCGATCCTGACTGGCTCAAGGTGGACTCAGTCTTCCATCCTTCCATGTTTGGTAAAATAAGGACCCAGATTGTTGGGGGCGATAGGCTGACTCTGTAAACCGCTTAGGGAGGTCTGTAGAGCACTGTGAAGCGGTATATAAGTCTAAGGGCTATTGCTACAATAGCCCTGGTGGTGCATTGCTTATAATGCAGTATTGCAGGCTAATTCTGCTCACTGCTACCGGTAGGAGTTCGATTCTGACCGGCTCAAGGTTGACTCAGCCTTCCATCCTTCCGTGTTTGATAAAATGAGGATCCAGATTGTTGGGGGCAATATGCTGACATTGTGAATCACACAGAGAGTGACGTAAAGCACTATGGAGAGGTATATAAGGTGCTATTGCTATAGTAACATTCAGTATAGAATCATTTAAATTTCACATGAAGAAGATGAGCTGGGCTATCAGAAAGGCACATAAATACACTGAAACCAACCAGGAAGTGTATTTTTAGTCCGAGGTCTGAACAAAAGAATCAAAAGCCAGGATTTGATTTTGATTTAACCACCATGATGTACTGTAAGGACCTTGACTGGCAGGAGGACTGGCAAACCATGACATTAAAACATTCCAGGTAAATGTAGCAGTTGACTAACAGTTGACTAACAAGTACACTCAGCTAGTATACATGACGACGTGTAAAGTGGTGCAAATTGTTCCCGATATGTCACTCTTCTTCTGAACAATTTCGGAGTTTCCACACTGCCAATGCAATGGTCCCATTTCGATGCAGTGGTCCCGTTGTTGCTGTCCTACTCCAGACTGATTTCTTCAGTCTGGATGCACAGTACTCCAGGCTAATAGTTTAATTACACAGACCCTCAGAAGAGGAGACAGGGAATCACAGCGAAGACCTACCCTAACCGCTTGCGTGTTGTTCAACAAAATTAATGTGTTTATCTGGAATTTGAAGAAAAAGGAAAACCCAACATGGCAATTAAGTCTTCTGTTTGCAAACCGCCCCTCAGATGCTTTTGGGTTACAACTATAATTAGTTTCCATCAACGTGGTGCTAAAAGCAACTTGGAGCATCGCAGTTAACCCTGGCCACCTGCTTCGGAGAACACCACAGCTTTAGTAGCGTTTTAGGCTGCACTGTGATTTTTATAGGACTGTTTTACACTGGGCTATATTTGCCCTTCGGTAGAATCCACGCGTGCCATTTGTTAAAATGGAAGACAGGGTTTCATTGTCTCAACGTACCAATCATTGGGACGGTATTTCCCCTGTTCACTGACATATAAGCATCGTTTCTTGCCTAGCAGACTTTAGAGCAGGGGTGTCAAACTCAAGGCCCGGGGGCCGGATCCGGCCCGTTGGGGTGCTTAGATCTGACCAGCAGGGCTGCCCTGGAAACAGCGAAGGACCGGCCCACGGTGCCTCTGCCGGCAAAAACAGAGCTCAGGAGGGCTGCATGTGGCCCTCCCGAGCTCTGCTTTCACTGGCAGGAGGTTGCAGGAGGTTGTCGCAGCTGAAAATGGAGCTCAGGAGCAGAGCACTCGGGCCACCACAGGTGCCCCTGACACGAGTGACGTCAAGCTGGCCATTCCACCCTGGCCCCCCCAAGATCAAACCAGGGGTGAAATGCTCCCGGTTCGCTCTTACCTGTCGGTCGCCGTAGAGCCGGTCGGCAAGGTAGCGCGAGGCGCCGCCCACCCGCCCGGACGCCACCATTTGGGTTCTTTTACCCTCTGCGCATGCGCAAAGCATTCTGTGAATTCGCAGAGGGTAAAAGAACTCAAATGGCGGCGTCCGGGCGGGTGGGCGGCGCCTCGCGCTACCTTGCCGACCGGCTCTACGGCAACCGACAGGTAAGAGCGAACCGGGAGCATTTCACCCCTGGGTCAAACACAACCCTGATGCAGCCCTCAATGAAATCGAATTTGACACCCCTGCTTTAGAGGTATAGACCCATGGCTCAAAAAAACAAAACAAAACAAAAAGGCAAACATCCATCATTGGTGGTAAATAAACAATTGGAACCCAGATCTGCTTCTCTGATTGTCTTCTTGTCGGGCTATGTTTGACTGGAATTATGAGCAAGTCCTCCCTAAAACCAGCATTTTAATTAATCATGTTGTCTTGAAAGATGTTGGCGTATTCTAATGGCACCCTGCTGATGTCAGCCAAGCTAATTCTCACTGCTCCTGGAGGGGAAAAGCAAGAACCATTAGCTCTGGGATGAAGTTCTTGGGAGCCAATAAGAGAGTGGGACTTCCTCCATTCACTCTCAGCTGCCGTTGGCTCATCCTCTTCTTGACCTAATGCCACTGAACCCGGTCATTATAAGGGTGATGGAAGCTTTTAAGGATTCTCATCCTGTTTTTTCTGTTGTACAAACAAGAGACGGTCAGACTTTTGCATGGGATAAAGTTTTGAACCTGTGCTGAAGGGGATACAGGTAGTCCTCAACATACGACCACAACTGAGCCCAAAATTCACGTTGCTAAGCGAGAAATTTGTTTTGCCCCATTTTACGACCTTTTCTTGCCACACTTGTTAAGTTGAATCACTGCCGTTGTTAAACTAGTCACCCGGTTGTTCAGTGAATCCGGCTTCCCCATCGACTTTGCTTGTCAAAGGTCGGATCGATCACGTGACCCCGGGACACTGGGACCGTCATAAGTATAAGCCAGTCGCCACACATCCGAATGTAAATCACGTGACGGGGGGGGCGGATGCTGCAATGGCTGTAAGTGTGAAAAACGGCCGTAAGTCACTTTTTTTCAGTACCGTTGTAACTTCGAACGGTCACTAAGCGATCTGTTGTAAGTCGAGGACTCCCTGTAATTGCCGCTACTTCCGACTGTTTCATGAAGATGCTAATCCGTTGGCTACCATTAATTCAACAGACTGAGGACAGTTGAGATCTTCTGATCTGACAGGTGTCAGGGTTCCAAGTAACACCCCCCCCCCAACGAAAGAAAACTCCGAGGCTTGAGTTTCCTCAAAGTTCCATTTTATTAGAGATGTCATATTGGCACATCTGGGAAAACCCGAATCTGAAAGCTTCTGGGTTTTCCCCACCCAAAAAAAAGTCCAAGTCCCTGCCCCCAGCACCCACATGTCCATCACACGGTCCAATCACTGCACCATCCCAACCGGAGATGCCTTCCAGTCACACCCCTCCAGGTGCAGGGCAGAGTGACTTTGACTCTCGGAGAAAGGAATGTTATTTTGACTACCTATCTCCCCAGCTCCATCCAATCCCCCCCCCCCCCCACAGCACCAAATGTGGCAGGCCTGAAGATCCAAGGCCCAAAATGGTTTCCAGGCCTGACAACAGGAGGGAAAGGAAGGCTGAGCAATAAGCGATGTGCCCAACATCACACCGTGAGTCAAGGGGAAGGAAGGAGACAGACACGTAAGTCACCCAGATCCACCAAAGTGGTGAAGTGAGTTACTCCAATTAAGTCCGGGCAGAGTTTACGTTTAGCTCCATATTCGGGCAGAAAGATCACTGGGTGATCTGGCCTTTACTTTAAAAGTGTGACAAAAGGATCTTAAATAAATTTTCCAGCTCAATCTTCCAGTTCAACGGCGCTGGAAAAAAAAGTGACTTATGACTGTTTTTCACACTTATGACCGTTGCAGCATCCCCATGGTCATGGCTTCAAAATTCAGATGGTTGGCAACTGACTCACATTTATGACGGTCGCAGTGTCCCCCTTTTGCAACCTTCTGACGAGCAAAGTCAACGGGGAAGCCAGATTCATTTAACAACCGTGGGACTAGCTTAACGGCTGCCGTGATGCAGTTAACAACTGTGGCAAGAAAGGTTGTAAAACGGGGCGAGACTCCCTTAACCAATGTCTCACTTAGCAACAGAAATCTTGGGCTCGATTGTGGTTGTAGGCTGAGGACTGCCTGTGTATTCCAAACACACCAGCTCCAATATATTCCATCACACAGCTGGAGGCGGATATCTAATTGGTTAATATTCGGCATTAAAAGAAAAAAAGGATAAGAAAGACGAGGACGACAAAAAAGCAGCAAAATAAGCTTCAAAGTGCCAAATCACATGCTCTATTTGGAACATGGGAGTATGCTTCTCCTCT
>QLTV01002976.1:9093-38661 GCA_003457575.1 Thermophis baileyi | reverse complement strand
CCCCCCCCCCCCCCCCCCCCCCCCGTTTAAGGATATGACTAGAAAGTCTTGGACGGCTTACAAAAATCTAATTAAAATAATCTGAAAGCAGAGTTCATGTTACTTCGGAACAAATGGGGAGAAAGAGACTCTTCCCGGTTTGGAAAGAGGTAGTCGCTTCCCGGCAAGCCGGACTGGCATTTTTTGAGTTTTTTATCTGAAATAAAACAAGCTCGGCAGACATTTATAAGATGGCTTAGCCTGGAATCCTGTGGGTTTATCCCCTGGCTTTAGGAATTGTCGTTTTCTACCAGGAGGAGAAAGGAGTGAGTCGTGCGGAAGGCGAGGAAGGCCAAAAGCTCTCAACCTCAGCTGCTCTTGCAGATCCAGTGGCTATAAATACCCACCCTGCAGCTGGCGTTTCAGGAGAACCGCATGTCCACTCTCTCCACTCGACCTGAATAACCACTAGAGGCTACAGCCTAAATTCCATTTGGAGTCTTTGTTCTCCAGCGGAGGCCGGACACTCTTTGTAACTGGGCCCGCCGTTGTTGTTTTTTAATGCAGGGCTCCGTGTCGTATTCGAAATTGAAGATTGCATTGTGGAGCCAGCACAAGGGAGAGAGAGGCAGCTTTCACATCTGGATATTATAGGCTAGAATGGAATGCAGGGCAAAAAAAAAAAAAATCCCGTTTCATAGGAAAAAATTAAGCACAGCTTTAAACAAGGAAGAGAATGTATCCGAAACGGATCCACACAATCAAATGATTATCCTTGGTTGGAAACCAGGTCAACGTTATCCAATACCAGCTTCTCGCAGCTGCCTACTCAGAAATGCAGCACTCTTGTTTTAGGCTGCTCTGAAAGAAGAGAAGAATAGAATGCCAAAGTTCACATCTTGATGCATCGAATTAAAAGTTTCAGTGGAGCTTTGCATGGCTGCCTTCAATCAGCTTCCAAATTTTTTAAGATAATGGAACTTTAAATGGCAAAAACCTTTACCCAGAGCTTCCGTTTTTGCTCCATTCAATTTTCACACACAGGGGGGTGGGGGAGCAGGTAATATCCTGAATTGACCTCCAATTGTTGTGGAATTTGTCAACAACAAATTCCAAGAGAAAAATGGCAAACTCTTTCTGTATTATTAGCAAGAAAATTACAAGGATCTCTCTAGAACCAGTGGGGTACAGTGGAGAAGAAGGTGTTAAGAGACCCAAATTCGAGTCCACCTTCAGCCAATGACTTTGAGCCAATCACTCTCCCAGCCCTGCTTATCAGAGTAGTGGGAAAAACTTAAGAGGAAGGAATACTGCATACACACCTGGAAAAAAAGGAGGGGCAACTAATAAATAAATAAATAAACAAACAGCCAGAACTCAGGCTCAACTTGAAGGATGAATGAATGAATGAATGAATGAATGAATGAATGAATGAATGAATGAATAACTGGTGCTGGTATGAGTTTTAGTTTAGTTTACAGTACTGCTGTGTGTTATTGCCTGATCATTAAACTGCTGTTCTATTTACTGTATTCCTGACTCTTTGGTGGCTTGCTTTAGGCACAATTCTGTCAAAAAGATAATATACAAATATTATATAAATATGCAGACGCGCACAACCCAGTATAAAATTACTTCTCGTGTATCAGCAGCTGAAGAGGCACGAAGAGTCCAGCCTGTGCCTGGAAGCGGTTTTTCCTTCCCAGAGTTTGCCCTCCGGAAGGCGGAGTGTGATGAGAACAGAAGAGGGTTTGGGGAGAAAAAGGCTAATGATTCCCTTTCATGCCACATTTGACCACTATCTTAAGAGTCTTAATTTTTTTTTAGTCTGTTTCTAGACAAAGGTGCTGTTTTGGAACAATTAGGTGATCTGAAGAATCCTCTGATCCGGTAATAATCTTCCTACTGCCGAGATTCATTATTGCAGGACCGTTTCGGGATGCCTAGAACTTGGAAGCGAATTGAATGGCTATGTAAGGCTCATTGCCAGATAGTCATTTTAATCTGCAGCATCCCCAATGGCCTTAAGACAGCAAGCTGCTTTGTATCAGGTCCAGGTGGGTATTTTATTTGCTCTCATTAGTAAGGTTTCAGACAAACAAACAAACAACTTCTACAGACTCCTTTTCATTTGAAGTGATGTTTACCAATGGCCTATCTTAAATTCATGGGTATATAGGGAAGAATTGAAATCACAAAGTTTTCTAGAGCTCAAGTTATCTGCTAGACTTCCCCCAAAAAACCATGATCTGTTCAAAGCAGCAACTATGTCCTTCAAGACATGGTTTGTTTCTCTTTCGTTGCTTCAAACATGAGATAAAGGGGGTGGGCACACTCGAATCTCATTGCTTTAACTTGTTTAAGTTAATTCAGTAGTCACAAAGACAAGATACAGAGAAAGTTTCTCTCATATAAAACAGAGAGAGGGAATTTTTGAAACCTAACTTTTTTAAAAAAGCAAATGAGATTCATAAATTGAATTCCATTTATTATATCTTTAAAAGGACGACAAGGTTTGAGGCACAGTGTTGATTATACTGTGCTCAATGCTTCATCAGCTATTTCGACTAATGGAACTTTGAAAAAGAATCCATTAATGGAGGGTCCAACTAATTATCAGCATGGGAAGCAATAAACAAAACAACAATTAGAAAGAAAAGTGGAGAGTCACACTGTGCCCCTTGACCTCAGAAAATATTTTGTAATTTATATAAACATTAACTGAATGATTCAATGAGCTGGGCTTCTGGGGAATAGCCATTCCTTCCAACTGCTGGATTTGAGGCAAATCGTTCTATCTGATTTTGAAACACACGGCCAAATTGTTTGGGAGTGGAAGCATAATTGAGGCATTTCAGTTGCTGTCATGTGACTGAATAACACTCCTTTCCAATTGGGTGGACTTGGTTTTTGTGTGTGTATTATTAAAGAGCTGGGAGCTGAATCACCAGAATGATGTCATAAAAGGATCCTGTATTCCAGAGCTCTCTTCTATATTGCTTTTTCAAAGAGGATGCCATCCTCTTCCCAATAGAAGAAATTGACCGGAAAAAGGTAGAGGTGACATCAGATCTAAGGTACAGAGTCTTCTGACTTTAAGAACAGAACAAAAAGTACCTCTGGATCCTAACTGAACAAGAAGGACGGAGACAAGGAACTCGCAACTGGGAAAACTACATACTGGCTGAAGACGAAAAAGACCCATCAACATGTGCATTGGTGAAGGGACTCACTACAGAAGTGTTGGTTCAAACATAACATCAAATTACAGCTTAGTGCGACAAAGAACCACCTTCAGAAATCTGGAGGGGGAAAAAACCACTCTCACCCTGCGCTGATTTGGTGCAATCACGCTTGGCAAGTTGGTTTAACCCAAGCTGCTCTCACAACTCGGAAGCAAAAGGTAAAAGTCAAGCCCAATTCTGCAGACTTTGAACGGGCTACAGCAAGTCGCTCTGAAGAGCATCCTGTCCCATCAAGGCAACTGAAAATTGTCCCCAGATATGGCTCTTATTTGCTTTTCTCAATGTATTGGGTTTTTCAAATGTTTCAGGACATAGCAAAGGGGGGAAACGCCACAGTTGGAAGGGACCTTGGGGGTCTTCTAGTCCAACCCCCTGCCCAGGCAGGAAACCCTACACCACTTCAGACAAATGGTTATCCAATCTCCTCTTAAAAACTTCCAGTGTTGGAGCATTTACAACTTCTAGCGCAAATTGTTCCACTGATTAGTTGTTCTAACTGTCAGGAAATTCTAAGTTGCTTCTCTCCTTAATTAGTTCTAAGTTGCTTCTCTCCTTGATTAGTTCCCATCCGTTGCTTCTTGTCCTGCCTTCAGGTGCTTTGGAGAATAGCTTGACCCCCCTCTTCTTTGGGGCAGCCCCTGAGATATTGGAAGACTGCTATCATGTCACCCCTACTCCTTCTCTTTGTTAGCTTAGACATACCTAGCTCCTGCGACCGTTCTTTGTATGTTTTAGCCTCCAGTCCCCTAATCATCTTTGTTGCTCTTCTCTGCACTTTTTCTAGAGTCTCAACATCTTTTTTTATACCGTGACTTGAATAAACCTGTAAACAGGCAGCTCCAAAATCAGTTTTACAATCCTACGGCCGACTCTCTCCTACAGGCAGTCCCCACCTCATTCCCTCTCTTCACTTCTAAAATCCCCACGGCGGCAGCATCTTTTAACTGCGTAACATCTGCAATCAGCTCCGAGTGCCCCACAAGCAGACTAGGCTTGCTGCCAACATACCAGCTTCCTAATGCAGTCAGAACATGTGATTTCATCTGGACTGCAGGATTTCACTGTAATAACAAAAAAACAAAAAAATCAGATGAAAAGAAGACGGCTGTCATGCGCAGGGAAAGCTTACAGCAGGTCTGCACCTCAGGATACTCTGCAAGTTTCAAATGATGGCTCAATCGGAGGCCAGATGTCGTACGGACGAGTTCTTTCAAGTTATTTCCCCGCCAAACAGGGCAAAGGAAAATCATGACAACTCTCGGTCGGTTAAATCCAAGGTTATTTGTCAGAAGAGGCAACTTTCTTTCCTGTTCAAAATCAATGCTTGCTATAATTTCAAGATGGAAGAATCCTGATTGCTTGCCGAATCGTAGCCCGTGGCCAACGTATTGCTAAACTCTTGAGGAGCCCGGAAAAGCCGCCATTCATCCAAGCCTGCTGTCAGGTGTCTGCATAAGTGTGCAAGATTAAACCAAGCGACTTCTGCTTTTCCATGTGCTAATGATCTAACAATCTTTCACTAGATTTCTCTTCTGCCCTGCATTCTTGGCCTGATTTATTTGGGGATCTGATACGGCAATCCAAGAATCTGAGAGCATTCACATACAAATGATTTTCAAAGTTCTCATCCAAACATTATTTAAAGCATGCATTTCTATGTCATCCCACCCAATTCCACTCAGTGAGAACATCACAAAACCTTTTCTTTCAAGAAAGTCTTCAAAGCCATAAGTGGGGCCTGTGAAGATGGCTCGCGAACATCCCTGCAAACTCTCCTATTTTCCTTTCCACCATTTGCATTTCTGACCGCTTTCCCCCCCCACCCCCGTAACGCCCTCTTTCTGTACATTCCTGGCATATTTCCCACCTAACAACCCACTCCAGAGACTCTCCCAAGTCTTAAGGAGGTCTCTAAGGCTATTTTCCCACAGTTATTAATGATCCCAATAAGTCTGACCACCTGCCATTTCGGTTTCCCTTTTGTCTGTCTGGAGACATCCAGGAAAAAAAAGCTACAGATCAAAACAGAAAAACAGATCCAAGAGAAAGATGCAAAGGAAGTTTTCTCAGCTAAAAAATGTGGCTTTGCTCTTTTTTCTTTTTAAACTTTGTTCCTTGCATTCTCACTACCGGGAGACTATGCTGACATCAATAGCCCCAACTTTAAAATCTTATACGAAGAAGGAAGTATCTGATACAAAATCAGATGTTGACAAACCTTTAAGGATAGGAGAAAACAAGGAGAGCCACCCAACAACAACAACAACTACTACTCTGTGAAGAAAGCTATAGGCTTAGAGAGAAAACAGGCTGGACACTCTTAGACTTCTATCAGATTGAAGATGTCAAAGATTATTTTCTCTGCCAGACCAGACATAGGACTAAATCATAAGAAACATGATGAGAAACATCTTGATATTAAAAGCAGTTTGACTGTAAAACCAACTCCCGGCTAGGATAGTGGACTGTCCCTCACTATAGTGGTCTTTATATGAATGAAACAGAGGAACCTGCAGCCCTCCGAGTAAATTACAATTTTCTATTGTTCCAGTCAGTGTAGTAAATGGCCAAAGATCTTACGAGTTGTAGTTTGAAAACATCTGGAGAACCGGAGATTGTTCATCCTTAAAAGAATATGAAGGCTAAGCTATTGGTTGGGAACACACTTCCTCTAGCTTTCCTGAGATTTTTTTTTTTTTTAAATACGTCTACAGTGACATCTAGATTTCCTATTTCTGACCTACAGGGTCCCATCAAGACTAGGCTTTCAACTGGCAGATGGCAAAAAAGAACAGAAGGACATCCTGAACGCTAGGCTTACAAGCTACAAAATAGCATCAAAAATGCCCAGGCCAGCAAATCTTGTTCCCCAGAATACCTCGTGTACGCGTCATCCTGCTACTTCCAAAAAGGAACTTGCACAAGATGGCCAAGTAGCCTTGCTAATGACAAGGAAGTCCCTGAAGCATGTGTGATTGTTTGCCACTCATTTCTAGATGATTACACTTCAGTAAAAATGCTGCCAGGTAAGATGTAATCCTTCCAGAGCAACCCAACAACAAAACAAACAAAAGGAAAATACAAGACTGCTACAAAAAAAAAGAAACAGTTGTTTTGAATAATTGTCAATGATATTATCTGCGATACCAACAATTTACTGAGTCCCAGAAAGGAAAGCCGCTCTATTAAAAAAATTAAGCTTGACTTACTGGTTGAATTTCCTTGCATTTGGATGATGCATTTGGACTCTTTGCTGGTCTCTCGGGAATTAAAAGGTCTGACCCGAACAGCTACTTTTACAGAAGCTCCTGACATTTTGATGGTCTCTTGTGTACACTCCAGAAATTAGGTTTCAAGGACTTCTGCGGTTTCTTCTAGTGTTAGCTTTTAAAAGAAAAGAAAAGAAAAGTGATTTTCAAATACATATCAGATAAACAGCCATTTATTATAACCAAGCATGTTTGATACACACACACACACAAATAACATTTTCCTCGGCATGTAAAACAGTGAGATTATTCACACTGCTCCTTTACCAAGCTGAGAGAAAAAAAGCTTGGATGAGTGACATCACTCATGACTCAGTCAGCTTTAAAAAGATACCCATTTTCTGTACAGCTTGTTCATTTAATTGGTATGAGTGGCAAGTATAAAAGAATCCAACACATCTCTAGGGACAAAAAGCCTATGCAATACTCTTTCTCCTTGGACATTTCTCTGTCCTGCAATATTTTTATTTATTTATTTATTTATTTATTTTGTCAAGCATATATAATATAACAGATATAAGTATAAACATGTTTATGAATACATGGAATGGATACAAATAAATGGGGACATTAGGACAGGGACGGTAGGCACGATGGTGCACTTATGCACGCCCCTTACAGACCTCTTAGAAATTACATTCTCCCTTCACAAAGGTAAAAAGGCATTTTAGCTGGAAGAGAAAGCAGAATGTATGTGGGCAAATGAAAATGTCTTCCCAAGGCATTTCAAAACAGCTGATGTGGTATCAAATAAAAAAGCAAAATAGAGGCTTAAAATAGCATACAGTATCCTGCACCGGCTTTATTTGCTCATTGTGTTGACTGATACGGTCTGTATCTTTTTAGTTAACAGGCATGATCAATATCTTTTAAGTTCTACCATTACTCCTTGCATGAAAAATAAACACAGAGTTGTTGTTTTTTTCAAAGCATACATATCCCAATATATCCCCAAAACAATACTGGAAGACTTATAGGTGCTTATTTATTGTAAAAAAAAATTTGGGACATGCCAGAAAAAAGAGTAGGACGCGTAGCCTTACAATATCAAATATTCCAGAGTGTATACAGGAAACCTGCTGCCATCCTGCATTTCAATATGTATGCTCTTGATGCAGACAGCACTCAGTACTTATGGATGCTCTTAAAAAGCAAGATAAGGCCAGAAAGTAGAGCTTTAAGCTTTGCAGCCATTTAAGGCCTCCATCTCTTAAAATGCCTGAAGTTCCTCCCCAGATGTATCTGGTTCCACCCATTTTTGGCATGGGGCTCTCTACGGGCAACACAAAGCACAGGCTAACAGAAGCTGCGAGCGAGAACCACTGCTCTGTAGCACGGCCGGGCCTCCCGCCACCTACTCAAGAACCACTGAGTAGTATCATTTCTGCAGCTGCCAAAGCAGCCCAAATCCAGCGGTTGTCAACAGCAGTCTGGATGGGATGCCAAATTAGCCACTGAAGCTTTCATCAAACATGGAAGTCTTAGCAGAAATGATAATTACAATACTAAAATGCCTATAAAAGAATGCGGAGGGCGTTAACAGCAGAACCAAGATTCTTTGTCGAAGCAAGTGATTTAAAATATGAAAGATTGAGAACCTTTATTCTGGAAGGTGCCAGGTTAGGAAAAGCGGTTTGGGCAAAATTGGACCGTTTCACAGGGGTAACACAACTGTGGTCAATATACGTTGCCCCAGCTGGCTCTATGCTACAATAAGGCTACTTTACATTTGCAAAACCAGATATTCGCATAGTAACTATGTTAGTAAAGCAGGTGGAGAAGGAGAAACCATTTTTTCTTTATTAGTGCCAGGGTTCCAAGTAACACCCACCCAACGAAAGAAAACTCCGAGGCTTGAGTTTCCTCAAAGTTCCATTTTATTAGAGATGTCATATCGGCACATCTGGGAAAACCCGAATCCAAAAGTTTCCGGTTTTCCACACCCAAAAGAAAGTTCAAGACCCTGCCCCCAGCACCCACATGTCCATCACATTGCCCAATCCATGCACCGTCCCAACTGGAGATGCCTCCCAGCACACCCCTCCAGGTGCAGGGCAGAGCGACCTTGACTCTCGGAGAAAGGAATGTTATTTTGATTATATTTCCCCATTCACACAATCCCCCCTCCCAGTTTCCCACAGCACTAAATGTGGCAGGCCTGAAGATCCAAGGGCCAAGATGGTTTCCAGGCCTGACAATTAGTTTCTTCTCCAGCCTTTGGTCCAAACTCAAGGATCGAGGTTGTGAGAAGAAAAAAACACCATCCTTTGTGGAGTCCTTGTACCAATCAGGACATAAGTGGCTCTTCTGTTTAGTTGGGATTTACTGTTTCACGCATGCTGTTGGGGTGAATTCAACTCTGTTCCACTGAGTAGTCTAAAAATCTCCAGGCAGAAACGACAGCCTCTCCTTTTCCCCTTCCAAAAGTTTCATGTAAATAAGCGCCATGTAAATTAAGCTGCTAGAAATCTAGCCGCCACCCATTGTGGGTTTTGCATGTAAAAAGAGCACACCGAGGTGGGGGTAAAGTGAATTAGGGATAGGGGAACCCCTAAGAGCTTTATCAAATATGATTAACACTAGCATCAGGTCATATCTGGAAAGAATTCAAAAAATGGGGGTCCCCTTATGCAGAAAAGTTTCAAGTTGGAAAATACAAGTTTAGGGTAATTCTCAAGGAAAAAAACTGGGGAAGGCGGTGAACTAAAAACAAGAAAATGAATCGCAGAAATACATCCCCAAAACCTAAATTAGACAAAAAAATGTTTTTGAATCTAAGCCCTATAAGCTAACCAAATACTCTTTATCTGATCAAGACATTTCTCTCCCACGGTGTGAAAACAGGCACTTTTTTTTCCACACGCACCCATCTTTAAATAATCAGAAAATAGTTTAAATATCCCCAAATTATTCTGGTTTCTAGCTTAGCTGCACCTAAAGTTTAAGCGCTGGGTTCCTTCTCGCTCAAGTGCCACCAAAAAGAGTCGAAATCAAGTTTGAAGGAAATGTGGGTTTTCTCTGTTTTCAAACCATAGCTAGCTGACTGACAAACTATAGGGGTCCAGAGATTTCAGATGACAATTCCAGAATCTCTATCAGCAAGGTCATTGGCTAATACAAGCTTTCTCTAAAGAAGTCATATAATTACAGTGTTCATAAAACTCTATTCTGAAGACCTGTTACACAGCAAAAAAAATAATAAAATATAAACATGTCTAAAGGCAAATGTCTGTGGAAATTCTCAGTCATCCAGGTCATAGTTGTCTCAAAGGTACTATTTTTTTTCCTTCAAAAGGGCAACTGGACTGTATTTTTTCCTTGAGAAAGAAGAAGATGTTTCGCTTCTCATTCAAGAAAGTTCATCAGTTCTATTCCATCCTTCCGCCATCAGAACTGATGAAGCTTCTTGGATGACGAGTGAAGCATTTCCTCCTCCTTCTTCTTCTTCAAGGAAAAAAAGTCCAGTTGCCTTTTCAAGGAAAAAAAAAAAAAAAAGCATCTTTGAGACATGTCTAAAGGCACGTATGATGGTGGAATTAACTGGTGACAGATTACAACTGTCCTGTCAAATCAATTCAAATGACTGGATTTGTGTAAGTTGCTTAACTGGGACATTTTAAAGAGCCAGAGTATCATGCAACCCTAATGCCCGAGCATTTCCGAACCAGAGTCAGTCCCCAAAATAACCTGCGGTTCCCTGGATTAATCGAGGGTTACTCTGAGCCAGGCTGTCATGCGAATGGAGAAAGTGAACTCTCCCTGCTGACTTCAGGCTTACAGGCAGGGATCCTAAGGAAGGTCTACAAAAGTGGAGCCCATCCAGGAAGCCTGGTTTTTACAGTTGGCACACACACACACACACACAGAGAGAGAGAGAGAGAGAGAGAAAGAGAGCGAATACGTAAAGGACTAACAAAGGGGCAGAAAGGAGATGGGGGAGGCTGCTTTTTGAAAGAGTCCCAACACAGCACCAGGACAGTGACGATAACAAAAGCAGACAGTGATCTCTTTGTGAAGTTGGCTTGTTAGAAGTTTTATGTCCCTTGATCAGCAGAAGTGCCCTTCCGTCGTATTGAGTTAGGCTGCTAAATATTTCAGCGTAAATGAAAGGAGCAATAGCAAGTAATATGAATGCTGTCAAGTTTGGCATCCATCACAAAATCCATGTTTTTGTAAAGCTTACACTGCTATGGAAACAGGAGTGTTACAAAGCCAGCGAGTGTGCGTCTATCAAAAGGTATTCCAACTGAAATTAATGGAATCGACTCCTAAAGGTATCTGACAACAGCTTAAAATACCTTTCATTCCTCTTTCTGTAACTGTAGTCACAAAAGAAACACAATAAATGGAGGGGGAAAAATTCACAGTATTCTGCTCTGAGGGAGGAAACCTGGCAAGGCTCAGAGGAAATAATAAAAAGAAAGGGAGCCGAAGAAAGCTGAAATAGCTTAGATTCAAATTGAGAGATCTAATTCCAGGACTATAACAAACATACAGCTTAGAGGGAGAGCCCCTAAACCCCACCCTATATAATTCCCGACAAACCAAACGGGCAGCGGGGAGTGAAAAGACAAGCCAAGGGTGACAAAAGTCTCACAAATTCCAGGGAGCATTTTCACCGAGCTACTCATCGGGTGGTTCTTACCATCCTGCCATCCTATCCCTGACGGAGCTCCTGGAAGACCGTCAGATCATAATCCCAATATGGCTGCCTCTGTAATTGTGCTGTGCTGGATACTGTCTAGAGGAAGGGAGGACACATAACAAAAAAAAGGAGAGCATCTATCTTTAGGGCTGAGATAGTTTTAAACAAAAAGCAAGTGGGGGGGGAGGGAAGAGACAGAGTTTGCTGCTGTTCCCCCACAAATTAAGGAATCAGGTTCAAGTCAGACTGGTCAACTTGAAAGAGGGGGGGGGATCAGCCTCAAACCCCACCCTGCTTCTGAGATGGAGTTTAGGCCGCAGCACTGTGGCTCAAGGAGAAAAGATGTAAGATGGGAATAATCGATTAGGAGGGATGGGCCCAATCCAGAGCAGAGCTTTCAGCATCCGGGGAAACAGAAGACCCGATGCTGAAGGCAGAGGGCTCCATTCAGAAAACTCATTAAGAACTTCTTCTTAATTCCCCAATCCCAAAGTCTCAGTTTGACTGACAGATGTTGATTTGAGTATGTCAGTGAGTAGATCATTTAAACTTCCAAACTTGGAACTCTAACCAAAACTCAGGAGAGGGGGAGGAAGGGGGGGAGGGGGTCCCATTTCACTGGTTTGGGAAGCTCTCTGTGCCAACATTTTTTTTTAAAAAAAAATCCAGGCTGCCACAAGATCTCGCCTTAGCTGCAGAAAAAAAGTCCCTAGGGGGAACATGAAGTGGATAAAAGGAATGTGGGTAAGGGGAGGGGGGAAAAAAAAAACCCTGTGAGGACACTACAACTGGCATTGACCAGTTGGGGGATAAAACACCAGACTCTTTGAAAAGAAAAAGAATTCAGAAAACAGGCTTCCTCCTACACTGATCAAAGTGGAAAAAGCTTATGCAAGGTGTGTGTGTGTGTGTGTGTGTGTGTGTGTGTGTGTGTGTGTGTGCGTGCGCGCACGCGTAGCACAGACAAATACTGACCCATAAACACAGGCAGCCTGTTATTCGAAATGGACTAATAAAAAAGTAAAAGAACTACGATGCAAATGCATTTATAACATTTGCAAACCTGCACACAGTAAATGCAGATGCACCAATTTGGTTGAATCTGTATACAGCTGAATACATGGGTTATATTCCTGGGGTCATACACCCACCAATTTACCCCCAACTTACCAGTGCCACGTCCCTAAGAGTTTTGCACACTAACCTCTAAACGCTTCAGCCGACTGCAGGTTTTTCAAAGCTTTTGCCAGGAAACAAAACCAGCACACCAAGGAGAGCTCCTAAGTAAACCTCACTAGGGACTAGCACTGTTTTTGAGATTACACCTATTTCTTTCCGTTCTCATGCCTAGGTGCACGACTGGTAAAAAATAAAAGGCAGCTTTCCAAAGTGCTTGACTACCATTACTTATTACTATGATCAGACTTTTATTGGATGAGGTAGTTCCTAAAACGAGGACCCAAATTGTTGGGGGCAATATGCTGACTCTGTAGAGGGCTGTAAAAGCACTGTGAAGCGGTATATAAGTCTAAGGGCTATTGCTATTATTTCACAGTGATCATATCTACCCAAAATTTATTATTACCGAAATAACACGCCGCTGTTGGTATTGAATTGCGCCCTGCCAAGATGAAAGATGTTGCAAAAGGACCCCGGCTTATTTATTATTATGGGTTTTGCTCTGAGATCTGACACATGGGAGGGGTCCTAGGCTGAGGCCTGGACTACAACTCCCATAATCCCACAGCAGCATCTCCCACACCTCCAGAAGAGGCCACTGAGGAAAATCCACCCTATTCCTCCTCCATTCTCTCCTCCAACTGGATATTGCTGCTTTTTTTTAAAAAAAAAGCCAAACCAAATTTGCTTTCCCTTTGGGAGAGAGGCAATCTCGATACGGGGGAGGGGGAAGAGTTTTAAAGAGACGGAGGAAAAACAAAGGAGGGATGAGCAAAAAGGGGGGATAAATAAAGGAGGAACCATGATGGCCTCCCTGGGTAATTCCTTCCATCGAGGCCACCTCGCCATCATTTGTCCACGGAGGCGGTGGCTGAGAACGGAGAGATCGGACTCCGACCCCATCATCCCCGGAGGATGGGCGTTGCAGCCCCGGAGGGCGCCAGGTTGGGGAAGGTGGGGGGGGAGCAGGTGGCTGAGAGCCCCGCCCCAACAGCGGCGGCTTCTCCTCAGGTCACGTGACGCGCTCGGGCGTACTCCCCCCCCACCGTTTTAAGCTCGGTTGTTTTTTTTTTTTTTTTACCTCAGTGCGGTGAAGGGCGGAGCGACACCGGCGCCACAGCAAAAACTAACGGCTTCCCGGGGGGTCACGACCGGCGAGGCAGCTAGCGGGGAAGAAGCCGCCGCCGAGCCCCATTCCGGAGCTGCCCTCCCGGGACGGCGAGAAGGAGCGAAGGCCCCGCGCAGACGACGACTGCCTTGACAGCACCGCCGCCGCCGCTCTACTGACAAGGGAAAGCGATGGAGTCGCTTCCCCCCCCTCCCACCGGCTCCGGGCCCCGCCCCTTTCTCGCGGCGGCCCTCCAATCAGAGGCGGAAGAGGGCCGCCCGCCTCCCGAGCGCAGCCACCGGCATCCTCGCCGATAGGCGGCCGTCTTTGTCCATCCATGACGGAAAGGCTCAGTAAGGCGGACGCCGCCTCCGCTGCCAATCTCGGAGCGCCTCTCAGCCAATCCAATGAAGGGCGGGACGTGGGCCGCGAAGGCAGCCAATCAGCGTTCGAAGAAGGGGATGCGCTCCTCCGCTTCACAGTCTCGGGGAATTCTCCTTGGGATTCTTTAAGTCGGCGGCGTAGGAATGCCTGGGGGGGGGCCCTCGCGCGGAAGGACAAATTCGAGGGTGGCGAGTTGACCTAGCGGGGTATAAAAGGGGAGCGACGCGGCCCTTTTTTTTTTCTTTTTCTTTTTCTCCCCTCAGATTGTCTTTCTCTGAGAGGCGCTGAGGATTGTGGGAAGGCTGAGTGACTGAGCGCTTTGGGAATTGATCCAGGTCAATTAACGCCAGCCGTGACGAAAGCGACGAAGAAAAAACATATTAAAATTAAAATAACGGCGTCAATTAAAGTCGACAAACGCCGGTCCGCTTTTTTAAAGCGCGCACTGAACGTCTGAATGCAGAAAGTGCCTTCGGAAGGGATTGTCACAATCAGAACTCTCTCCCTCATCCCGGTTTATCATGGGCTGGGATTACACAACATACATTAAAATGAGATTGCAAATGTGCAATTGAGAGGATCTGTAGGAAAATGGGGTTTCCGCGCCCCCCCCCCGGGGCTAGGAAATACCTCATCCAAATTTAAATTGGCTGTTGAAAAATAAAACCTTTGGAATGTATGCATGGCCCCTTATTTTTTATATATATAAATATACGTAATCCTCCACTTACCACCATTCATTTAGTCCTCATTTGGAGCTTCAATGGCACTAGAAAAAAGGGACTTGTGACCGGTTCTCACACTTACGACCGTTGCAGCATTCCCGTGGTCATGTGATCAAAATCCTGGCACTTGGCAACTGGCATGTACTTATGACGGTTGCACTAGGTCATGGGATCACTATTTGTAAACTTCAGACAAGTAAAGTCAGTGGGGGGGAAACTGGATTCACTTAATGACCATATGATTCACTTAACCACTGCAGTGAATTGTTTAACAGTAGTGGCCAAAAAAGGTCGTAAAATGGGGCAAAACCCACTTTAATGCTCTTGCTGACCAGTGGGAACTGTGGGCTCAACTGTAGTCGTAAGTTGAGGACTATGTTACAGAGTGCTGGCACAGCCTAAGGGATTTTGCTTCGGACAATAACCTCAAGCTAGAATTGACTATCTTTAAATATTTTATCTCTGTTTCTATTTTATTCTCACTATTGATTTGTGGCAGCCACTTGTACTAAAATGGTTTAATTTCTATGCCTCTTTCGTCCTGTTCTTTTTGGAGTTTTTTGGTTATTCTTAAAGTACCAACATAGGGTTTCAAAAACCTCCCCCATACAGAGCTGACTTACACATCGAGTAAAATAAAAGTTGGTTAAACAAAACATGAACAGTGCTGTGCTTCCAAAGGTTAAAAGACCTAGAGTCTAGACGTTGGTATTTGAACATAGATCTTTTTAACATTTATATTGTATTGTTTTACTAATCTGGGTGAAATGTTTATATTGTTAGTTCATGTACGATATGCCATATGCTAAATAAATACAGGATCCAGACAAGCTAAGCTACAAACCAAGTTTTTTTTTTTTTAAAACAGCAGAGACCGGGATTGTAGAGGCTAAACCCCAAATTATATCATGAATTGAGCCCTATGGGGTTAATCCCGTCAGTGATGCAGCCTACAACAACTTAAAATAAACCTTTGATCTCGGTGACTGACACAGGCTGAATCCTGCAAAAAATGCTATTTTTCTGGCCCAGATTATCGATTCAGAGAAACCTATTTTGGCCTAAGACAGAGGCCCTCAAACTTTCTGGCTTGGGGGCCTGTTGGGGGGAGGAGGGGGAGGGGATAGTTCCTTGTGAGTGGTAGGCGGGGCACGCACGAGGGTGCGCCGTCCATTTGTATGAGCGGCGTGCGTGCGTGCAAAGTGGCCACCGATCACAGGAGGGAAATTTCGTGTGCGAGGGCAAGCAGCTGCCGCTCGCACAAGGGAAGATTTGCACTCATGCATTGTTCTGAACAGGCCGCGGCCCGGTAGTGGGCCACGGACAAGGGGTTGGGGACCCCTGGTCAAAGAGATGAAATATTGGGCTTGACCCATTAGAACCGGTTGCCATTCCGTGACAGCCCGTGTTTTTCTATAACAAGCCACAACTCTCGATTTATTGTAGATAAACACTGATTTGTCCGATTACTTTTCCCTCTGAATAAGAAAAAAGCAATAGCTAGGTTTGTCTCATTAAAAAAATGAGACCTCACCCTCATAAGCAAGCAACCAAATCATCATCACCTTTTTTTTTTAACGACCCCATAATCCCTTGCAGGGGTAGTGTCTCAGCAACTGAATGGAGCTAGCAGAGTTTTAATGGCCGGATGCCCTTCCTGTCGCCAATGCGGAGTTTTGTTCAGCAGATATTCTCAGTGTGCCCAGAGAGAGAAATATCTGTCTCTATCGAGGATCGAACTCACAGCCTCCTGATTGTAGAGGCGAGAGCGCCACCTCTAGGCCACCGCACCACTCCAAGCAAGCAGCCAAATCCTTGGGTGAAAATCACGTCCTATGTATGCTGTACAAAGTATTTGTAATTTTGATTTAAGAAGCCCGCCCAAAATATATAAAGGAGCCACAGGGTGGGGGAAAAGGTTCTTGTGAATGTGAATCACCATTTATTGTTCTTCAAGAATTAGGAACTGAACAGAGGAAACTGTCAGCAGAAAAGAAAAAAAGAAAAGAAAAAAACATTTTCTTTTCAGGCTTAATTCGTTTCGTTTTGTTTTTAAAACACTGTGGTTTCAAATCCTTTTCAAAAAGGACATTCAAGTATCTTTTAAGCAGAGGGCAGTCATACAAAAATGTGTCATCTTTTTTATATAGTTTCTTTTTTTAAAAAAAGCAAGTCTACATTTTTTTTTTCTGCACCCTTTTTGCTTTGGTAAGGCCAAGCCATGGATATAAAACTGGTACGCAACATAAAAATGGATCCGTCGGCTTCGACACGGAGGCGCCGAGAATAAAACAATCTGCTTTCCACATACCCCCAACCCTCATTTCCCCAAGAGACGCACTTTTAAAAGACAGAGAATCATTACCATTCAGCTTATAAGATCTCTGGCTTTAAAAGTTTTTTTATATATATATGTATATATATATATATAGCTCTCTCTATATATCTTTTAAGTCAATGAAACCCCCCGTATTCCACTCCAATTCCTTTGCGGCAGCTGTTTCGACCTATAATACAAGGCTCTGAAGAAAAACCAACCAAAAAATAAAAATAATAATAACAACAACATAGGGGATATGAACTCTCTCCTCAAAACGTAAAGGGAGACGTCAAACAACGTAAAATTTCAACGTGTCGACAAACGGGGAGGCGGGAAAATGAAATTTGCTACTGGATTGTGAATTACTTTTCTTGGCGGTGGGCTTACCAAATTAAATTTTTAAAAAAAAACAGCTTTCTAATAGAAAAATATGATCCCCTTCCCCATCCCTCCCCACTTTTAATACTCCTCGCAGGCACATTTGCTTTTCTCAAAATTATGTCCCCTTGGGACATAAGAAGTAATCTTTTCCATACACAGGGAAGGTTTTTCTTCACATTAAGGAGAAAAAAAAAATAAAAAAAAATAAACAGAAACCAGGAGGCGGGATCATGCAGGCAGAGGTGACGAGAGAAATGAAAGGGTTTGAGGGGGCAAACCTTTAGCAGCAAAATGTTCAAAGTTCCAACCACTATCAAATTAACGGAGATCTGGCAATATATTGGTTTAAAATAAAAAAAAAACCACGCGTACGCGCAGACACACACACACACACACACACACACACACGGGCTGTGCCGACCCGATCCGCGTCGTTGGCTAAACCGAATTCGGCCGTTATGAACCCCAACGATGAAATGAAGGAGTCTCGTTTTTTCAGAACAGAACAAAAAAGGAACTTGCTAACTGAATCCCACCCCAATGCTATCGACTGCCGATGTATCGCTTAAAAGTTATGTACAAGAGAGTTTAAGCTGTGTTTGGCGGTGTGGTGCCTCTTTCCCCTTCGCCTTGCCCAGGAGGTTCCACGGTCCTTTGTGGTGGCAGCAGCAGGCACTGCGTGAGCCCCAACTCCCCACAGTTTTGGCATTCCCCTCGCCTCGATCCGCTGCCTTGCTCTCCGCAGTTGACCTCGGCGTGCGCTGCCGGGGGGGGGGGGGCCTTCAGTGATCCGGGTGCTGCTTGTCCCTCATCCAAGCTTGGATTTGCTCTTTCAGCTAAGGCACTAAAAAAAAAAAGAAGAAAAAAAAAAGGAGGGGAGCAGAATGTCAACCCTGAAGCTGACCTGGCTGTGACCGTTTTGGGGCTTCAGTGCTGCCACGACTGGAGTTGTGGGAAAGGGAGGGGGAAGTAGAGATAGCTGGGGTGCTGTAGCCAAAATATAATACTTTCTCTTGGGAACAAAGGACATTCCCACCAGGTGTCTAGGAGGGGACTGGAGTCATTTAACAACTGGACTGTATCCTGATTGGACCATGACTGATTGTTTGGAGAAAGTGAAAGAACGTTTACTTTTAATTAGGTGAAAACCGCGGGAACATTTAGAGTCGGTTTTCACCAGCTCGTTCCAATATGACATATCCAATAAATCTATTCTTTGAGGAATCCAACTGCCTTGGAGTTTTGATTGCTATGTGTGTGTGACTTGGAACCCTGACACAGAACCCTTAAACTCCAAGAATGAATTAAAAAAAAAAAATACACTGCAGGGAAGAGGAATGATTCACATACACCACTCCCCCATGCGCTGATGATGTAATCGAGCTGGTTCGTGAGGTCTCCACAGGAGGAGAAACAAGCTGGGAGAATACCCCAAACCGTGAAAGATTATAGAGATTTCAAAATTGCGCTATGGGTTTGAAACCCAATTCTCCCTCAACTACCTGGCTCCAGCATATTTTCCGTTAGTGTCTGGCGATTGAAGGGATCCGTGGAGGAGTTGAGGAGGTGCCGCAGAATGACGGAGCGATCCATGATGGTTCCCGATGGCAACCGGACCGGGTCGCTCATTAAGGTATCCATGAGTGGATCTGAAGGGACAGAATCAACTTGTCAACTGAGTTGTAAAGGTAGAAGGCTCAACAAATAAACCGGGCCACACCAACACAGGATTTAAATCAAGGCTCTCCAACCCAGGTCCGTGGACCGGCATGGGGCCAGAAACTGGGCCGCGCAAACAAGCGAAGCCCCATCCATGGGATGCAGGCAGCACACGAAACCATGCTGACTCCGGTCCACGGAAAAACCTCTCTCCACAGAACCGGTCCCTGGTGCCCCAAAGGTTGGGGAGGGGCGCTGATTTAAACAACTGATTAAAAATTACACCACCTTCTTTTATTCATTGGAAATTAGATCATTACATCCCGACAAGGACTCGACTTACCTCGGAACTCATCCGGAGCATCACTGTAGTCAATTTCGGCGCGGGCGTTCTTGGCAACAATTTCGTCCACTTTCTCCGCGAGCAGCTTGAATTTTTCTATCGCTATGGTCGACTTGATGCCGGCTTTCCTCATCTTCGAAATCACCTCCTCAAATAGCTCCTTGCTGTAAGACCTCTGCAAAGCCAACCACAAAGGCTCGTGAAAGCCCACCAAACCATTGGAACACCAACTCGGTAGTCAGAAGACAGAATGACAACGCGATCTCTCAACGCACAGACAGACTCAACCACAGATTCAATGGGGAAATTGTGAGCGCCCTAGACTAAGCTAAATCCAAGAACTCCTGGAAATTTGGCGTTCAGACAATCAGCCATCAATGGACACATTGAGATAAACCACATTTACTTATTGCTCCAAAGAGGCAATTACAAAAGCTAAGAAGGAAACCAAAAGTTCAGAACACCTCCCCTCCAACAGCCAACATCCAGATAAGCAGGGATTAACCCCAGACAAACAATCAAGCAGAAATCAATCCCCTCATTGAGCAACTACTAAGGAGAAAACCGTACACAATTAAGCACAATTTTTATAAATACATACAATAAAATATAGACACTGTTCTAGAAAAAAAAAAATCTGGTCCCAGGGAAACCAAAATGATTTTAGTTAATTTAACTGTTTAAAGCCGACTAAATATATCTAGATCAAGTCTAACTGACTGGCTATATCGATCTTGAAAATTACTTACTCCTCTGCAATTCATTTAGAGAGCTATCAGGTGCTTTTTCAGGAGCAGACCAATGCTAGAACAGATCCATTTTTGTATTTTGGATTCTGTCTTGGAAGTCTAGCTTTCTAACCACAAACCTGAACTCTTGCCCGTACCGTACAGTCAGAAAGACACACTGCCTTGAGGGCACTGTTCTTCCTCCTAGGTATTTTACCACGCTGAAATAAACCACACTTCATATGCTTTACGCTTATTCATTCTTGTTTTAATTTGCTGTCTGGAGAGAATGCAAAGGGGAAGATCACTGGTGTCACCATCACCCAACAACTCCAATTTCTGACAATTCAGCATCGACCTGAGGGTCAGGAATGTGTTTTCAATGGGAATTGTGTGCTCCACACCCAGGAGGAAGGGCTTAGCTTTTTTGCCAGCATTTCAGCACACTCTAGAGATCCCTCTCTAGGATTCCACTAAAAACACACCAGCTAAAAGAGATTTATTGGCAGCCGAACTGCCAGCCAGGAGGAATTCGGTTAGAAAGAATCCGTCCCTCTCAAGAAAAGACAGCCGGGTTTGAACAATTCTGACTTTCCTATAAGGAGTTAACTCCTCCGACGGCTCTTCTGTAGACAAAGCTAACCGAATCATCTTTGGCTCTCTTCTTAGGTCAGTTTGCAAAGCTCCTACAGGAGAAGGAAGCCAGAATTTGCTGGGAGCTCGCCAGCTAAATGCAGCATTGCTGCAGAAAGGCCCGCTTAAGTTGTAACGCACCCAGCAAATCCACCAGCCACCAGGAAGGAGTGGAAAATCCTGGCCAGCTTTTGAGGATGCTGCGGCCAAAACATCCACGCAACCCAGCTTAGGGAACCGAAGGGATTCGACCTTCCGTTCATTTTTGCTCTTCTAGTCTCGGCTGGCGGAAGGAATAAATCAATCTGAGCGGGCAGGGCACGCCCGCCCGTGACTGCCCCATCACATCTGCCCGCTTTGCAAAAGTGATCCAGATTTATCTGCAGTGCAGTGAATCCTGAATCAAAGCACCGCAGGAGGAAGTGGGGGGAAAAAAGAGAGAGTGCTCTTTGAGATTCTTCACGATAATTGGATGTTTTCCAATCCAATCAGAATAGAGCTGGAAGGGACCTCCGAGGTCTTCTAGTCCAACCCCCTTGCTCAAGCAGGAGACCCTCTACCATTTCAGACAAGTCGCTCTTCCTTCTCTTCTTAAAAATCTCCACTGGTGGAGCACCCACAAATTCTGAAGGCAGGAAACCCTATACCATTTCAGGCAAATGGTTATCCAATCTCTTCTTTAAAACTTCCAGTGTTGGAGCATCCACAAGTTCTGGAGGCAAGCTGTTCCACTGATTAATTGTTCTAACTGTTTAGGAAATTTCTCCTTAATTCCAAGTTGCTTCTCTCCTTGATTAATTTCCATCCATTGTTTCTTGTCCTACTTTCTGGTGCTTTGGAAAATAAATTGACCCCCTATTCTTTGTGGCAGCCCTTCAAATACTGGAATACTTTTCCCTCTTGTGCTTCTTCAAAAGACATTCCATGGTAACAAATGAAGTATGGAATAGGGTCACCCAAATCCCCCGAGTCAAGGAAAAGAAGCAGAGATTTGAGGAGGGGGGACATTCATAAAGTACCAGCCACACCCAAACTGCCTGTCCAGAAAAACTTAAGAGGAATTGTTAACGGAATCACACACTCTCTGAAGGACTGGTTTAGTTAAAAAGTATTAAGGTCATAAAGCTGATTTCAGAACATACGCTGTCCAAAACTCTTGCAATTTTAGAAAGACAGTAATTAGGTCGGGGGACCTGGAGAAAAAGTTAAAATTTGCTTTTCCTAAAACCTTCCAGAAGAAAACCACTTCAGGCTGGAAAATGGGAAGAGTTATATCTGTCTATGGAGATTCTCACTCATCCAGGTCATGGTGGCCCCAAAGGCGCTTTTTTTTAAGAGGCAACTGGACTTTCTCTTTGTTTTTCTTTGAAGATGTTTCACTTCTCATCCAAGAAGCTTCTTCAGCTCTGACTGGATGGTGGGGAATAGGAGGATTCCCTCAGGGCGAACACAGATAAACCTCCAAGTGGCCTCAACGGACCCTCTAACAGGATGCAAATGACCAGCTGTCTGCGAGGAGTATAAATCCTTCCATTCCCCGCCATCCAGTCAGAGCTGAAGAAGCTTCTTGGCTGAGAAGCGAAATGTCTTCAAAGAAAAACAAAGAAAGTCCAGTGGCCTCTTGGAAAAAGCACCTTTGGGAGGTGCTATATCATTTTTCCACGTGGACCGATTCAAGCTAACCCCAAACTATTCTTCCCCCTGTGCAGATTGTTAATCACAGAGCTGCAAAAAAGGTATTTAAAACAAACCAAGATCGAGGTAATTTGGCACCGTCCTAAAAAGCGAGGCCGATCATTTCGTTTCGCTTCAAATTTTAATCATCCAGAGGATTTTGCTCAGCTCCCTAAAGGGTTGGGTGGGTTTTCAACACCTTTTGCCCCACGGACAAGTAGTCCTCGCTTAGCAACCACAATTGGGACCGGCAACCTGGTCGTTAAGTGAAGCAATCAAGTGAAACCGCAACTGGACTTATAATCGAATTTCGGCTTTCCTTTGATTTACAGACCTACAAAGATCATAAATGGGAGGACTGATCATAAAAGTTATTTTTTCATCATGATTGTGAATGGTCACAAAACGAGGACTGCGTATTACGGAAACCTTTTGAGTTTCGGCAAAGGGTTTCATGAATCCTGCCCACTCTCGAAGTTCCAAAACTAGAGACGAGGAGGTTCTGCCTGGATCGTAAATAGCAATAGCACTTAGACTTATATACCGCTTCACAGTGCTTTACAGCCCTCTCTAGATGGTTTACATTGTCAGCCTCTTGCCCCCAACAATCTGGGTCCTCATTTTACCCACCTCGGAAGGATGGAAGGCTGAGTCAACCTTGAGCCTGGTGAGATTTGAACTGCTAAATTGCAGGCAGCCGGCAGGCAGCAGAAGTAGCCTGCAGTACTGCACTCTAACCACTTGCGCCACCACGTGTCTTTACACATTTTACCTTCTCAGTGAAGACCTGGGGCCCACCACTCTCACCTGGTCGTCCGCGATCGCTTTTGCAAAACGGGCACAATCCAGCTGCAAGTAGATGTCCGTCAGTTGATCCAGAAGCTTCTTTGGTTCAAAGCCGTACTTCTCGGGGTTTTCGACTTTCAGATCGCGGCATTTGGGGCCGCATAGCTGCTGAAGGTTGAAGTTCAGCATCGCAGCCAGCCGTGGTCCAAGCTCCTGCAACGGGAAATCACAGCGTGTAGGTGTGGGAGAGAAGCAGCAACACAAGAAGCCAGGAACCAGCAACACGAACCCATCCCCTTTTTTGGTCATAGTCAGGGGTGAAAGCGGGTAGTCAGCGGGTACCGGTAGAGGCGATTTGAAGTGGTTCGCCGAACTGGTAAAAACCACCCCTGGTTGGCCCCGCCCACCCTCGCCTGCTCGCCACTCACCCCTTCCGCTCTGTGTATATACCCGAGAAGGAGGAGAAGACCTGGCCGAACTTTTCTTCCTCCCTTCGCAACAAAGGGAAGGGAGCCTGCTTGGAAGGGAGCTGCAGCAGCCTGCCTGTTCCTTTAAGGTACTTCGACCCCCCGGGAGGGAGGGGGCCGGGGGGGACCATAAAGGGAGCAGCAGCTCCGCTGTGAATGGAGAGAGAAAAGTTCGGCTTCTCTCTGGCACAGCATTCAACGTTAAATGCTGCAGCAGAGAGAATCCGAACTTTTCTCCCTCCATTCAGAGCGGAGCTGCTGCAGCCTGTCCCTTTAAGGTACTTCGACCCCCAGGAGGGACCATAAAGGGAGCAGCTCCGCTGTGAAGGGAAGCAGAAAAGTTCGGCTTCTCTCTGCCACAGCATTCAACATGGCTGCTTCTCTCCTCCTTCTCGGGCTCATACACACAGAGCAAACATGAGGAGGAGACGAGAAGCAGCCAGGGTGAACGCTAGAAGACTTGGACGAACTTTTCTGTCGGTTCTGTGGGCGTGGCTTGGTGGGGTGGTGCTGCCCCACCTTGCTGTGAGTGATGTCAAGTTGGCCACGCCCACTCAGTCACATGACCCCCACCACCACCCACAGAACCGGTAGGGAAAAAATTTGAATGTCACCCCTGGTCCTAGTCCTTTGCCCGCCGAGTCCCGCCACGGTCTCGATCCGAGGGCCACAACCAGAGGCGACTCCCGGGAGAGTTCTACCGATGTCAAAAATGCTTGGCCTCAGATTCAGAAGAGCTGGGGCTCAGACCAAACCCCCCCCCCCAAGGCCACGACACCGCAGGAGATTATCTGGAAGCAAAGCCGAAGCTTGCTCCGCGCTCCCGATACTCACAGGCCTGAGGAAAGGTTTCTGGACTTGTTTGGTGAGGATATGAAACATGTCAACCGTTTCTGTGGCCAGAGCCAGGTAGGAGCGCGAGACCCGCTCGTCCTGGGCCAGCTGAGACTGCCGAGCTTGTTGCTGATCCTAGGAAGGAAACAGCCACAGGAAGAGTATTTATAACCTGTGGGATCGTTATAACCTGTAAAGCCACCCAGGAATAAGGTACGGCTGGGAGGGTGGGGCCGTCAGGAAGGCTGAGTGCTGAAGAATTGATGCTTTCGAACTGTGGTGTTGGAGAAGGCTCCTGAAGAGTCCCTTGGATTGCAAGGAGATCCAATCAGACAATCCTAAAGGAAATCAAGCCTGACTGTCCTTTGGAAGGATAGATCCTGAAGCTGAAGCTCAAATTACTTTGGCCGCGGAATGAGAAGAAAAGGACTCCTTGGAGGAGAAGACCCTGATGTTAGGAAAGATGGAAGGCAAAAGGAGAAGGGGGCGGCAGAGGAGGAGAGGGGGTTAGATGGTGTCGTCAGCTCAAGGAACGTGAGTTCGGGCGAGCTCCAGGAGACGGTGGAGGGCAGGGCGGCCGGGTGTGCTATCAGTCGGACACCACTTTGCGACTAACAGCCACAACAAATGAGCTGCGCAAAGTCACCTTGTAAGGGAGATGGACGGCATCAAATTTAATGAATAAAACAGATAGATAGATAGATAGATAGATAGATAGATAGATAGATAGATAGATAGATAGATAGATTAAATCTCCCTAAATGGCAAAGGTGGGAATCGGGACGGGACAAGAGCCCACAAAATGTACGGCCAGGGATCAACCATGGCAGGAGAAAAGATTTAGCTGCAAAGGAGGGAGAGGGAGAGGGAGAGGGAAAGGGAAGGGGAAAGGAAAGGGAAAGGAAAGGAAGGGGAAAGGGAAGGGGAAAGGGAAGGAAAGGGGAAAGGAAAGGAAAGGGAAAGGGAAAGGGAAAGGGAAAGGGAAAGGGAAAGGGAAGGAAAGGGAAAGGGAAGGAAAGGGAAAGGGAAAGGGAAAGGGAAGGGGGAAAGGAAAGGAAGGTGAAAGGAAAGGAAGGGGAAAGGGAAAGGAAGGGGAAAGGGAAGGGGAAAGGAAAGGGGAAAAGAAAGGGGAAAGGAAAGGAAGGGGAAAGGAAAGGAAGGGGAAAGGAAAGGAAAGGGGAAAGGAAAGGAAGGGGAAAGGGAAGGAAAGGGGAAAGGAAAGGAAGGGGAAAGGGAAGGGGAAAGGAAAGGGGAAAGGAAAGGGGAAAGGAAAGGAAGGGAAAGGAAAGGAAGGGGAAAGGAAAGGAAGGGGAAAGGTAAACATTACAGGTAGTCCTCGACTTACGACCACAAGTGAGGCCCAAATTTCCACTGCTAAGCAAAACAGTGATTAAGTGGCTTTTGCTCCATTTTACGATTTTGTTTGGCGAATCACTGCAGGTCTTAAGTTAGTCACACGGTCGTTGGGTGACTCTGCCTTCCCCCATTGACTTTGCTTGTCAGGAGGTCGCAAAAGGGGATCACATGACCCCAGGACACTGCCACCATCATAAATGTGAGTCAGTTGCCAACTGTCTAAATTCTGATCATGTGACCAAGGGGAATGCTGCAATGGTCATGTGAAAACTGGTCCTCAGTCACTTTTTTCAGTGCTGTTCCAATGGTCACTAAATGAATGGTTATAAGTCGAGGACCACCTATTGTTTGCTCACTCCACCCCACCCCACCCCCAGTTCTAATTGGTATTATAAGATGTCTGGCCAGTTCCTTGGGAAGCAGAGCACTAGACCGAAGTTGGCGTTTCTCAATCAAAGCAACTTTAAACCACGTGGACTTCCACTCCCAGAATTCCCCAGCCGGGGACCGCTAAAACCCGAGGCCCAGCTCACCCTGGGGAGAAGATCCCACTGCTCCTTGTTTTTCATCTCTTCCTGCACTTCGTGGATGCGTTTGAGGGACTCTAAACTCTCATCCAGCAAGAACGTCGTGTCGTTGATCAGCATATTGATATAGCGAACAAACTGCTTGCCGGAGCTGGAAAGGGAAAAGGGGGGGGAAGACAATTGGATGGATTTCTTAGTTCTAATAGATGAGGAGGAGGAGTCCAGGCAGATCAATCTGAGAAATGTGGCCTCCAATCCCTGCTCAGCAGTTTGAAATTCCCTGGCATCCATTTTTGCCTTCCGCAAAATAGGAATAAGATCCTCAGCCTGTTGGGAAAATGCTTAGCACTACCAATAGCACTTAAGACTTACCGTGTTTCTCCAAAAACAAGACCCTGTCTTATATTTTTTTGAACCCTGAAATAAGCGCTTGGCCTTATTGCCATGCACTCAAAAGCCCGATTGGGCTTATTATCAGGGGATGTCCTATTTTGGGGGAAACAGGGTATATACCGCTTCACAGTGCTTTTACAGCCCTCTCTAGGCGGTTTACAGAGTCAGCCTCTTGCCCCCAACAATCTGGGTCCTCATTTCACCCACCTCAGTTAAGGATGGAAGGCTGAGTTAACCTTGAGCCTGGTGAGATTCAAACTGCCAAATTTCAGGCAGCCGGCAGCTGGCAGAAGTAGCCTGCAGTACTGCACTCTAACCACTGAGCCATCTCGGCTCTTAGGATGGCAAAAAAAACCCAAAAAACCAACAACCCACCTCTGTGTGGTACAATCGCTATAAAACAACCTTATACTGACTTTTTCACTGCACCAGTTTAAAAATTATTGGTCCTTCCTTAGAGATGCATCCAGCCCGGATATGCAGTGTCCATCCAGTGTCTTTTTCATGACGAGTGGCCTGTCCAATCCAGAACAAGCTTATATGTACACTCACTTGAACTCTTCCATGAAGGTCCCGTGGTGGGCTATGTTCTGCCACAAGCTTTTGAAGATGGTGCTGATGTGATAGCGGATTGTAAATTTGTCGTAGAATTCGCTGGTGGCCCCGGTGTGCTCCACGTCTGAGGGGGGGGAAAGGGGAATAGAAGAGTTGTGGTCTCCACGCACCCTGAGGATGCCAGGTTAAGCAAGAGCGGCCACCTTCGCACAACACACTAAGCCAGTCCTTCACAAATAGTGGGGGGCTCCCCCCTAAGGGGGGGCTTGGAGCGATGCCAGTATGTAGCGCTTGGCTTCACTGTGACTACGGGGAACATGCTTTTTTTTGCCGCAGGGAGTAGGGGTTTTTTGCACCGAACAAGAGCACACAGCACAGAGCAGGAGATATGAAGTGCAGATAACAAACCCTTAAGAGACACCATGGAAAAATATTTAACAGGGATGAAAAGAAAGGCGGAGAGAGACGGAGATAATGAGACAAACGCAAGTCTCCCGAAAGCTAAGACGAGGAAATATGACGAAGCGTTATGTAGCGCTTGGCTTCACTGCGACTACGGTGGGAGATGAGGAAAGGCAATTTTATAGACAAATGATACTATTTACAGTCGCGGCAGAGAGTTGGGGCGCGCGAAATGTTTACTTCTTCCTGGGGGGGGGCGGGGGGGGGGGGGGCGTAACAGAAAATAATTGAGAAGCACTGCACTAAGCCAAGATGAGGCTGGGTTGTCTTGCAGGTCAGAACGTTGTGGGAACTCCGTTGGTGTTGGTTAGAGCCGTGTCTCTCAACCTTAGCAACTTTGAAGATGGGTGGGGCTTCAACTCCTACGCTGGCTGGGGAATTCTGGGAGTTGAAGTCCACTCACCTTAAAAGTTGCCACAATCGAGACAGGAGAACAGGAGATACAGGCAATCCTCGGCTTACGACCGCAGTACAGCCCAATATTTCGGTTGCTACCGTATTTCCCCAAAAATAAGACCTCCCCCAAAAATAAACCCTCCCCCGAAAATACCATTTCCTCTGATTAGGGTTAGGGAGACAGAGCTGGAAATCAGGTAAGACGGCAAGAGGAGCCCCGTCTTGCTCCACGCGCCCCAAAATAATAAGCCCTCCCCGAAAATAAGGCCAAGCGCTTATTTCGGGGTTCAAAAAAAATATAAGAAAGGGTCTTCTTTTCGGGGAAACACGGTAACTGAGACATTTGTTAAGTGAGTTTTGCCCCGATTTATGACCTTCCTGGCCACGGTTGTGAATTGAACCGCTGCCACTGTTGAGTTAGCCACACGGTTGTTAAGTGAATCTGCTCCCCCCCCCATTGACAAGTTGGTCGCAAAAAGGGGATCACGTGAACCTGGGACACCGCAACCGTCATTAATACGAGTCAGTCGCCAAGGGTCTGAATTTTGATCACCTGACCATGTGGGTGCCCGAAGTGTGAAAAACGAGGTCACTTTTTTCAGCGTCATCGTAACTTGGAACGGTTGCTAAATTAAAATGATTGCAAGTCGAGGATGGACTGTATTGTTGTCGTGCATGGCTCCCTTGCCCTAGCGGCACAATTGGTGCACATCCATCCAGGGCGTTCACCAACCTGTGTAAAACTTCATCAGGGAAGGAACCAGCAACTTGACGGAGAGCGGATGGTTCTCGATCATTTCAAAGAACTTCTGGGTGCGGGGCTGGACGGCTGGGTTGGTCATGAACATCACCTCCACCAGCTTGGCCACCAGGTAAGGGTTCCGGATGTAGTCCTGGTTGCAGAGCATGACCACGAGGAAGGTCACCAGCTCCTGAGTGCAAGGCTCGTAGAGTACCTGAGGCGAGTATCTGGAAAACAGGGGGAGGGAAGAAAGGAACGACGGAGGAAGGCTTGACAAGGATGAACGGCCAAAGCGGAAAGAGATGGCATCCAACCCATAATATAAGCAATAGCACTTGAGACATATACCGCTTTACAGTGCTTTACAGCCCTCTCTAAGTGGTTTACAGAGTCAGCCTATTGCCCCCCAACAATCTGGGTCCTCATTTTATTGACCTCGGAAGGATGGAAGGCTGAGTCGATCTTGAGCCGGTCAGGATCGAACTCCTGGCAGTCGGCAGAGTCAGCCTGCAATACGGCATTCTAACCACTGCACTACCACAGCATCTATCTATCTATCTATCTATCTATCTATCTATCTATCTATCTATCTATCTATCTATCTATCTATCTATCTATCTATCTATCTATCTATCATTCATCTATCTATCTTGTCTGTCTGTCTGTCGGTCTATCTTTCTAATCTATCTTATCTATTTTTCTTTCTTTCTTATCTATCTATCTATCTATCTATCTATCTATCTATCTATCTATCTATTTATCTTTCTATTTATCTATT
>QLTV01002975.1:4924597-4948267 GCA_003457575.1 Thermophis baileyi | reverse complement strand
GCAGCAGGTAGCAGGGTTTAGGACTATATTTCCATGGCAGCTATTTCGGACAATTTGCACGAATGCTTATAATAGCTTCAAAAAGAATCTAAACATGTCTCCAGTCAAAAAGATTCTAGGAACCCCTTGTATTTGGGGCCAGTGCATAACTACATGTCCAATGCTGCATTCCAGTTAAACTGGCTGAAGAGGTATTGGATACTGGCCATGTAGATCTTATTTCCAACCTAAAACTGCTGCAGCTGCACTGAAATTTACATTAGCATAATGCTTACTCTGTAGGTTGTTAAAGATTGTAGGTTAAAGAAGATTAAATGTTGTTTTAAAAAAGTAGGGTATAACAATAAGAGCCAGTTTGTTTTAATTGTTAAGGCACTAGGCTAGAACACTGGGAGACCGTGAGTTCTAGTCCCACTTAGGCATGTGGTCTCTTGCAGATTCAGCTACCACAGACTATTTCCATTCTGTGCTCTTCCTCCTGTCTCCCAGGGCCATTCCCACATACTATTACATCTTGACATGGGTAACAATGATTGATTAATCAATATGACAACAGGACACCATTTAACTATTTTATGTTTTTAGGAATAGTTGAGGTTTTAAAAAAAAGTGGTTCAAATGTTTGAGCCAACAGTGATTTGATATTCTAAATAATGATCATAGCCAAATATAAAAAGTCAGATTTACTAGCACATGTAGTATTGAATTTCATTTACAAATGATCAACCAGTCTCAGTTTTCCTAATGCCTTGTACCAATTTAGCTCTTTTGAAGTTGTTTCTATCACTTTTAGATATCTGATTGTAAAATCCAGACAACCACCAGGTGACGATAAAAGTAAGTAGACAGACAGACACTCTACTTCGTTGACACTGAGAGGTCAATATCAATTGAGGTGCTTTCCAGTCTGGATCTGATACCACATTCTAAACTTTGACTGAACCACAGTTCATAACCACAGCTTTCCTAATTGGAAGATACCTTTTGGGGGCTTGCTATGAATGTAACTTTGCAAAGGGATAACTGGGAATATTTTGTGTTATTTTTTTCTCTCCTACCAATTATGTAATGATCCAAGAAATAACTCTTTTATCCACAATTGGGTAAGATCTTTCACTTTTGGAATCAAGTTTTATTAGTTTTTCTTTGGATGAACATGATTATAGCCCTTTTTATTTTGTATATTTATTGCCATGCTTATACTGCAAATTTGGCTAAAAGCAATAAAATGTTATCATGGAATGCAAAAAGGAAGGAAGGAAGGAAGGAAGGAAGGAAGGAAGGAAGGAAGGAAGGAAGGAAGGAAGGGACATTTCTTTTGTTTTTGAAAATGTATAAAAAATAGTGAAGCTTTCTCCAATTGCTTCAAATCTGTGCAGATGAATTCACAATTGGTGCTGCTGATCTTGCTAAATGCCTGTTTTGCCTTCCTGCTCCAAGACCCAGTGTTTGTGTTGTGGAGCAATCCAGAAAGAAAGAAGGGAAAAGAAATGAGAGGATAGCAGTCAGTAATGTCCAGTGATTGCAACAACTAGCCTGGTGTTTATGCAGACTGAAGCCAAATTCAAGTCATTGCGGTTCCAGATGTTTCTCTTCTTGATTCCAAGGCACATATTAGAATCTTCTCTAATTCCCACAAAGTTCTGTTTCATACTAGGAAAACTGCTTTAAACACTTGACCATTGATTGATTCATCAATTCCCTTCTTTTTTCTTTCCTTTCTGAATTAAAGAACTGAAGCTGGAATGGTGCTTAAAATGATGCAAAGAAACCTGGAGTAGAATACATACTGGTAACAACCAAGCCTTTTTGTCCTGTAGTCTTTTTCCATCTAGTGTCCTCCAGTTGTGTCAAACTCCATTCCCCAGAATTTGTAGCCAGCAAATGTAGAGTCCAGCCACATATGAAGAATGACTGGGGAAGACCTGCATAATGTTAGGATTACAGATTCCATGATGCAATAGTAATTGAAAGATATCATATGCTCAGTGTAATCTCTGATCTAAATTAAATAAGACTGTTTAGAAGGCAGTGGATTTTTTCTGTGGAAATGAATTCTTTGAAAGGGGATTTCCTTAACCATGGTGCTGAGACACACTTCCTTTGCAATGTTATTAACACTGAAATAATTATTACTGACAATTGGGTTACTTAAGATGCAAGAATGAAGAATGAGTAGGGCATGGAGTAGAAATGCTTAAGTGGCCAATGCATTCTGATTAGTTTCCTGGTCGGTGAGCTGTGAATACACATGTTGGGAACTGGCAACTGCTAATCACTTACAGAATCCTCCACTCCATCTGAGAAAAATGTGCCAAAACAGCAGGCATCCAAGGTTTTACCATTACTTCCTAAATGTCAGAGGATGATCTGTGAACATCTGTTTCAGCTCTGCACATGAGATAATCAGAATAGAGGTTGCTTTCACATTCAGGCTTCTTCTGTGTCCAAGGGAACCATGCTTGTCAACAGACAAAGTTATCTGCAGAATGTCATCTGCTGCTTGGCAGCAAATATTTGGCAAGCATGTTTCATAGGATGAGCCTGGCACGACTGTACTTACCTTGCAGAGTTACCTGAGGTTGAGAAAGGAAAGAGTGGGTGAGGTAGGTATGGCTGCAATCTCTATACCTCCAATTAAATTAGGGGAAGCAGATACTTCATGAACTATCTTGTATAATGGAAATATTCGCAAATATTGTCTAAGCAGCACAAGATGGCTCCTCCTTCTCTACCTACAGAAGGTGATTCAATTAGTATCAATATTGAGGGTGAATTTTTTTCACCTGAGAGCATCTGGCTAACATGTTCAGGACAGGCTGCTTAGAATATCTTCTGCTATGTTACATTAGTTGAGGACATTCAGATAGCTACTCATATTACTGCTTCCACAAACCTACACATCTACAATCTGAGACAAATTATTCACTATGCTTAATGGCAGAAGCAGCCCTTATACCCAATTCAACCTCAGGTTCCTTGAAAACAGTGGGCATTCAAAAGCAGTAAGTATTTAAGTCTATATCAGTGGTTCCCAACCTTTTTTTTGGCCATGCCTCACCTAAGCATCTCTAAAATCCTGATGCCCCCCCCCCGTGACATATAATTCTTACTATTCAAAAAGTGAACTCCTACTCATGCGGAGGAAGCCTAAAAGGCCATTAACTTGGTTTAAACAAGGTTCCAATTGCCCCCATTAAAAATCAAATTGCCCCCCTGTGGGGCATGGGCCCCACATTGGGAACCACTGGTCTATATTCTTTTCGAACTGATTGACTTATATCACCTAGATCTTGCATTACACCAATGATAGTATCCAGTATCCTTAGAGTTTTTGGTGCTGCTTCATGGCTGTCCTTTACAGACCACACTTGGTAGCCTTATGGAAAGAACCATTTCAGCCACTGTCTCCAATATTTGATGTACTTTAGATTTTTATTTTTGTAGATCTTCTCAGCTGACCTTTCCTTTTGTTCTGAAAAATGTTGTACAGGCTTGCTGATGATAAAAGGATGGACTCAGATCACAATGTTAAGTTGCTGGAGATTTTAAACAGTTGGCAATGATAAAATACTCACATTTTCCCTGACAAATCTAAGCCATACCGGTAGCTTTTAGGAACATGGTTCCTACTGAGGTAATAAAGTATTCACGGGAAGGGAAAAGAGCAGAATTTTAGTGATTGTGGCACTTACTGTATTTTGAACCACATGAAGATAGATTTAGTGAGAAAGTAACTATCACAGAGGTGCAAACACATCAGTCAACATCAGTCATCGAGGAAAGCAATCAACTTAAACAGCAAGTGTTGTTATAAGTTTGGTATGACTGCACCAAGCCGGTTGAAGTCCAATAATCAATTATTTTCAGAATTTGTTTAGACAATATACAAATTAGTGCCTATGTTTTGTCTATCTGAAGAATCATATTTTCTGTCAGTTTTCATTCTGAGATAATTGTGCATTTTTCTCGAGTTCTTAAATTCAAGATGCCTCCACTTCAGCAACAGCAGGGATGGGCATAATTCTGTTCAAGTTATCATATTTTATGTGTACTAGTAGAAGGACAGCCTAGGACTCATAATAATTACATCTGGTATCAATTTACAAATCAAATTTGAACTATTTAATTTATAATATGTGGTGGAGAAAATTTGAGGTGACCGTTGAAAATTATTAAGTTGAATATATAGCAGACATGGTGAGATAGACATGGTGGTATTCCTGCCAGACTGATCTGTCTAGAATCTGGATAATTAGATTACTGATTACATTTATCTTGAAGATACAATTATATACATGTGAATGTCTGTGTGAGTGAAGGTGAGAGTAAATGAAAGAGGGTAGTCAGGCAAACAAAGAACTAGCTTCTGTACACCACAAGTTACCCCTGCTACTTTCAAAACATAAGGGAAGAAAACTTCTCAGAACATTAAAATAGTAATGCAGATGAAGTTTGAATGCATCAGACTGGAGAGTAATAGAAAGATGTGTGGTTTGAGTTTTGCAATTAAAGTTTATATATTATTCCATGTGGCTTCTTGAATAATACTTCACACAAGTAAACATATAAACATATCAACCCCTTGTTGTAACTATGACAATATGAACATATTAAGAGATTGGGTTCAGAAAGAATGGAAGTTTGAGAGAATGAAGATTGCAGGAAAAATAAAAGTGTGGAAGGTAGTCAGTCTAATATTAAAATTTGGAAGAGGCTGCTTAAAAATATCTGTTCAATTGTTATGAACAACATATTTTTATGCTAGAAATATGCATAACATATTGTTATGGTCAAACAATTGGCAACTTCAAATCTCAACCAACAAATGCTCTGTCTTACACATTGACAAAAAAAAATCATAACACAAAATACAAGCTGGGTGGACACGACTCTCACTCTGTCAAGGACCTTGGAGTACTCATCTCTAATGATCTAAATGCCAGAGCCCACTGTAACAACATTGCCAAAGAGGCATTAAGAGTTGTTAACCTAATCTTGTGTAGCTTCTTCTCTGGTAATCTTGTACTGCTAACCAGAGCATACAAAACATTTGCTAGACCAATTCTTGAATACAGCTCATCTGTCTGGAACCCGCACTGCATATCAGACATTAATACAACTGAGTGAGTCCAGAGATATTTCACGAGAAGAGTCCTCCACCCTTCTGCTCGCAACAGAATACCTTATGCCACCAAACAACTTAGAACTACGCAGCAACAGAGTGGTCAATGCCTGGAATGCACTACCTGACTTTGTGGTTTCTTCCTCAAACCCCCAAAACTTTAACCTTAGTCTGTCTACTGTCAACCTTACCCCATTCCTAAGAAGTCTGTAAGGGGCATGCATAAGCGCACCAACGTGCCTACCGTCCCTGTCCTAATGTTCCCTTTTATTCATATCCATTTCATGTGTTCATAATCATGTTTATACTTATATCTGTTATCTAATACATGCTTGATGAAACAAACAAACAAAACAAACAAGCAAGCAAACAAACAGTTGTTAAGAGGACAATGTCCTCTAAAACTTGTACAAGGACTATGTCAGCAGGAATAAAAAAATATTTGTACCCCTTCATTCCAATCTTGCATTTTGGCTCATTCCAACAGATAATAAAGGTTTTAAGTTCATGCACTCAATGTAACCTTCTGACAGAATCAGCATTTCAAGATTGTTATTCATTGTCTTTCCAAACAATTGGGGGTTTCTCTGGGACATTTGACTAACATGACTGGGTGTTCAGCTACTGGCGGAATTTCTTCCTTTTTCTCCTTTAGGAAAATTGATGATCACTTTCCAGGAGCTGTCACATTAGAAGAAGATTATCCTAGCTGCATCAGGCAGTATACTGGTATTTCTACATCTACCCCATCTGAAAGCAGGTGAGAAAAGTGCTTTAGCTTCACCTTCTTGGATCTTTTTGGTGAAAGTGAAACTATCCCCTTGATTAATAATATTTGTAAACCCACCACATTCTGAGACTCAAGTCATGGATTTACTTCACTATTCCTAGTTGGAGAGTTTCTCTCCAATAGAGAAGAAATATCCCATTAAGATTACCATATTTGGAATGGTGTAGCATAGCCCCATTCCAGATCATGTGATCCACTGTGGAATTTTGTTTGAGCTTAATTAATTTCATTTTTTTTTTAATCTGGGCAAGAAAAACAATTGGGCTAGAACATCTTTAATTTTTTTTTTGCAGACTATGGAGGATGCATTTCATCACATTCTACCCAAATGTGAAGCCCTTTCAGGCATTCTTCTAGGGCAGTGATGGCGAACCTTTTTTTTCTCTGGTGCCGAAAGCGCACGCACGCTATCGCGTGCAGCCTCCCCTGCCCCCCCCGGAGGCCCTCTGGAGGCCGGAACCGGCCCGTTTCCTGACTTCTGGTGGGGCCGTTTTCACCCTCTCCCGGCTCCAGAGGCTTTCTTGGAGCCTGGGGAGGGCAAAAACACCCTCCCCTGCCCCCCCCGGAGGCCCTCTGGAGGCCGAAAACACCCTCCCAGAGCCTCTGTGCAAGCCGAAAATCAGCTGGAGTTGAGCTAGGGCAACGGCTCGCGTGCTGGCAGATATGGCTCCGCGTGCCACCTGTGGCACACGTGCCATAGGTTCGCCATCACGGTTCTAGGGTATTCATCACATTCCCCATTGTAGCTTATGGACACATCTTTTGCAGATTCAGCCTTGAAGTAACTCATAATAAAGTGATTTGGCCATCAGATCCCAAGCTCAGATCAACTCATGTCTGCTTCAAAACATGAATTTGTAATCTAAATTCAATCAGAACTTCTTTGCATAGGCTTATTTGGGCACAGAGCACAGACTGGGGGCCTTTGGTTTTTGCACTGCCATTACATCCAACACGTGCCTGCCTCTTTGTATGCAGTAGGGAAAGGCATGGGTACTTTTCCTACTGCCTCATTATTGGCTGGCTTGTTTGCAAATATTTGTTATTTTATACCAGGAAGCATTCTTGTAGTAGGACAGTCCAATATTATTACAATAATATAGGAGACAAAAAGTCATTATTAAGATCTACAAATTAACCCAAAGCTCCCAAATGAGTTGAATCATTTCCCAGTTTTTCATATGACTCATAAAATTTGTAACATGGTGAGGAAATTCTCTGAAAGCTTTTTGGCAGATATGACCAGTAGCTAAGAATCATATAATACTTAAGTTCATTGGGAAAGGAATAACACATGCCAAGGCTTAAACATGGGGTCAGTTTAAGATGTACAGTATTTCAGTTAGTGAGGTCAGGACTGTTCTGTAAGAAAATCAGATCAGTTTTATTCAAATATATTTTGAGTTATCCTACCTAAGACTGGAATTTGGACTATAGTTACAAAAACCTTCCAAGTCAAAAGAGGACTTTTCCCACAAGAATCAGGATCATTTGTGAACATCTCTGATTTGTATCTTCTGATTGTTAAATTCCTTTTGGCAAGATGTATTTTACGTTTTATTATGTTTTATGATTGGCTTTGGATTTGTGTGTAGCAATAGCAATAGCACCTAGACTTATATATCGCTTCATAGTGCTTTATAGCCCTCTCTAAGCAGTTTACAGAGTCAGCATATTGCCCCCAACAATCTGGGTCCTCATTTTACTGACCTTGGAAGGATGGAAGACTGAGTCAATCTTGAGCCAATCAGGATCGAACTGCTGGCAGTTGGCAGAATTAGCCTGCAATACTACATTCTAATCACCGCACCATCACAGCTCTTATATGTGTTGTTGTTATTTTAATTGTATGCTGCTCTGCCATCCATCTTTAAGAGGTTGGCTGCATAAATTGACTAAATAAACAAATAAAAAAGCCCTTAAAATTGGATTAGTTAACTAATCCAGGGTTTGGTTAACCTGGGAATCATATCCTACAATCCCAGCAAGTCATGCAAAGATGGGCAATTGTGGTTTTACCAGATCATCTATTCATCTTTATCTATTATATTTATATGTTGTCTCTCTTCTAAGAGATAAAGGGATCCTCATTTTTATCTTTGCAATAACTGTGTAAGATCCAAAAGCCTCCAATGAGAAAGAGAAGGTATTTTTCATTCAACTCAGGCAGAAAAATATTTAAACACATCAGTGTTTAAACGTCTTTCTCTCTCCATCCCTATCCTGTTTGTTGTGTCTTTGCCAGCTACTTAAACTCTGCTATTTTTGTGTATTGAGTGTTATGAAAGAAAGTTTGATGAATGGGACGTTACTTTTACATTAAATCTAAGAATCCTAGAGTTAAAAAGAGCCCTTCAGGCTATTAAACTGACCCCATCCTCAGTGCAGAAATCCCAGAGAGACGACTGCAAAGCGTCTCTTTGAACACACCCAGAGACTTCTTCCATCGACTGTTCCTTCTGTTACAAAGCATTTTTGATCATCAAATCAGAATCTTCTTTGCAATAACTGAATTTCATTATTTTGTGTCCTGCCTGCTGGGATTATTGAGAACAGTCTTGACCATTTTCCTTCTGTGTATTTTCTCCTATGTATATTTCTCTTCTTAAAATTACATTTCTTGTGCCCTAGTCATCCTTGTTGCACTTCTCTGAAACTGTTCTTGTTTGAAGTCTTTTTAAAGCATAGTGATGCTAACTGGGATCTAACAAACGCAGAACGAAGTGGAACAATTACTGCCTGCGATTTGGAAACCATACTTCTGTGATGCATGCAGCCTAAAATTGCATTTACCAGTTTTTGCTGCCACAGCATACTGCTGACTCATATTAAATTAGTTACCAACTGTTGTGCCAAGATTTTTTTCCATAAATACTGTTACTAAGCCAAGTATCCCCAATCCCATACATGTGCATTTGATTTCGGGTTTCTAAGTAGAGAATTTTGCATTTGTCTCTGTTAAATTTCATTATGTTATTTTCAGCCAATTTCTCCAAAGTATCAAGATTGTTTTGAACGTTATTTATTTCTTCTAGGGTACTCCACCCTATTCTGTGTCACTACATATTTGATAAACATTCTGTCTATATCTTCATCTAAATCTGTATGAAAAACTCTGAAGTCTGCAAGGCCCAGGGTAGATTTTTGTGGCAACTCACATAATGCCTCTTTGCATTTTGATGAGGAATCATTCATTAGCACTCTATGAGTACAATTTTTGAACCAGCCTTTAAAAAAAATCATTGTACTAGTTAGCCTATATTTAATTAGTTGGCTATTCAGAATGTCATGGGACACTTCGTCAAATACTTTGCTGAACACACATGCACAAAACTCCTTTAAGACCATGATTTCAACCAGCAAGAGGAGAAAGCATATCAGAATAGGTCAGTGTGCAGTCCCAGTTAGAATCACCATCCGTTCTAGTTTAGCAAAATATTTAAAGAGGGGGGTTAGGACCGTTTTTCAGAACTGATCATTAAAACTGTATAGGCATTTATGGAGTGCATTAAAAAAAACCCAACTTTAAACTGGATGTAATTGCAGTCAGTAGGCCCACTGAAATCTTTGGAATTTGTGTCAAGTTAGTCATGCTTAATTTAAATCCCACTGTTTTCAGTAGGTTCACTGTATATATGACTAATTCTAATTCGAATTAAATTGAGCAGCCCTCAGAATATAAGCAGTGGTGCAAAACAAAACTTTGAGACAAGGTAATTATACAGAAAAGGCAAGCAGCAAACAGGATTCACACCATTAAAAATTCTGTCTACCTAGTTTTATTTAAAAGATTGCTTCCCCTTCTATATACCATCTGTTAAGAAGCCATTCTAAAGGGATGGATTCAGACTTCAGCATTTAAGAATAACTTGGCAATTATGTGAAAAAGCAGAAGGAATCTGATAAGTAAAATGCTTTTTGATAAAACATGTTTGTCTGAAAAGATGTTATCAGACTCCTTCTACTTTTTGACTACTTAGACTATCACAGGTCTCCTCATACAATAACAATTATGGACATGTTGAGTTGAGCCTCATAGAGTTGTAAAAACAATGTTTTTATTATTGTCTTACTACAGCATAAGACATCCCGACCATATTTTCTTTATTTTATTAATTATGTTAAAGTATGGCTGTTCCTAAAGACTTGTATGACATAACAGTCTGTCTGTTTAGAAAATGATATGAAAGGATTTTATCGAAGGGGAAATCTTGTATTTTAAGGATTCAGTCTCATTTGTGCCTCCAAAGTTCCAAAGAACTAAAAGTTTGGGAGAACCTTGTGGGTGGGATGGGGGGGGGTTGCTGAGCTTTTTGTATGTGAAGTGGACTTCATTTGATAAGATCTGATGCTTCATACAAACTCAGCATTGCAAAGAGAGGAGTTTTAATGCCTCTGCCAGTTTATCAGGAACTAAACCAGATCAGACATTTAAGTAACCTAAATCACAAGGTTAGATTTGCAAGGCAGCCCAAACTTTTATCCAACAAACTGAAGAGGGAGGGAGGGAGGGAGGGAGGGAGGGGGAGAGAGAGAGAGAGAGAGAGAGAGAGAGAGAGAGAGAGAGAGAGAGAGAGAGAGAGAGAGAGAGAGAGAGAGAGAGAGAGAGAGAGAGAGAGAGAGAGCGCTGTCCCTTCCCCAGTTTCCAATCATTTGAGAAATATATCAGAACATTATGTCTACATTCCAGGTATGGTTCTTTTGGGGAATAAGTTAATTTAGTTGAGGAAACAACAACAAATAGTTTAATCACAACCATTCCCCTGGGCAATTTAGCATAATTTCCTCATCATAAACTGTAAGATGCAATAAAACAAATGTTCAGTCATATGGCGGCTACAAAATGATATGAAGTCAACTAAAGTGAACAGCCATATCTAAAAATGAAATTAAAAAAGCCCCTTGCATGTACATATCTAGTCCAACTGTGTTTGATTTTTACCTCTGGCAAATATTTTAAAAGAAAAACTAAACCTTGGCTTTCTTTCAATTTTTTTATAAAAGAAAACAATAGAGAGTGATTACAAATTGTGCTAAACCATAGTTTGTTTATGATTTGTAAATAAGCCACAATTATCCAAATTAACATATCACTCTAATTCATAAACCATATTTTGCAAATTTTCATTCATATATCTCACTAAATGAAAACCAAATTAATCATATTGTTTAAGAATATGTAAACTCAGTGATTTCCAGGGGATATATAGCAAATTGAAGACTATGGCAATTAGACCAGTTCCCCATAAGATCACCCATATATTGTATCTTCTGGACAGCTGCTTCCTGCAAGGAGACTTCAGCACAGCAGTTTTCTGCAAATTTGAGGACCAAGAGATGATGGGATTAGCCATCTTGCTCATAACTGCAGTAGAACACTAAGTTTGCAATCCTCACTTTTTAATCACATTTGAATAGGTTGAGAATTGGAGTGTCTAAATGTAAAACCAATATGCTCAAGTGGAGGCGCTTAGTGGATAACAACATGCTATGTAAATGTGGAGAGACACAGAGCCCGGCCCATCTGCTGGTATGTCAGCTACTACCAGAAATATGTACCAATAATGACTTATTTTTGGTCAATGACAAAACCAAGAAGGAGGCTTCATTCTGTCATTTTAAAGTTTGATCTAGACATGGAAGAAGAAAAATTACATTTAGAAATTAACTACTTCTCACTGCTCATTAACTACTTGTAAGCTATTAGAGACCTTTGGAATGACAACTGTGAAAACATCAGGTTAGTGTTCATGGGTCAGCAGATTCATATAATTCCAAATGAAAGACATTTTTAACTATAAACTTAAAAACGTAAAGAATCTTAAGTAAGCAGCAAAAAGCTAACTACAATTCTCATCTTAGAAAGTTATAAATGAACTAAAATGAACTAAACAGATAAAATTGGAATTTTGAAACTTTTACAATAAGATTTTAATACTAATGTTGAGTCCTCTGAAAATGGTGATCTTTTTCTCCTGCTGACTAACAGCTGATTTTGATGCCAAAGCTGGTTATTTGGTGTCATACTCGCCAGATTTGAATGGGAGCAATTAGGAATGACCCAAGATGACCCTTGGATGATGGTGGCCCTATCTGGGAAGTGGAATCTCAACAGTTGCAATTTTTGGTAGGAACAGCTGGAAGATTGGGTTTCTATCTTTTTCTTTCAGTTATTTGTTTTAAGAATGCCTTGGTTTTAACTGCACATTTTTCTTTTTCTTTTTCATTTTGACTCTTATCTTTAAACGTTAATCAACTGGTTGAATGCTGATTTATTCTAACCCCTTACTGGATTTTAACATGAGTTTTTGGCATTTTTTACTGCTTTATTTTGCCATTAAGAATCATTTTTGCTTTCTCAGTTTGGAAGTCATTGGTGATTTCCTGGGTAATGAAAGTGATCTGATTTGATTTACATTTCACTGGATTTCCCCACAAGGATTTTGCATTCTATTGATTTTTGAAAACTCTGGTCTTATTTTTTTTAACCTTTGATAGAAATTTTAATTTTTTTCTATTCACTTCTATTGTGGGCAATATTATCTCAACATTCTTTGAAGTCATTTTGTTATGCTACATCTAATTCTCCTGTCCTTGAGAGGAACTGTTTATGCTTAGTTGTAAAAGCTCAGTTGTAGGAGAGTCTTGGACTATATCAAAAGTGCAAACAATGCATCAACTTGAGAATAAAGCCCTTTGGGAAGCCTTTGGGGGAAATGCTTTTCAACTTATAAGTTCAAATTGAAAACTTAAATAAAAATTTGATAAAATAACAATGATTTTAAATCAACCCAAAGATAATATCTAGATACAAGTAAGAGCAGTTAAACCGGACTTAAAATTGGATTGGGATCTAATTTGTTGATGGCAGATTTGAAGGAAAAGGAAACTGCAGGCTTGTTGGAGAAGCCTGATGGGAACATGGATTCTAAAGACTTAGAGTTGACAGAACTGATGAGTGATGAACTGGACTTTCTTAAGGAAAATGATGGGGATTGGGGAATGGACATTATATTTAACTGGAAAACAAATGTTAAGAGATGTGTTTCAATCTGTAGGACTTTTTGTTTTTTTTAACAAATACTACTGAGATCTCTATAACAGTGACTTATGATGTCAGGGAATGAGATCTAATTCTTGGGAAAGTTCCCAGTTAAAGGAAAAGCCTTATTATTAACAATCAAATAAGTATATTTGATCCTGGACAGACCAGACACAGAAATTGTGGTGGTTTATGGTAGAGTAGAAGCTGTTGTGGACTTTCTGTGAGTGAAATACAACAAAAGATTGTTAATAGAGGGCTTTGAAGTTTAACTTTGTTGTTGACTTTACCTGCTAATTATGCTTATATATAAACACAGTAGATAGATGTCAGGTCAAATTGGTTGGGTAAACAGAGTTGTAGAAGTTCATAAACTGTGAGTGTACATGACCTATCTTAGAATGCTTCCAGATGAACTGCTCCTAGCACAACCAGTCAAGATACAATTTGCCTCTAAAGGAGGGGGGGCTTGTTACAGTAACAAAAACTTAGAATATTGAAAATAAGACCTACAAATCATCATCATCACTATCATCATCATCATCATCATCGTCTTATCAGTGGCTACAGCAAAATTTCATTGACTGATTATCTACAACATCATGATCGAGTTGCCAAAATCATATATTGGAAGCTTTGCCAAATTTTGGGTTCAAATGCAGCAAAAATTACTGGGAACACCAAATTGACAAAGTTCTTGAAAAAGAACAGATCCTGTGGGACCTTCAGATCCAAACAGACAGACATCTGGCCCCCCACACACCTGACATTACTATTGTGGAAAAGAAAAAGCCTGGTTCATTGATATTGTAATACCAGGTGATACACGAATTAAAGAGAAACAGCTAGAAAAAATAATGAAATATCGTGATCTGAAAATTGAAGTTGAGCAATTGTGGAGGAAGAAATCAATGGTTGTACCAGGATCCCTTGGAGCAATACCCAAAGGGTTGCCTAGATATATGGAAATTTTGAACTTATTAGACCTGAATATCTTGACTTTGCAAAAAAACAAAACAAAACCCAACCCTTACTTGGAACTGCCTATATACTCAGACGTTACCTTAACACAGGGGTATCACACTCTAGGCCCGCAGGCCGGATGTGGCCCACGGGAAGCTGAGATCTGGCCCGCAGGACTGATCTGGAAACAGCGAAGGACTGGCCTGCAGTGCCTCTGCTAGCAAAAACAGAGCTCGGGAGGGCCATGTGCAGCCCTCCCAAGCTCCGTTTTCACTGCCAGAGGGTTGCAGGAGGCCGCCACAGCTGAAAACGGAGCTCGGGAGCCCATTTTCTCTGGCAGAGCGCTCGGGCCACCATAGGCTCCCCCAACATGAGTGATGTTGAGCTGGCCATGCCTACCCTGGCCACACCCATCCCGGACCCCCAAGGCCAAACACAACCCTGATGCGGCCCTCAATGAAATCGAGTTTGACACCCCTGCCTTAACAGCTTTTAGGTCCTTGGTTAGGAATTGAACTGTTAAGTTTTTACCAGTCCCAGACTGTGAATCAAATTGAAGATTAATAAATAATAATAATAATAATAATAATAATAATAATAATAATAAATAATAATAATAATAATAATAATAATAAGGGATGTTTTCAGTCTCTTTTCTTTTCTTTTCTTTTCTTTTAAACAAAGTCTAAGTTTTCTTTCCTGCTTTAAGCCATAATAATAATAATAAATAATAATAATAATAATAATAATAATAATACATATTGTTAAGATAAACAGTGCTTCATTCTCTAAAATTATCCCCAGATTGGCACGCTTTGCAATCTAAAATACCAGTCATTTCCGCCATTTGTCAAAACCTAGTAAGACAGTCATAAACTTTCAAGGTTGTAGCCCATTTCAACTTGGCTGCCAGATTTATTCTTGCAGCACCTAGTATATTTACTAGGATGTCATAGATTTCCTCCCTCCTTCTTAAGTCACATAAGCAGATGATCATTCAATCCTTACAAAATTCATAAACTTTCATCTTTAGTGGAACTAATTCACGAGCATTTCCCAAACTGGCTCCCTGAAGGTTTGTTAGGACTTCAGCAATTAACCAGCTGGAAACTGACTTCTCAGTACTTCTGAAGTGGATCAGGTTGGAGATGTTTCAGCAAAGAGCAAAGAACAGCTATGAATCAAAGAGTTACATTAAGTGTGCCCAAGAGATTGGGAATCCATGCGGTGACTATTGCAGGTACAAAGCAAAACTCCACACTTCAATACTTTTCCACATGGGTTTACAGAGTGCATGTTAGTCATAAGGTTTTTCTTAACATGCACACACTGAGAAATATTTTCTTGAACAGAAGGAAAAAATGAGTATGTTATGTATAGAACAAAATAGGGTTTTTCTTTATTCAGTCAGTTGTGATTTAATCTACTAATGCACTACCCTTAGAGTACTGTTCAAGTTTAATTTTGTCACTTTCTAAAAGTAAGCAATGTTTTGTTTTAGCTGGCAGTGGCATAAAAGTTGGGCTGTACTGTCCAACTCTTATATAGGACTAAATAATCTCCAACCAATTTGCTGAATATAAAAAGGGTATATTATTCCTTTGATTTGTCTATATCTGTCTTCTGCCAGTTGTAATCTAAAACTTCAGAATTGGGTACTAAAACTGCTGTCAGAGCAGAGATGCTTGCCTTGCAAAATAATATTGCTGCAAAGTCAAAATGTCTCATTTAAATTTGGTCTAGCCTTATTGATCCAACAAATTGCCTGGAGACTTAATTTTTTTTTGGAAAAGTCAACAATACAAATAAACACAAATATTATCTGCAATATGCATCATGGATTACCATGAATGTATACAATGTATGGATACTACAGTGCAGAGATTGGGAAGAGGAAAAGGCTATAGTTGTGGGTTATGTTAAGCTTATGGTATATGCATGTCTATAGTTATGTATGTTTAAGAATTGTGTGGTTATCTTCATCATTGTCATACTACCATGATGATGTTTTACTTGCTGTTCATTTTCTCCTCAAGAAGATTATTGTTCTACGAAAGGGATCAAAACTAGAGGTTCATCGAGGCATCTCAAAAACATCTCACTAACCATTTTTATAAGACATGTCTTTGCCTCATCCCCTGCCTATTGCAGAGGTACCGTATGTTCATATTTACCTGTCCCAATGTCATAATGTGTTTCCGCTTCTCCTAGAAGTCTTAACTATACAATCATTCTACAATATTTCATTGACAATGTTGGGAAGGAGATGGTCAGGAAATGACATCAGTCGAGCTCCTATTGGTCATTTTAATCTACTACAATCAAGCGCCTGTGCTCAAGTCACTTAGGGCTCCCCTCTAGAGCCATTTTGTTATGGGCTGTAGGAGAGATTATGCCCCTGGCTTCAATAGAGGCATCACAAGCACCATTCAGCGATTATGCAGGCTCTGAAAGAGCAGTAGACCTATGAGCCGCAGTGGCGCAGTGGTTAGAGTACAGTTAGAGGCTACTTCTGCTGATAGCCGGATGACTGCAATTCGGCAGATCGAATCTCACCAGGCTCAAGGTTGACTCAGCCTTCCATCCTTCTGAGGTCGGTAAAATGAGGATCCAGATTGTTGGGGGCAATATGCTGACTCTATAAACTGCTTAGAGAGGGCTGTAAAAGCACTGTGAAGCAATATATAAGTCTAAGTGCTATTGCTTAGAGGGTTTCCAAAAAGTAGTAGACTGTTTAAAACCAGAAAGACAATTTAAACTAGAAGTATCAGGTTCTGATGGCTGTGTTTGCTGGCTCTTTTCCATTCATGTTTTTTTACTGCTTCTGCTGACAAAAGGTTTTATCTGGGCATGTTTTCTACTATTTTCATTACTTGTAGGGCTACTTTAAGAAAAAAACCCTAAGGAGCCAATACAACCATTAACATGGCTGTGATGAAGAGGAAATTCACAGCATCAATCAAAATGACAGCTTCTGGGACTATTGTACAGTATGTATAGCTTTACATAACTGGCATTTTGTATATTAAAAATGTTTATTTTTAAAACAAAAAACTATAATGAAACCTCAAGAATAGTCTTGTAAGTCACTAATTTCTTTGCAATAAAAGGAGATACAGTCTACGTTATTTCATTCCTGTAGGTTTCATTCCTTAAAAGTGTCTCCTGTGTGACTTTAAAGTAATTCCTCTCACAACTTTAAAGCTTGCACTTGCTCTCCCCCCCCCTAAAGAGCATGGATGGGAATAAAGACTGAACTCTTCCACTGCATAGGTTTCTCTACCCACCTCCCCAGAGGCTTTGCCTCAGGCATTTATTTTCCTGGTGGCAGTCTTTGAAATCAGAAGCAACTCTTTGTCCACCAGTACAATTAAGAATCAACCCAAACTAGCTCAAGCTACACCTTAGATCACCATCCCTTAAATGAATTCAGCACAGTTGGAGTTGGACTGTGTGGTATCAAGTTTAGCTTTCAATAGCTATATTCTGGAACAATACAGATAATGAATGCAATACAGTGTCATTCAGAGATGTTTACTTTATGTCTTTAATTTGTATAACTTGATTTATATACACAACTAGATGCTATACGACAAAACAACTTGGTGGTTTGGACATAGAAGCCTTAAAACAAAATATCTCCCATCCTGCTGTCCCATGCATGTTCTTTTGAGATAGTGCTTCCTTTAAAAAACATCCAAAAATAGTGCCATAGCTGTGTCTGCATTCCCCATTCAGTAAATAATTGACATAAGAGTGTATAGAGGCATTTCTCCCCTATATCCAACACTACATGGGCAGTTCTTTATTTGTAATGACCGTTCAGTACTTCAAAAGTACTTGCTTTAAAAAAAAAGCCTAAGACTCTTTATTAAACAAGAACATTTAATATAGAATAAATGGACCAAATATTGGCAATGGGTCAGTTAATAGAAATAATGCCAATGTACCCAATGCTGATTGTACTCATAAGACAAAAGAGATAACCAAGGAGTAGCTGGCAAACATATTTCCATCTTAAATTTTCTCTGCTGCATAGTGGCTACAATTCAGCTGAGCCTTTGGGCATTATGTTCTAGATTACTGAGGGAATTGTATTGACCATTTCATCATTAAGTAAGACCATCCTGCATTTGAAAATTTTTAGATTTTGCTTTCCCTAAATATTATTGTTATAGCATGAATAAATGGATGAAATATTTTAAAATACTGGATTTCAACAAAGTCTCAATTATTTATCTTATTAAAGCATTTGCTTTTGAGGCCCTAATATCAGAATATCAACTATCTGGCATATGTACTTTTGAAGGAGAAGAAGATCAAATATAGACATAAAACCACAATTTCAGAACTATGTACAAGGAAAAAGCATATGAAAGGTTTCAGCTGAGTTATATTCCTGAAATGTAGAAAAATGTCCAGATGAGCTCTTGATGTGTATCCCATGATCCCCTGTGAAACTGTATCCATATTTATACATCTCGGTTTTCCAATGCTTAGGTCAACAGTGAAGGGGTACCATGGGGAGGCTCCCTTTCATGCTATTACAACATTCACAATAAACTATAGTCCTCTAAACTGTACTGAATGTCAAAAAGAAATATTAATAAATATGGCCACTTGGTCAAAATATAGAATAATGGACTACAGGTCATATCAGCAATGAGTGTTCATGACTAAGTGTGGGCTCAAACCTTGGTCTCCCAGCCCCATTACACTATCCTACCTCTCCATTCTCCTCTGGGAAACATATTTGTCTTCCTCTCCTGAGTGTTTATGATTTTATTTTACTACTTCTTTATGTACCCCCACAACTTTGACCTGCTCAAACCCTATGCTATTTAGATCTCAAATTTCCCACCTTGAAAACAGGTGTGCAAAACCACTTGCCAGATTTCTAGAAACATCCAGATCAGCATCCCCTTACCACTATGCAGAAGAGAAGATAGTTTAAGGAGGAAATATAGTATGTTTCCCAGCTCCTCTTTGTTTATCTCATTTGTCTTGTGCATACAATCAGCACTGGGTATATGACACTACTTTTACTACCTGATCCATTGCCAATTTTTGGTGCATTTATTCAATATTAATATTAAATGTTCTTATATTGACTCCTTAGTTATCACGTGTAATTGATAACAGCAACTTCCTGGTTTTGTCTATAGCCCTCCTCAGCCCATAGATCTAATCAAACAAATTCTTCCATTAAGTGCATGATCCTATGTTTTAACCTTTTTTACCTGTTTAAAAATTGCTCAGGTAAAGAGGAAGAGGACAAAATGAGAAAAGATCCAGCCATGTAAAGATCAGAAGCAGAATTTGCTAAGATTTTAGTTTTGTGATGGTTAACTCAAACCTAGGTCCAACTTTTTAGGGAAGAGCCAACAAGGACAAAATTCCAGATGTGATAGCTATTGCAATGTCACCACATCTTTGTCATTATAAGGTTTGAAATAGTAGACCCAAATAAATAAATAAATAAATATTCATTTCCATCTTGTATATATTGTATATATTTTAAAGGCTTAGAGTACTATTTAGATGCAGAATTTCTTTTGAGAAGTTGTGTTTGTACTGTAAGAGACTGCCTTTTAAAATGAATTCATGTGAGAGAAAAGAAATAGTCAACGACTGTGGAATCCCACATGTTGTTATTATGCTCTGCCAGGAGCAATAGTTTCCCTGTGAATATAAATCCAATCTGATTGAATCCAAATGGAAAAGACACAGAAGTACCTAAATAGACTTCTGGCTTTCAAACACCTTGTGACAGTCTCCAATCCCTTTCCAGCTGTTGACATCTATAGCTGTATATCTTTGGTTTCATTGTATAATTTTGTTAATGTATCTTGCTTATTGTTTTAATAATTAACAGAAACCACTCTGTCTAAATATTTTGTATGTACTATAAACACTCTAAATAATAGGGTGTTTTAGTGATGCTAAACAACTCCATATGATGAAGCCAGAAAAAGGATATTAAGGATATTGATGGAATGCCCTTTAGCTGTAATAGTCATAGAGATCAATCATGCTCTTAACTGCATTGCACATCTTCTCTGTGCTTTGCTAAGCAGACAATTCTCTATATTGAAGGTGCACATTTTTCTTAGGTTGAAGATAATTTTATTTCCTCAGGATTTATAACTTTTAAACTTTAATTCTTTTAATCCTGTTCGTTAGTTTGTATTTAGGTTTTCCTTTATGTAAATAGGATTTCCTTTAATAGTGGACAGCGTATGTTGTTAAATAAATATACTGAAATATTGTTTTACCGTGAAAATATAGTGAGTCAAATAGGATGTGGGAACCTGATTATCCACAAATTGTTTAGGCAATGCAGTTACAGCTTAACTATAGAGAGATTTAGTGGCTCCTAAATATAAGAATGAGGCAGACTGATCTGTGTCATATTTTCCCCAAAAATTACCTTGAGGTTGGATTAATCACCCATATCTGTGACAATGGAGCTTCCTTGTGCAAGTTTCAAGGGTCCTCCTTGTTCTTATTTATTTGTTCATTTGTTTACTTATAGTGCAGGATTTGTATACTGCCCTATTTGGCAAGCCACACCCTGGTGCACAGCAAGAAAAGTCAGGCCAATAAATATCAATTCCAAAAAACAAAATAAAAATGAGCCCAGTGATAACATACTAATGTCTGAAGATCTGGCTGAAGGTAATCAGATACATGTACATTTGGGAATTAGACACATGTACATTTGTTCCTGTTCTTGACTTCACAAAAAAAAATGCCAATATAAATTTTCTCACCTTCTTTGCTAAGCCCAATTCAGCTGCTGGAAGCCAGGAAGTGGTGCTGCCTCTCAGAGATTTAATGTGGGAAAAGTTGAGAAAAGCCACTGGTTGATTTGTCTGGCTTTGTTTGCCCTTCCATCAAATGTTGTTAGATGGAGGCAATCACATCAACCAATCACTTTCCTTTGTGTAGGGTGGGGCAGGAGAGGGGGTAGGTTTTGCAAGATGGCTTGTCTTGCAGTACAGGTGGTTTCAAAAGGAACCTTTCAGAAATAGTGCTAAACCCATCATTTAAAAGTACCCTGAAAGAAGCTGCTGACAGGAAGGTGCCTGTTTTGAATTGAAGGAACTTCACCCCTGCTCAGCTTTAGGTGATTGAAATGACTGTGAAGACACCAGCACTCACCCATCCCATTGGACTAGCTACTTTGCCATCCCATCCAATTGGAAGCTGGGTTAGAACTCTCTGTTAAGGCAAGGTGAGCAAGTACTAACCTATTCCTTAAATCAGGCTCTGCAGTTGATCCCCTGGGTGGAATGAGATACCTGGCTCTACTACTCATAGGATTAGCACCTAATCCATAAGATGATTTGGGACGCCTAGTAAAAAAGATGGTTTTTCATTGGAGGAGGGCTACCTAGGTATCTCCCAACTACCCAACCCCAAGTGTGACTGTTAGATATTTTAGGGGCTTTTAAAGACAAATTTTGCAGAGCACTAAAACCTTGTTTACAAAGTTCTAAGAGGAACTAGCACCTTGGCATAATTGTGATGCACAGTGGCAGAGCTCCTTCCCCTTTTACCTCACAACTTCTGCCCCCCACTACTGTCAGTGCCCAGGACCAGAGGAGAGGAGAGGTGTGATCTCAACCCTGCACTGCATCACTGAATCTATCACCCAGGAGATGCCACAGATTGTACAAGAAGATTGGTGTCAATAGGGTGGAAGCTGTATCTGGTGGGCTGCAGATGTGGTGAGGATAAATCCTTTAAAAATGATTAGCAAGGTATCTTTATGCCATTGATAGTGGGTTGTGAAGATGAGTCCACAGCTGTTGCTTACAAGTTAACTTAGGAAATATGTCTATGGCTTATATTAAATGTTATGAGAAAAATAAAAAGGCAAAGGCACTTTACACTTGTACCAAATGGATGTAAGGAGGAAGGATTAAAGACAGACATGTAGTGCAGAACAAATATTCTGTAGGCTCCCAAGAGACATTTGCCTGAAACAAATAGTTAGCAGGGATTTTAAAAACTGAATCAATAGAAATTTAACCTTTGTTGTAAATGCTAGTGATGGGTAATGGGATTTAAATAAATGCTTTCTCTCTCTTTTTAAACCCTTTCATTTAAATATGCAACTATCTTTGTTCTAACCTGGAGATACCCGTGATCAAATGAAGGAAATCCTGTCTAAACATATACACTGAAATTCTTGACTTATAGATCCTAGAGCTCAAGTCTGGTAAAGCTATAGACTAAAAATCAGAGGGTTGATGAAGGTTAGGGGAGAAAAAAGAATGGAAGCATCTTGTGTTCAAAGTCTGGACAAATCAGATGCTGGTGATTTTCTATCAACTATGTATTGTTCCCTATGTAATTGAAGAGACTGCTGGCATCGATTATAACCTGCCTAATTCAATTCATCTGTAGATTTAACAATAAACAAATTATAATTTTTCTTCTCCAATTTTGCTCTCTAGAATTGTTGGATTTTAGAATTCATAAATCTGCATTCAAATGGCTGTTTAACCCACTACTATTATTTGTTCCTCCTTTGATAGCTGAACATTTGCGCACAATATACTAAGGGGAATCTCTGAGAACACTGAAGTATGATCACTCTGAATTTGACACTAGGAAACACAATACTGGAACAGATGGCATTGTGAGTACTGAAAACTACATTTTCTTCCTACCTCAATTCATATTGCTTTATTGCAGAAAAGTTCAATTTCTTTCTGTAATTTTTTTTTTAAAAATCACTAGTTAATTCAGATGAAATTATGGCTTTTTTAAGTAACTAAGGTTTTCTTTACAATGTGCAGAGAATAACATTCAATGTAGTTATGATTGAAGATGGTCTCACAGTATTTACCACAAAGATACCAATAAGGAATATCTATCTATAAATGGGAAGGTTTCTAGGATTGTAAAGTTAGAAGGGGACATTTTGATGAGAACTTGCTTAGTGCCTTTACTTAAATAGATCTAATTACAGAGAATCAAATGTTTACATTTTCATTTTTGTAGGCATTTTCAGTTCTAAAAATTCATCAGAAATAGTTGTTTCTGCAAATGACTTCTATATTCAGTCACTTATAAACCCCAAGCTTGGTTAAATGCAAAATTACTACTACATCCAATATTATCTCCTCTCAACAAACAAGTGTTCTATGTTCAAATCAAACCAAACCATTTTCATTCCAATAGTTCCTTTGCTGAACCATTAACAGGAATGATTTGAGAGATGGGGCGTTGGTCTTACCTGATACGCCTCTTCTCATAGGGTGGAGCTAACCTCCAAGAGTGGGATGACACCGTCCCTTCAGCCAATGAGGACTGAGTCTGTCAAATTGTATATCTTCGTCCTCCTGCCTTAATTCCCCCGCTTTGACTCAGTCCTCGGCCTGAACAGGACGCATGTTTTTTCTGCGCAGTTCCTTTGCTGAACCATTAACAGGAATGATTTGAGAGATGGGGCGTTGGTCTTACCTGATACGCCTCTTCTCATAGGGTGGAGCTAACCTCCAAGAGTGGGATGACACCGTCCCTTCAGCCAATGAGGACTGAGTCTGTCAAATTGTATATCTTCGTCCTCTTGCCTCATTATCCCTCTCTTTGACGAAGAACGAAGCACAGACTCGTCGTGTAACTCCCAAAGTCAAAACACAAACAAGAAGATTACAATTTGCTGGCCAGAATGTTCAGCAGGTCACCATATCACGTCCAGAGTCAGTCTAGAGAAACCTAGGGCGGGATTGGAGG